>JALGBA010001511.1:0-10274 GCA_023970755.1 Azemiops feae | reverse complement strand
TGGAGCAGAAACGTAGCTGGGGCCCTGCTGTTTGGATCTTCATTGTATTTCAACTGCATTTAAACTGCCCAGAGCTTGCTGGGAAGTGCTACAATCTGTAAGTTTTTGGAGGGTGGAGCAGAAATGTAGCTGGGGCCCTGCTGATTGGATCTCCATTGTATTTAAACTGCATTTAAACTGCCCAGAGCTTGCTGGGAAGTGCTACAATCTGTACTTTTGTGGAGGGTGGAGTGGACATTTATCCGGTGCATCGGATCGTCTCAGGGTCTCAGTTCGACGTATCATCCCAGCACCAATGGAGCAGCGGAATGCCCAAACGTGATGGTGGAGCATTACCTACAGAGCTACGTGTCGTACCAGCAGATGGACTGTGTTGACTTCCTGCCATTCGCGGAAGTGGCATACAACAACGCGGTGCACAGTAGAACAGGGTTTGCGCCCTTTCGGGTGGTGCACAGCCTGGATTTCATCCTAATCCCCGAGTATAACCAAGGGGACCCCTTGCCCTGCCAGCCCCAGCATTGGATAACACAGATTGGATCTCCATTTTAATTAAACTGCATTTAAATTGCCCAGAGTTTGCTGGGAAGTCCTACAATCTGTACATTTGTTGAGGGTGGAGCAGAAACGTAGCTGGGGCCCTGCTGATTGGATCTCCATTGTATTTAAACTGCATTTAAACCGCATTTAACCTGCCCAGAGGTTGCTGGGAAGTGCTACAATCTGTAGGTTTGTGCAGGGTGAAGAAAAGTAGGTGGGGCCCTGCTGATTGGATCTCCATTGTATTAAAACTGCATTTAAACCACATTTAAACTGCCCAGAGCTTGCTGGGAAGTGCTACAATCTGTACATTTGTGGAGGGTGGAGCCGAAACGTAGCTGGGCCCTGCTGTTTGGATCTCCATTGTATTTCAACTGCATTTAAACTGCCCAGAGCTTGGTGGGAAGTGCTACAATCTGTAAGTTTGTGCAGGGTGAAGAAAAGTAGCTGGGGCCCTGCTGATTGGATCTCCATTGTACTTAAACTGCATTTAAACCACATTTAAACTGCCCAGAGCTTGCTGGGAAGTGCTACAATCTGTACATTTGTGGAGGGTGGAGCCGAAACGTAGCTGGGGCCCTGCTGTTTGGATCTCCATTGTATTTTAACTGTATTTAAACTGCCCAGAGCTTGGTGGGAAGTGCTACAATCTGTAAGTTTGTGGAGGGTGAAGAAAAGTATCTGGGGCCTTGCTGATTGGATCTCCATTATATTTAAACTGCATTTAAACCGCATTTAAACTGCCCAGAGCTTGCTGGGAAGTGCTACAATCTGTAAGTTTGTGCAGGGTGAAGAAAGGTAGCTGGGGTCCTGCTAATTGGATCTCCATTGTATTTAAACTGCATTTAAACCGCATTTAAACTGCCCAGAGCTTGCTAGGAAGTGCTACAATCTGTACATTTGAGGAGGGTGGAGCAGAAACGTAGCTGGGGCCCTGCTGTTTGGATTTCCATTGTATTTAAACTGCATTTAAACTGCCCAGAGCTTGCTGGGAAGTGCTACAATCTGTAGGTTTGTGCAGGGTGAAGAAAAGTAGGTGGGGCCCTGCTGATTGGATCTCCATTGTATTTAAACTGCATTTAAACTGCATTTAAACTGCCCAGAGCTTGCTGGGAACTGCTACAATCTGCACGTTTGTGGAGGGTGGAGCAGAAAAGTAGCTGGGGCTCTGCTGATTGTATCTCCATTGTATTTAAACTGCATTTAATCTGCCCAGAGGTTGCTGGGAAGTGCTACAATCTGTAAGTTCGTGGAGCGTAGAGCGGAAATGTAGCTGGGGCCCTGCTGATTGGATCTCCATTGTATTTAAACTACATTTAAACTGCCAGGATCTTGCTCGGAAGTGCTACAATCTACATTTGTGGAGGGTGGAGAATAAAAGTAGCTGGGACCCTGCTGATTGGATCTCCATTATATTTAAACTGCATTTAAACTGCCCAGAGCTTGCTGGGAAGTGCTACAATCTGTAAGTTTTTGGAGGGTGGAGCAGAAACGTAGCTGGGGCCCTGCTGATTGGATCTCCATTGTATTTAAAGTGCATTTAAACTGCCCAGAGCTTGCTGGGAAGTGCCATAATCTGTAAGTTTGTGGAGGGTGGAGCAGAAAAGTAGCTGGGCGCCTGCTGTTTGGATCTCCATTTTATTTAAACTGCATTTGAACTGCCCAGAGTTTGCTGGGAAGCGCTACAATCTGTAAGTTTGTGGAGGGTGGAGAATAAAAGTAGCTGGGGCCATGCTGATTGGATCTCCATTATATTTAAACTGCATTTAATCTGCCCAGAGCTTGCTGGGAAGTGCTACAATCTGTACATTTGTGGAGGGTGGAGCCGAAACGTAGCTGGGGCCCTGCTGTTTGGATCTCCATTGTATTTAAACTGTAGTTAAACTGCCCAGAGCTTGGTGGGAAGTGCTACAATCTGTAAGTTTGTGGAGGGTGAAGAAAAGTATCTGGGGCCCTGCTGATTGGATCTCCATTGTATTTAAACTGCATTTAAACCTTATTTAAACTGCCCAGAGCTTGCTGGGAAGTGCTACAATCTGTAAGTTTCTGCAGAGTGAAGAAAAGTAGCTGGGGCCCTGCTGATTGGATCTCCATTGTATTTAAACTGCATTTAAACCGCATTTAAACTGCCCAGAGCTTGCTGGGAAGTGCTACAATCAGTAAGTTTGTGGAGGGTGGAGCAGAAACGTAGCTGGGCCCTGCTGTTTGGATCTCCATTATATTTCAACTGCATTTAAACTGCCCAGAGCTTGGTGGGAAGTGCTACAATCTGTACGTTTGTGCAGGGTGAAGAAAAGTAGCTGGGGCCCTGCTGATTGGATCTCCATTGTACTTAAACTGCATTTAAACCGCATTTAAACTGCCCAGAGCTTCCTGGGAAGTGCTACAATCTGTACATTTGTGGAGGGTGGAGCCGAAAGGTAGCTGGGGCCCTGCTGTTTGGATCTCCATTGTATTTAAACTGTATTTAAACTGCCCAGAGCTTGGTGGGAAGTGCTACAATCTGTAAATTTGTGGAGGGTGAAGAAAAGTATCTGGGGCCCTGCTGATTGGATCTCCATTGTACTTAAACTGCATTTAAACCGCATTTAAACTGCCCAGAGCTTCCTGGGAAGTGCTACAATCTGTACATTTGTGGAGGGTGGAGCCGAAAGGTAGCTGGGGCCCTGCTGTTTGGATCTCCATTGTATTTAAACTGTATTTAAACTGCCCAGAGCTTGGTGGGAAGTGCTACAATCTGTAAATTTGTGGAGGGTGAAGAAAAGTATCTGGGGCCCTGCTGATTGGATCTCCATTGTATTTAAACTGCATTAAACCGTATTTAAAAAACTGCCCAGAGCTGTGGGAAGTGCTACAATCTGTACATTTGTGGAGGGTGGTGGGCAGCCAAAACGTAGACTGAGGGCCATGCTGTTTGGATCTCCATTGGATTTAAAACTGTATTTAAACTGCCCGAGCTTGCTGGGAAGTACTACAATCTGTAAGTTTGTGGAGGGTGGAGCAGAAATGTAGCTGGGGCCCTGCTGATTGGATCTCCATTGTATTTCAACTGCATTTAAACTGCCCAGAGCTTGGTGGGAAGTGCTACAATCTATAAGTTTGTGCAGGGTGAAGAAAAGTAGCTGGGGCCCTGCTGATTGGATCTCCATTGTACTTAAACTGCATTTAAACCGCATTTAAACTGCCCAGAGCTTGCTGGGAAGTGCTACAATCTGTACATTTGTGGAGGGTGGAGCCAAAACGTAGCTGGGGCCCTGCTGTTTGGATCTCCATTGTATTTAAACTGTATTTAAACTGCCCAGAGCTTGGTGGGAAGTGCTACAATCTGTAAGTTTGTGGAGGGTGAAGAAAAGTAGCTGGGGCCCTGCTGATTGGATCTCCATTGTATTTAAACTGCATTTAAACCGCATTTACACTGCCCAGAGCTTCCTGAGGAAAGTGCTACAATCTGTAACACTTTGTGGAGGAGGTGGAAGCCGAAAGGTAGTTGGGGCCTGCTGTTGGGATCTCCATTGTATTTAAACTGTATAAAACTGCCAGAGCTTGGTGGGAAGGCTACAATCTGTAAATTTGTGGGGGTGAAGAAAAGAAAAAGTATTCTGGGGCCAGTGATTGGAATCTCCATTGTATTCTAAATGCATTTTAAACGATCTAAACTGCCCAGAGCTTGCTCGGGAAGTGCTACAATCTGTAAGTTTGTGCAGGGTGAAGAAAGGTAGCTGGGGTCCTGCTAATTGGATCTCCATTGTATTTAAACTGCATTTAAACCGCATTTAAACTGCCCAGAGCTTGCTGGGAAGTCCTACAATCTGTACATTTGTGGAGGGTGGAGCAGAAAAGTAGCTGGGGCCCTGCTGATTGGATCTCCATTGTATTTAAACTGCATTTAATCTGCCCAGAGCTTGCTGGGAAGTGCTACAATCTGTAAGTTTGTGGAGGGTGGAGCAGAAACGTAGCTGGGGCCCTGCTGTTTGGATCTTCATTGTATTTCAACTGCATTTAAACTGCCCAGAGCTTGCTGGGAAGTGCTACAATCTGTAAGTTTTTGGAGGGTGGAGCAGAAAAGTAGCTGGGGCCCTGCTGATTGGATCTCCATTGTATTTAAACTGCATTTAAACCGCATTTAAACAGCCCAGAGCTTGCTGGGAAGTGCTACAATCTGTAATTTTGAGCAGGGTGAAGAAAAGTATCTGGGGCCCTGCTGATTGGATCACCATGTAACTTAAACTGCATGGTAACACCGCATTAAACTGCCCAGAGCTTGCTGGGGAAGTGCCCAATCTGTTACATTTGTGGGAGGGTGGAGCCAAAACTTAGATGGGGCCCTGCTGTTGGATTCTCATGGTATTTAAACTGTATTTAAAGTGCCAGAGCTGATGGGAAGTGCTACAATCTGTAAGTTGTGGAGGATGAAGAAAAAAGCTGGGGCCTGATGATTTGGATTCATGTATTAAAACTGCATTTAAAGCGCAATTTAAAATGCCCAGAGCTTGTGGGAAGTGGTTACAATCTGTACATTGAGGAAGGTGGAGCAGATACGTAGCTGGGGCCCCTGTGTTTGGATTCCATTGTATTAAACTGCATTTAAACTGCATTTAAACTGCCCAGAGCTTGGTGGGAAGTGCTACAATCTGTAAGTTTGTGCAGGGTGAAGAAAGGTATCTGGGGCCCTGCTGATTGGATCTCCATTGTATTTAAACTGCATTTAAACCGCATTTAAACTGCGCAGAGCTGATTCGATCTCCTTTATATTTAAACTGCATTTAAACTGCCCAGAGCTTGCTGGGAAGTGCTACAATCTGTACGTTTTTGGACAGTGGAGCAGAAACGTAGCTGGGGCCCTGCTGATTGGATCTCCATTGTATTTAAAGTGCATCTAAACTGCCCAGAGCTTGCGGGGGAAGTACCACAATCGGTAAGTATGTGGAGGGTGGAGCAGAAAAAGTAGTGGGGACCCTTGCTGTTGGAAATCCATTTTATTTAAACTGCATTTGAAAACTGCCCAGAGTTTGTGGGAAGCGCTACAACTGGGTAGGTTTGTGGAGGGTTGGAGAATTAAAAAGTAGCTGGGGCCCTGCTGTGGGATCTCCATTATATTAAACCGCATTTAACCTGCCCAGAGGTTGCTGGGAAGTGCTACAATCTGTAGGTTTGTGGAGGGTGGAGAATAAAGGTAGCTGGGGCCCTGCTGATTGGATCTCCATTATATTTAAACCGCATTTAATCTGCCCAGAGCTTGCTGGGAAGTGCTACAATCTGTACATTTGTGGAGGGTGGAGCAGAAACGTAGCTGGGGCCCTGCTGTTTGGATCTCCATTGTATTTAAACTGCATTTAAACTGCCAAGAGCTTGCTGGGAAGTGCTACAATCTGTACGTTTGTGGAGGGTGGAGAAGAAACGTAGCTGGGGCCCTGCTGATTGGATCTCCATTGTATTTAAACTGCATTTAAACTGCATTTAAACTGCCCAGAGCTTGCTGGGAACTGCTACAATCTGCACGTTTGTGGAGGGTGGAGCAGAAAAGTAGCTGGGGCTCTGCTGATTGTATCTCCATTGTATTTAAACTGCATTTAATCTGCCCAGAGGTTGCTGGGAAGTGCTACAATCTGTAAGTTCGTGGAGCGTAGAGCGGAAATGTAGCTGGGGCCCTGCTGATTGGATCTCCATTGTATTTAAACTACATTTAAACTGCCAGGATCTTGCTGGGAAGTGCTACAATCTACATTTGTGGAGGGTGGAGAATAAAAGTAGCTGGGACCCTGCTGATTGGATCTCCATTATATTTAAACTGCATTTAAACTGCCCAGAGCTTGCTGGGAAGTGCTACAATCTGTAAGTTTTTGGAGGGTGGAGCAGAAACGTAGCTGGGGCCCTGCTGATTGGATCTCCATTGTATTTAAAGTGCATTTAAACTGCCCAGAGCTTGCTGGGAAGTGCCATAATCTGTAAGTTTGTGGAGGGTGGAGCAGAAAAGTAGCTGGGCGCCTGCTGTTTGGATCTCCATTTTATTTAAACTGCATTTGAACTGCCCAGAGTTTGCTGGGAAGCGCTACAATCTGTAAGTTTGTGGAGGGTGGAGAATAAAAGTAGCTGGGGCCATGCTGATTGGATCTCCATTATATTTAAACTGCATTTAATCTGCCCAGAGCTTGCTGGGAAGTGCTACAATCTGTACATTTGTGGAGGGTGGAGCCGAAACGTAGCTGGGGCCCTGCTGTTTGGATCTCCATTGTATTTAAACTGTAGTTAAACTGCCCAGAGCTTGGTGGGAAGTGCTACAATCTGTAAGTTTGTGGAGGGTGAAGAAAAGTATCTGGGGCCCTGCTGATTGGATCTCCATTGTATTTAAACTGCATTTAAACCGCATTTAAACTGCCCAGAGCTTACTGGGAAGTGCTACAATCTGTAAGTTTGTGCAGAGTGAAGAAAAGTAGCTGGGGCCCTGCTGATTGGATCTCCATTGTATTTAAACTGCATTTAAACCGCATTTAAACTGCCCAGAGCTTGCTGGGAAGTGCTACAATCAGTATGTTTGTGGAGGATGGAGCAGAAACGTAGCTGGGCCCTGCTGTTTGGATCTCCATTGTATTTCAACTGCATTTAAACTGCCCAGAGCTTGGTGGGAAGTGCTACAATCTGTACGTTTGTGCAGGGTGAAGAAAAGTAGGTGGGGCCCTGCTGATTGGATCTCCATTGTACTTAAACTGCATTTAAACCGCATTTAAACTGCCCAGAGCTTGCTGGGAAGTGCTACAATCTGTACATTTGTGGAGGGTGGAGCCGAAAGGTAGCTGGGGCCCTGCTGTTTGGATCTCCATTGTATTTAAACTGTATTTAAACTGCCCAGAGCTTGGTGGGAAGTGCTACAATCTGTAAGTTTGTGGAGGGTGAAGAAAAGTAGCTGGGGCCCTGCTGATTGGATCTCCATTGTACTTAAACTGCATTTAAACCGCATTTAAACTGCCCAGAGCTTCCTGGGAAGTGCTACAATCTGTACATTTGTGTTGGGTGGAGTCGAAAGGTAGCTGGGGCCCTGCTGTTTGGATCTCCATTGTATTTAAACTGTATTTAAACTGCCCAGAGCTTGGTGGGAAGTGCTACAATCTGTAAGTTTGTGCAGGGTGAAGAAAAGTATCTGGGGCCCTGCTGATTGGATCTCCATTGTATTTAAACTGCATTTAAAACGCATTTAAACTGCCCAGAGCTTGCTGGGAAGTGCTACAATCTGTACATTTGTTGAGGGTGGAGCAGAAACATAGCTGAGGCCCTGCTGATTGGATCTCCATTGTATTTAAACTGCATTTAAACTCCATTTAAACTGCCCAGAGCTTGATGGGAACTGCTACAATCTGTACGTTTGTGGAGGGTGGAGCAGAAACGTAGCTGGGGCCCTGCTGTTTGGATCTTCATTGTATTTCAACTGTATTTAAACTGCCCAGAGCTTGCTGGGAAGTGCTACAATCTGTAAGTTTTTGGACAGTGGAGCAGAAACGTAGCTGGGACCCTGCTGATTGGGATCCCATTGTATTTCAAACTGCATTAAACTAGCCCAGAGGCTTGGTGGGAAGTGCTACAATATGTAAGTTTGTGCAAGGGTGGTGAAGAAAAGGACTGGGGCCTGCTGATTGGATTCCATTGTAACTTAACACTGCATTTAAACCGCATTTAAAACTTGCCCAGAGAGCATTGATGGGAAGTGCTACAATGACTTTTGTGGAGGGTGAGCCAAAAACGTAGCTGGCCCTGCTGTTGGATCTCCATGGATTTAAAACTGAATTTAAACTGCCAGAGCTTGGTGGGAAGTGCTACAATCTGTAAATTTGTGGAGGGTGAAGAAAAGTATCTGGGGCCCTGCTGATTGGATCTCCATTGTATTTAAACTGCATTTAAACCGCATTTAAACTGCCCAGAGCTTGCTGGGAAGTGCTACAATCTGTACATTTGTGGAGGGTGGAGCCGAAACGTAGCTGGGGCCCTGCTGTTTGGATCTCCATTGTATTTAAACTGTATTTAAACTGTCCAGAGCTTGGTGGGAAGTGCTACAATCTGTACGTTTGTGGAGGGTGAAGAAAAGTATCTGGGGCCCTGCTGATTGGATCTCCATTGTACTTAAACTGCATTTAAACCGCATTTAAACTGCCCAGAGCTTCCTGGGAAGTGCTACAATCTGTACATTTGTGGAGGGTGGAGCCGAAAGGTAGCTGGGGCCCTGCTGTTTGGATCTCCATTGTATTTAAACTGTATTTAAACTGCCCAGAGCTTGGTGGGAAGTGCTACAATCTGTAAATTTGTGGAGGGTGAAGAAAAGTATCTGGGGCCCTGCTGATTGGATCTCCATTGTATTTAAACTGCATTTAAACCGCATTTAAACTGCCCAGAGCTTGCTGGGAAGTGCTACAATCTGTACATTTGTGGAGGGTGGAGCCAAAACTTAGCTGGGGCCCTGCTGTTTGGATCTCCATTGTATTTAAACTGTATTTAAACTGCCCAGAGCTTGGTGGGAAGTGCTACAATCTGTAAGTTTGTGGAGGATGAAGAAAAGTAGCTGGGGCCCTGCTGATTGGATCTCCATTGTATTTAAACTGCATTTAAAGCGCATTTAAACTGCCCAGAGCTTGCTGGGAAGTGGTACAATCTGTACATTTGAGGAGGGTGGAGCAGATACGTAGCTGGGCCCCTGCTGTTTGGATTTCCATTGTATTTAAACTGCATTTCAAACTGCATTTTAAACGGCCCAGAGGCTTGGTGGGAAGTGCTACAATCTGTAAGTTTGTGCAGGGTGAAGAAAAGTAGCTGGGGCCCTGCTGATTGGATCTCCATTGTATTTAAACTGCATTTAAACCGCATTTAAACTGCGCAGAGCTGATTCGATCTCCATTATATTTAAACTGTATTTAATCTGCCCAGAGCTTGCTGGGAAGTGCTACAATCTGTACGTTTTTGGACAGTGGAGCAGAAACGTAGCTGGGGCCCTGCTGATTGGATCTCCATTGTATTTAAAGTGCATTTAAACTGCCCAGAGCTTGCTGGGAAGTGCCACAATCTGTAATTTTGTGGAGGGTGGAGCAGAAAAGTAGCTGGGCCCCTGCTGTTTGGATCTCCATTTTATTTAAACTGCATTTGAACTGCCCAGAGTTTGCTGGGAAGCGCTACAATCTGTAAGTTTGTGGAGGGTGGAGCAGAAATGTAGCTGGGCCCCTGCTGTTTGGATGTCCATTATATTTAAACTGCATTTAATCTGCCCAGAGCTTGCTGGGAAGTGCTACAATCTGCACGTTTGTTGAGGGGGGAGCAGAAACGTAGCTGGGGCCCTGCTGATTGGATCTCCATTGTATTTAAAGTGCATTTAAACTGCCCAGAGCTTGCTGGGAAGTGCTAGAATCTGTATATTTGTTGAGGGTGGAGCAGAAACGTAGCTGGGGCCCTGCTGATTGGATCTCCATTGTATTTAAACTGCATTTAAACTGCATTTAAACTGCCCAGAGCTTGCTGGGAACTGCTACAATCTGTATATTTGTTGAGGGTGGAGCAGAAAAGTAGCTGGGGCTCTGCTGATTGGATCTCCATTGTATTTAAACTGCATTTAATCTGCCCAGAGGTTGCTGGGAAGTGCTACAATCTGTAAGTTCGTGGAGCGTGGAGCAGAAATGTAGCTGGGGCCCTGCTCATTGGATCTCCATTGTATTTAAACTACATTTAAACTGCCAGGATCTTGCTGGGAAGTGCTACAATCT
>JALGBA010001510.1:0-224687 GCA_023970755.1 Azemiops feae | reverse complement strand
TTTGGCTTCCTACTTTAGCATTCCAATCCCCCATGATGATAAGGACATCATTTTTTGGTGTTGATTATATAAGGTGCTGTAGGGCTTCATAGAACCGGTCAATTTCATCCTCTTCAGCACCAGTGGTTGGGGCATAGACTTGGATTACTGTGATATTGAATGGCTTGCCTTGGATTCGCACTGAGACCATTCTGTCATTTTGGGGATTGTATCCCAGTATTGCTTTTCCTACTCTTTTATTGACTATGAAGGCTACTCCATTTCTTCTGAGGGATTCTTGCCCGCAGTAGTATACCTGATGGTCCTCTGAATTAAATTCACCCATTCCTGTCCATTTTAGTTCGCTGATTCCTAAGATGTCGATGTTCAGTCTTGTCATCTCTTGTTTGACCACGTCCAATTTGCCTTGATTCATGGATCTTACATTCCAGGTTCCTATGGAAAAAAAATCTTTACAGCATCGGACTTTCCTTTCACCACCAGATGCATCCACAGCTGAGCGTCCTTTCGGCTTTGGCCCAGTCGCTTCACTCTTTCTGGCGCTACTAGTACTAGCCCTCTGCTCTTCCCCAGTAGCAATTGGACACCTTCCGACCTGAGGGGCTCATCTTCCAGCGTCATTCTTTTTGCCTTTTAGTACTGTCCATGGGGTTCTCAGCAAAGATACTGGAGTGGGTTGCCATTTCCTTCTCCAGTGGATCACATTTTGTCAGAACTCTCTGCTATGACCTGTCCGTCTTGGGTGGCCCTGCACGGCATAGCTCATAACTTCATTGAGTTACGCAAGCCCCTTCGCCACGACAAGGCAGTAATCCATGAAGGAGCATTTTGACTATGGCCTTTTTTAAAATGGCAGAAGAAATTTGTATACAGGAATGTGATGACCCAGGGCACAGCATAGAGGCAATGCAGTCAGCTGGCAATTCAAACAGTTCTTTTATTGCTCCAAATTTCCCCCAAATGCTCCCATGTTTGCTGGCAAGCCTCCCACAAAAGAATACACACACACCCCTTCAGCCGACTCTGGCTGACAGGAGATTCAATTACAGTCTGCTTAGCATAAGAAAGTACTCAAGGCCATAGAGATAACAAGGAAGAAAACATAAACTTAACGAGTCTGTTTGAATCCCAGCTTGCCTGAGCAGGTTTCAAAAGAGAGAATCTGAAATACAGTCCGATGTCTTTAAACATTCAAACAATGTGGTCAATCAGTCCAATAGTCAGAGTTTCCAGGTTTCCAAACAGAAGTCACAGAACAAGAGATCAGCAACAATACACAACACTCCAAAGAATCAGCGTTTGCTCCCGACAAATGCCCCTCCCCACAGCGTCTCCTTAAATCTCAATCTCCAGGTGTTCCTTGTGGAGAAAGAACTCTCCGTGCTCTAGGATCAGGTGGGGGTGGCCCTTGCTCATCGCCTGAACTCTGCCTCTCCTGTTCCTCCTGTTCCAATTCTGAAGAGCCCTGGCCTGCCTCGGCCTGCTCTTCCCCACATTCCTCTGAAGCCACAGACACCTCTCCCTCAGCCTCCATAGGGTCCCGTTCCAGTTCATTTTCCTCCGCAGATTCAGGCTCAGACGGAGGCATGACAAGGACATATGGAGAGAAATAAATCCTAAGAAATCTCAATATACATTTTATTCAAATAGCCACAAATCATGGTCTAGAATTGACATGATATGGATATGTCCTGAATTAAGAAGGGACATACAAGAGATTGAGATAGAAACTAATGTATGGGCGGACCATAATCCGATAAAGATGACATGGAGAGGAACAAAGAAAAAAACAAGATGGACATTAAACCAATCCTTATAGAAAGAGAAAGAATTTATACAAAAACCTGTAAAGGAAACGGAATTTTTCTTCAAAGAAAACAAGAAAGAAGATACATCACTCCAAAATATTTGGGATACAGCCAAAGCATATTTTAGAGCAGGGGTCTTCAAACTCGGCCCTTTTATGACTCATGGACTTCAACTCCCAGAATTCCTCAGCCAGCATGCCTGGCTGAGGAATTCTGGGAGTTGAAGTCCATGAATCATAAAAGGGCCGAGTTTGAAGACCCCTGTTTTAAAGGATTAGCTATAACTTATATGGCGAAAAAGATGAAAGACAAAAAACAACAACAAACTAAGCTAAAAGAAGAACTTACAAAACTAGAATTAGAATTACAAAGACACCCACAAAAGAAAACTCTTAAAAAACAAATGGAGATAATAAAACATAAATTAAATTTAATAGAAGCTGAAGAAATGGCCCAACAAATCAAAAGAGCAAAACAATTTTTTTTTTTAAATGCTAATAAGCCGGGGAGATGATTGGCTTATAAACTGAAAAAAAGAAAGAGAGAAGAAATTGATAAATAAGTTACAAGATGTGAGAGGCGATTTACAATGTCAAAATGATGCAATAAAAAAAATAATTAAAGAATTTTATGAAACACTTTATAATATAGAAGAAATTCCTCAGGAAAAAATAAGGCAATATATAGAAAATGCTAAGCTACCAAAAATCTCACGAGAACTTCAAGAATATGCTAAATGGAAAAATAACAGTGATGGAGTTGACAGAAGCTATAAAAAGACAAAAAAACGACACCAGGCCCAGTTGGGCTACCGGCAGAATTTTACAAATGCTTACAAGATACACTAATCTTACCAATGGAAGAAGTGTGTAATGAGGTATTATTAAAGGCCAAATTACCAACTACATGGATAGAAGCTAATATTACGCTAATACCCAAAGAAGACTCAGACTTGACCCAGATAAAGAATTACAGACCAATATCTCTACTAAACGTGGATTAAAGTCTTTGCTTCAATAATAGCTGAAAGATAAGGGTAAAGATGGTCAAGGGAGACGGAGTGGACAACCAAAGTCCGTGCAGGGATGGCTCCTCTCCCCCCCCCCGGAGGCCTGATGCGGAGGAGAGGAGAAAGATCTCCTGAAGAAGGGAAGGGGGACAATATATATGTATATGGGTGGGTAAGAGGTCATTTATGTTTTTGGACAATATGCTTACTTTGTAGTTTTAGTTTTGTAAGATTTATGTTAGAGCACATATGGAGACCAAAGGGAATATGTAATATAAGGAACAGATGGGGAAATCGTTGGAAGATAGCTACATGGAATGTACATGGCTTGGGGGAAAAATATAAACGAGCAAGAATTGAAAAATCAATTAACAAAGAGAAAATAGATATTGTATTTTTACAAGAAACACATCAAAAGAAAGAAGGGGTGAATGAACTTAGGTTATATTGGGCTGATGTATATGAAAAGGCATTTGGTATATCAAAAGCAAGAGGGGTAGCAATCATTGTAGCTAAAAGATGTGAATTTAAGATAAAAGCCATAAAAAGGGATGATATGGGAAGATTTCTTATAATTCAAGGCTTGATTTATGGACAAGAGGTTACTTTAGCAAATTTGTATGCACCTAATACAAATCAAAGAGAGTTTTATAATAGAGTATATAAAGAAATAGAAGAAATAAAAAAGGTTATGTGATAATGGCAGGTGATTATAATATGGTTATGGATACAAGAATTGATAAATCTAATCCATCAAAAGCGGAAATAAAGTATAATAATACAGATTTAAGAAAATTTATTAATAGAAATAGATTAAAAGATGTTTGGAGAGAATTACATGGCAATCAAAAGAGTTATACATATTTTTCTGGTAGACATAATTTTTTTTACAAGAATAGATTATATATTTGTAACATCGGAAATATTATCTAAAATAATGAAAGCAGAGATAAAAGCAATTAAAATATCAGATCATGCAATGGTAACTATGGAAATGGAAATAGATTGTGATTATAAACAGGCAAGTAGATGGAGAATGGATTCGAGGATTTTTAAAAATAAAGAGATTTTAGAGAAAACGGAAAGAGAACTAAAAGAAATATGGACTATAAATGAAGAAGGAGGTAGTAATATAGGTGTAATATGGGATGCAATGAAAGCAGTGGTAAGAGGTTTAGGGATAAAATATTCTTATAATATAAAAAAACAAAAAGAGAAATATATAAAAAGGTTGGAGGAGGAAATTAAAGAACTAGAGAGTAAATATATAGAAAGTAGAGAGAATAGGATTATGTTAGAATTATCACCTAAAACAAAAGAGTTGCAAAATATTGAGTTAGAACAGGTTCAAAGAAATCTTATTAGAGCCACACAAGCTAAAAAGGCAAAAAGCCTGATTGGAGTAATAAAGAATGATAAGGGAGAAAGATGTAATATGATGAGAGAAAAATTGTTGATATTTCCGAAGTTCTTTGAAAAGTTATATAAGGGAAATGAAATAAATGTGAATGAAAGTCAGGCATATATAGAAAAGAATTTAAATTGTAAAATTCAAGAATATGATAAAGAAATAATGGAATCACAAATAGGAGGAGATACTGGAAGTTATTAATAAATTGAAAATAGGCAAAGCACCAGGGGTTAGATGTGCAGAATATTATAAAAAAAATTTAAGGATTATTGGTGCCGAAGATGAGGTTAATGTTTAATAAAATAATGGAAGTGGAAATTATTCCAAGTTCCTGGAAGCAATCTCTGATAGTATTGATAGCGAAACCTAATAAAGATCTTACAAACCCAGGATCATATAGACCAATATCCCTTATTAATCAGTGTGCTAAGATTTTTACAGCAATATTGGCAAATAGATTGAATAAATTTATAGAGAATTGTATTAAAAAACATCAGTGTGGATTTATAAGAGGCCAACAAATGTCAGACGTAGTAAGGGTATTAAATATAGGTTATTATATAAAGAATCAAAAATTAAAGGCAGGTTTATTAGCATTATATGTATTTAAGGCCTTTGATTGTGTGGAATGGCCTACATTGAAGATATTAATAGAGAAGTTAGGCTTTGGAAATTTTTTTAGAAAGGTGATAAATCAATTATATTTAGAGAATAAGGCAAGAATAGTTATAAATGATGGTGTTACAGAGACAATAACCTTAAGCCGGTGAACGAGACAGGGTTGTCCCTTATCCCCAGTTCTATTTGCATTATTGATGGAGGTTTTGGCAAATGCAATTAGGAAAGATTCATCGATTGAAGGAATTGGTATATATAAGAAAACTAAAATAAATTTATTTGCAGATGATACATTACTAAGATTTCAAAATCCCATAGTTACTATAGAGAGGGTATATTTACATTTGAATGAATTTGGGAAATATAGTGGATTGTAAATAAACTGGGAAAAATCAGAAATGTTATATAACCATAGTAAAGAAGAAGTGGATGTATTGAAAGAAAAATATAAATTAAAAATAGTAGATAGTATCAAATATTTAGGTATTGACATCCCAAAAAATATTTAAGAATTAAAGAAGATAAATTATGAAAAGTTAAAGATATAAAAGATAAAATAGATAAATATGGAAAAGTAAAATTATCATGGTTTGGAAGAATTGCAGCAATAAAAATGAAAGTTTTACCAAAAAATATTTTTTTGTTTTGGATGATCCCAATTAAGTTTTCGGATCAAGAATTAAAGGAAATACAGAGGCTGCTGGACGTGTATTTGATAATGGCAGCTAGATTAGTGATGGCTAAATATTGGAGACGGAATTGGGTTATTCAAAGAAATGAGTGGTATAATGAAATATGGAATATGGCACTAAATGATAAATTAACAACAAATTAAATTTTAAAAAGGGATGATTAAAGTAAATAATTATAATGAAATATGGGAGGATTTTATAAAAACAGTGTTGGTGGAAGGCAAAGGGATAAACCTACTCAGGAATATATGCTGTTTTGGAGGGGATAAGGGCACAGTTGAAATATATTGTATATTGTTAGCTGTTATATGAGAAGAAATATAGGTAATAAAAATGGTCTCCAGGGGGGTGGGTGCACTGTAATATTTGTATTTTTTTATATTTTTTATTTAGACGTATATGTATTATGTTTGTATTGTTTGTATTATTCGTATTTGAATAAAATTAAATTTTTTAAAAAAATAGCAGAAAGATTAACAAGATTTTTGATTGAATGTATACATTCAGATCAAAATGGATTCTTACCAAAGAGACAAATAAAGAATAATTTAAGAATGATTTTAGATACATTGGAATATTATAAAATGCATCCAGGGAAACAAATGGCATTAATCTCTCTAGGTGCACAGAAAGCTTTTGATAATGTCAATTGGCAATTCATGGTTCAACAACTAAACTATATGGATTTTGGAGAAAACGTTATGAATATAATCCAATTTATCATAGACAAAAGCTAAAATAATTGTGAATGGAGATTTCACAGAGAGTTTCAATATTAAA
Organism: Azemiops feae; assembly: GCA_023970755.1. Taxonomy (NCBI): domain Eukaryota; kingdom Metazoa; phylum Chordata; class Lepidosauria; order Squamata; family Viperidae; genus Azemiops; species Azemiops feae. The sequence goes on along the minus strand of JALGBA010001510.1, from coordinate 218,369 downwards.
AAAGGTACAAGACGTCCACTATCTCCACTATTATTTATTCTAACCCTGGAAGTGCTGAACAGAAATGTTAGACAGGACCCAGAAATTAAAGGAATGGAGATAAAAGATGAAAAGTACAAACTACAAGCATTTGCGGATGACTGGGTATTTATATTAGAGGATCCCTTGGAGACAAGTCCTAAATTATTAGCAAAGATCGAAGAATTTGGAGAAGTAGCAGGACTGAAAATAAATAGAGAAAAGACTAAAGTTATAGTTAAAAATCTTACAGATAAACAAAAAAATCAATTGTCAGAAAAAAACAGACCTTCAAGTAGTCAAGAAAGTTAAATACTTGGGGATATATCTAACAGCAAGGTGTGCAACAATAAAAGAAGACAACTACGTAAAATTACTAAAACAAATAAAACTAGAAAATGAAAGGGAAACAAGATTCAGAATATTTCCAAACATGGGAAAATTTATATATATACATAAAGCACAATTGTAAATCATTCTAGTTGAGAAAAAAGAAAAAGACAGCTGAAAAAGACCATGGTGCTTATAGAAAAATCTAAAAGCTTACTGAAAATCTAACAATACAACAAGGTAAGACTCCTAAGAAGGAAGAGGAGGGTTTAACCAGGTTAGCAAGGAAGAGCACATGCAGATAGTCTAAAACTATAAAGATGGTGTCTGGCTAAAGCTTAAAATGAAAGAGAGCATGGCTAAAGTTGCTAACAACAGTATTAAGGGCTATCTCTGGTATATTTGAAATAAACATAAGAATTGGTATATCAACTACTCAAAGGCGATGACAAAATACAAAGAGATAAGAAAGAGAAGGCAAAACTATTCAACTCATCACACAGTCCAATTTTGAGCAAATATTTCCAAGTGGGACCTGTGGTAAAAATGCTGGTAAATATCATGTTCCTGTTCAGTGTTTGAGAAATACTAAAAATAAATGGTTAGATTCAGCTGCATAACAGACTTACAATATATTAAGCTATGAAATATACTGACTGGGTTCATATACTGAGTCAAAATGTGATTTGTTTGCTTCTGGCTTATGGAAGTTCAGCCAATTATTATTTAATCAATCTTAATTAAGTATAGCTTGGCATTACAAATGAGTCCAGCAATTATATGATCTTATATCAGTGTCCCAGCATGGGCCTAAAGATTAATCAGATTTTCTTTTATATCTGGATTACTCCAACTGAGCTACTGTGCTGACATATGCTGCTTGTTCAATCCTGGTTGGTTTCTCCTGTCAGTGAAAAAGATTGCCCAAACCATACATGGACTGCTTGCTTAGCATTAAGTCTACATGAAATTACAGATTTGTTATTAAGATCAGTCTTTCCCATAGCCTCACAATGTGTAAGCAGAGATCCATGGACAGAAGACCTGGAAATACAGTACAGTATTACCTGGATGATATGCATAGGCATTCTTTTACCACTATTTCTGCTTTAAAGACCTAGAGAGAAAGCTTACTGAATTTCTAGGTCACACAACTGCTGCTGATATATCAGGTAATTGCAAATTATATATCTAATAAATGCCTATGTGCAGAGTTAGGATGGAAAACAATTAACAGTTAACTACTCTAGGTTATATAATATTTTAAAAAAACCTACCTCTGCTGGTTCTACAGCAGGGGTGTCAAACTGCCTGCCCGCAGGCTGGATGCGTCATGCCGAAACCGCGCCCACCCCATTGCCAGCAATGGAAAAAAAAGTTGTGATACGTCGTGACACGTCACGTGACGTTGTGAGTTTGACACCCCTGTTCTACAGCCTGTTTCTTCCCACAGAAGGGAACTATTCTACCCCCCCCCCCAAATCTCCAAAGTGAAGAGTGGAAAGTTTATGAAAAACATTAGCAAAGAGTACTTATTAAATGTTATCAGACACACAAAAGTGCTAATAGATCAGATCTACAACACACAAGAAAACACTGAATGTACAATCACCTGCTTTTCTGCATGATCTGCAGGCCATCCTTGGACATGCTTTATAAGATTCTCATTGAAATGGCCTGCTAATGTAGGAGTTAATGAACATGTAGGCCGTCCAGATACATTTTGTGGTGCTGTTGTATTTGAAACACTTGTATTGGAGGTATGATTTGGACCAGGAGATGGACTACTATAAGAAAAAGAATGAACTGTGTCACTGTACATTAATTCATACCATTTTCAAATCTTCTATCTGTAAGACATTTTTTCCTGCTACTTTGTCAGCCATTAATGGTATGCATTATTAAAAATATGAAATGTATACATTACATAAATACATTGTCTTAGATTTATGCAAGTTATACTGAATTATTTCAATAATCATTGACATAATTTCAGTAATAACATGATTTTAAACATTGGCTCTTCTTAGTGAATCACCAAAGAAGCTAATGAGTTATTAGACTACATCTATATTTTATTCACTGCTTTCCACAAATCTTTAGTTTGTATAGTTGAAGAACAGTTTTTTGATGTATTCCATTTAGAGCATGGGTGTCCAACCTTTTGGCTCGCCTGGGCTGCACTGAGTAAAGAGGAATTGTCTTGGGCCGCATATAAAATATATAATGTAGTTAATGCATAGAAATAAAACTTCATTTTTTCTATGAACTTATGGGGCCACATTACTAGCTCTCCAGGGCTACATGCGGCCCGTGGGCTGGATATGCCTTTTTTTTTTAGAGCTTTTTGAATTGAAGTGGCATAGAAATGTTGACAATAAAAGAAACAGCAGCCAAGAAACAACACTTTTAGAAAACTATCTAGGCTTACTTTTACATTTAAGAAAAAACAATTATTACCATTTATCAAACTGCTGTTTCTTTGAAGGATACATATTTACTATTGTTAACTCCAGCAGCATCCACCTTCTCCCTCTGAGAAAGAGATGGGAGAAGGTAAAACATATGGCTTAGTAAGAGATGTGCAGTTTCTCTGAAATGTATTTAAGCCAAATTGTCTCTTAGGTTGTACAACAAAGTTTGTGTTCATGAGTTACTTTAGACCCAGTTTACTCTAGAATGAAGGTGATGGGAATTATTTTCATAAAAATCAAGGGAATGGGTGGGGAAAAAATCTGCCTTTATCATGTTTCAAGTCTTACATAGCTCTCTGATATCTCCAGCTACTGTATGTAGTTCTTCAAATAAAAGTGAAGTATAAACATTTATTCTATTGCTTGGAAACAACTGAAATGGTTCTTATAAATTTGATAACTCAGTGTACTTTCATTCTGTATTTTACAATTAGCAATATTTGGGCTCAAAGTGGAAAATGTTTCTGGTTCAACAGAATCCAAATGTTTAATACACAACTATGCACAGCACTTAGGCAAATGCATTTGTTCAGGTCCAGCTTACTAGAGCCCTTGTGTTCTTTCAGCCAACTTGAACTATGTAAGAAAAACATTAAAAGATACTGGTGGTTAAATTGCAAATTTAGCAATATGATTAGTAGTTTGCAGAAGAGATATTTCTTCTTAAAATCAGAGTGACCCAGTTAAAATAAGGAAATATTAGATCCACAATTATTACCTTTGCAATGCATAATTCAAAGTTTAATTTAAAAACCCAATGTGTATGTGTACATATGTGTAGATGAGAAAGCATGCCATTCAAAATGAGCATCTATAATCAACATTTCTAGAACAATTCATGGTGAAATCAATACTCAACTAATTTAAATTTACCTTGAATGCTGAAGACTTCGAGGAGAAGCAGGTTCATGACCTTGTGGTTTGTCAGCAATCACAGGCTGCTGAGACACTAATTGCAAAACTGGTCCTTGCTTAATACCTGAAGTAGCAACCTGAAGTTCAAAACTTGATTAGATATCCAGATTTGTTCAAACAGCTATAATCAACAGACTGTCCCTCAACAATACTTATGCCAGAAAAATATAAGTCCTAGTGTTATATCATACTAAGACTATTAGCTAAATTAATAACAAACACAAAACTTGTATTGAGATGTTTTAGCTCAGGGGTGTCAAACTCGCAATGTCACGTGACGTGTTGCGAAATATCGTGACTTTTTTCCCATTGCCGGCAATGGGGTGGGCGCGGTTTCGCCATGACGCATCCGGCCCATGGGCCGGAAGTTTGACCCCCCTGTTCTAGCTCACATTCTGATAACACAATCCTAAGAAATACAGCAAGGGCTGAATTTTTAACACCACGACCTCTTGGTTTGCTTGGCAAGGTATCCATGTAGCTCCCTTTGGGGGTATACTGGGAATACAAAGGCCTTGGGAACTTGTGAATATTCAGTCACCTTCTATTTGGCCTGAATTGTTGCTGACTCAATCCCAGGTAGTGTAGTGAGCCTCTATGAGCACAAAAAGCAGCCAGCTGGAGTGTATATAACAACCTTGTCACAAGTCACCTATTCAAATGCCAAAGGACTGTACCTTTTGTTGCTGGTGTTAACAATCAAACCAGTAACACAGAGATAGGAATACACACAAAAAATAAAGCTAGTTTTTTCTTCCTTCAGAAACCAATTCACACATTTAAGATTACCTGTGAAAAATATCTTAAAATATTTCAGTCTTTTATTTGATAGAAGAAACACTACAATACAGAAAGTACTAAAATGGTTATCAACTGAATGTTGTTGAGAATGCTTAAAATCTGCAGATGACACAATGGTGAGGCTTTATTAGGAAGGGAGAGATTTCAAGATCTGGACACAATGGGTGAGATCGAATTTAATAGAGTCCTGCATTGGAGTAAGAAAAATTAAAGCCACATGTATACAATGTGGAAGACCTAGAGTGGCAGTAGTACATATGAAAGGGTTCTGGGTGTCCTTGTCAACCACAATACAAGCATGAGCCAGGATGTGATGCAGCTGCAAAGAGAAATGCTATCTTGGAATTCATTAACCATTAACCTGCTCCTATGTGGACCCAATTTTGGGAACCATAGTTCAAAAAGAAGAGTTACAAATTTAAACACATTTGGAGGAGCGCTACTCTGAGGCACAGTTAAAGGATCTGGAATGTTTAGATTACAAAAGAGAATTCTGAGAGGAGATATAATAGCAGTCTTTAAATATATGAAGGGCTGTCACAGAAGAAGGAATAGATTTCTTCCCTATTTCCTTCAGGACCAATGGGTTTAATTCAGTTAAGTCAGTTAATTAGCCAAATGGGTTAAAATTACAATGTTTAAGTTAGATATTAAATAGGGAAGAATTTCTTGAATGTACAGGCTGCTAGTCAAGGGAAAAGATGCTACATGAAATGGTGGCCTTTCCTTTGATGAAAGTTTTCATAAGGAAGACTGGATGATCACCTCTCAGAGATACTCCATTGGATCGTGCATTGACCTTCCAAATCTATGATTCTATGAAAATACTGGAGACTAGCAATAAACAGAGTTTTATTCTCACAATACATTAAAAACTTACCTTTGGCTGTGATGATACAGATTTCAAAGGAACTGTGTTAGTCTGAGGCGTGCTTATTTTTGGAGATACATATGATCTTGGTGATGAAGCATCCGATGTTAAAGACATTGGGGACTGATTAGATGACTGAGCTGTGAATAAAATCATGACAGCATTATAAAAACCTATTGACTGAGTATTTTTAAAGGAACAGTATTTTTATGACAGTTAAGACTGGCAAGCTTATAAATAAATTTGCTACTGTCACTAAAATGAGGCCAATGCTGTTATTACTGTATTAAAGAATAAAAATCTTACACTGACAAGGCACACAACAGCTATTTGTGCCATTGCAATAAGTAATATCTAGGAAGTACTAGACAACCTATGACCTGTTGAGTTACTATTTCAGAGATATTTCCTTATCAGAAGGAATCAGAGCATCAGAAACCTTCCTTTCTTCCTTAACCGTTTGTTTCTTCCTCTCTCCCTCCTACAAATTCTTGCTGATTTGTCCATTTACTTTGCTTGTGGAAAGCTAGCAGGGAGAAAGTCAGTGGGGAAGCCAGCAGGAAGTTGCAAGCCAAGGATGCTGCCAGGTGAGGGAGAAAGGGTCTACATGGGGGAATGGGTCAGGAAAGGGGTTGGGGCTGTGTGAGAGGTGCTGCATGGGTTGGGGCGGGTGTGTGGGGTGCACTAGGGGTACCGCATGGATCAGGGAAGGTGCAAGGGGGCAGAATAGGCTGGTGGAACACACAGGACAGTGGCATGGGCTGAGAAGGGTGCATGGGGGTTCATTCCTCCCTCCCCTTTGAAGCAGACAGGTAAGTGGTTGCTGCTGGGTGGGGGAGTGAGGGATTGCAAAACTGGCTGGGAAACTGTCACGGAATGTTGAAAATGAAGATCATGTGACTGCAGCAGCACAGTAACAGCCAATAGCACTAAAACAGCCACAACTTTCCCAAATTTCCTTGGAGTCATGTGTCCCAGATTTTGGATACGTTCTGTAAGCCCATTTCAGTTACCTTGGTTGAAAAACTGTTGCCCTATGATGCATCATTTCGCTCATTTAGATCATGACAATGAGTTTTTTCATAGTATATAAGTAAATTGTTTTCAACAGCCTTTTTTGGAACTGAGAAGTGCATAAATTGCAGCAAATTAATTAATTAATTAATCAATTAATTAAATAAATAAGCAAACAAATGTATGCTCTGATCTAGGGTTAGCTTCCTATGGGAACTACTTCCATAGCTTTATAATCTAAAAAACTAAGGACTGCACACAACATATAAATATCAAATTTCTCCTTGCATACATAAGTTAACTAACTGTATTTAGAAAGAACAGATTGTTTATTTTTCCCATTTCTGAACTGCCCATCTCCCTCAAGGAGGAACTCTGGGGTGTGTACAATAAAACAAACTGTGCCCAAACACTGAGCCATAAGCAGTGTGGACCAAGACTGAAGAATATGTTAACTATGGGCACAGACCTGAAATATGTGTTCTGGGTAGAAGTGCTGGAGAGTGGAAAAAGGGGAAGCCATGGTTAGTTCTGCATCAGGTTAAGGGGAGGTAGGTGTTGAAAGGGGGGTTTCAGGTTGCCTTCTGCTTCCTGTTTATCTTGAACTAAGAATTTTCAGGAACCCTTCTCAACTAGTATATTTGAATTTGTCTCTAGTTTTGATGCAAACCAAACATTACAGTTGAGTATTTGGCGTGAGATAAATGTGATTAAGATGCATTTAGTTCCAAGGTTGATTTACATTTTGAGAAGCCTTCCTGTATTTATTCTATCATATTATTGTAAACACACTTACAGGAAACAGAATACATTTGGCAAGTTTTCTGTAAGATTTTCATTGTGCAAATTACAATTAGCTGTTGGGAAGACAGATTTAACTTCAGTTTATCACTGGGCATTTTGTCTTTGATCATTGGCTGGCATAAGGAACTTCAGAATTCAGCTGTATGGACTTCAGAGTTACTATTTGGCCTATTGGAATCCTGGCAAGCACTGGGATTTCTGTACTTAATTCTATAAGATATATATGGAAAATATTGACCCATTTATGAAAATCTTATACTATTAGATAATCCCGGTTTAACTATAGTGGATTTTTTTTTTTTACACATTTTATTGATTTTCTAATATTACATTCACATATTTGAAAAGCAACGTGGCGGTTGGGTAGTAGTAATTCAATTACATACAAATATCATTAGTACAGATTTCAAATTGCTACCATAAACATTTCCTCTCTTTTTCCCTTCATATATACTGTCTATTTGTAGATTTAAAACAAGTTTTATTCTATCAATCACATAAAAAATAACTTTCTTACATATATCAATAGTTTTTAGTTTATATATATTCTAGTTGTTTTAGCATACAATCTTTTAGACGATCAATGACCTAATAAATTTTTCCAGTTTTAATTTCCACTAACATTTAAATTTAACGTTTAATATTTATCATTCCCAAGATTTTTAATATACCTCCAATTCATCTATCACCATTCCTCACAAGATCTAATGTCCAAAATACACATCTTATCTGTTTAACTTCTCACCCTCTATATCAACAAATTTATAATACAATATAATATCCTTCCTTTCTGCTAGTTTTCAATTTTTTTAAGTAGTAATCATAATTTCTTTTTATTTCAGTATTTAATGCTTCCTCTCTTCCTCTTTGTGTCTGCTATCTCATGCTTAAACTAATAATTTTTGTTACTGACGTTCCATATAGGCCTGTTTATTACTTTCATCAATAAATTTTTAGCTTATCTACATCCTATTCACCTTTACATAACCTTTATACACAAATCAAAATTCAAATTTAGCTATTAGTATTTATACTGCTAAGTTTTAATGACCAAAAACTTTTCTTATGTTCAACATGCACATCTTATCTATTTAAGTATATTCTGTTTTAAATTTCGATAAGATGGTCGAAACTCCATTCTTCTTCAGTCTTATTCTAGCTTTTTTCCTTTGCCAAATCATCTTCCATGTCCTTGTTTTTGGGTCATCAAGCCAATCTTCTTGTAATGTCATATATATTATTTGGTGTTGGCGAATCCGTCTGGTCACCATTTTTTTGAGAGGACTTGTAGATCTGGTGGGTCGTCTCTTTATTCTTCTGTATTGACGTGGTTGTTCTGAGTTGTTTATCTTCTCATCCAACTGTTCTTTTTCTGGATCCTCCAGTTCCTTCTGATTTATATAGGAAACCTTTTCCTTTTTCCAAGTTGTCGGTGTCTTTTCTGGATTTTCAAATGTCAATATTTGTTGAATAGTTGATTCTTCTGTCATGGTATTTGAATGTTTCATTTTTTCTATTGTATTTTGTATAGATGATTCTTTAGTTGTGGTCAAAATTTGGGCTTTCATATCTGGGCTGTCTTTTTGTTCCTTCCCATAGCTTCTTAATTTTTCATTGGCTGTGGTGAGAGTTTGAATTATTGTTTTCAACATAGAGAGAATTTGTTGATCTTTATCCATAAGGAGATTTTGTTCCTGATCCTCTTCCATATTGGTATTTTAGACTAAAGGCTTTACAATTAGGAAGTCCAAAAGAAAGGGAAAGGTTTTTTTTCTGGGTAAGGAACACAAAACCTTTCACAGCTGTTGTTTCAAAATTTTCAAGGTTATGTGTCTTATCTATTTCTCTGGGCTGTCAGCCAAGCCCCTGAAAAATAACAGATTAAAATACCAAATTTGACCACACGGTGTCGCCTCTACCTTTTAAAGTCTCCCTTTGAGTCCCAGAGTTATTTTAATCTTTTCAGCTTTTCTTATTTATAAGGGAAAAAAACCCAGATTTTCAACAGAAATAGATAATGAAAAATAAAAAGTAAAATGTCTTTCAGTCCATAAGCTTTAGGAAATAAAGTTCCAATTGGGATCCAATTATTTTTTCAACGTTTTCAAAAAAAAGTTCCCCTGTATATTCAATCGCCGCTGTTTCTAGAGGGAGGGCTAAAATCCCCCTTCCCTCTCCACGGGGGAAAGTACTTTAACAGCTTAAATAGGTACAAAGGAGCAATTAGGATTTAAGAGAAGTAGATCTCACCCAGTCCTTTCCACGCTGCTTTGAAGTTGCCAGATGGTAATGTGACTTCGGCTGTTAGCAGCCTAGGGACGAGCCATATTTCTATGGCCGGTCCTTTCGTCCGCCGGTTTGGAGGGATTGCCAGCTCTAGCGGGAGAGTTGCTGCTCTCCCGCGATCCAGCGAACACCCCTCCTTGCTGGTCGCCTCTTCGGGGCGACTTTCGGCCCCCCAGCGATGCGAAACTGGACGGGGGAGAGAGAGCAAGTCTTCCAGCCGTCCATGGCGGCCGTGTGACGAACCGGAAGTCCTATAGTGTTTTTTTTTTCAATGGGAGGATTAAGATGGAGCTCTTATATTATTATTACTAGGCATCAACTCAGCCCTGTGGAGGCTATTTTAACACACTTGTCATACTGAACAAATCAGAGTGCTTCTTGCTATTTTATTGAACTGAAGTATTTGTCATTTGATCTAGTTGGAGCAGATGTTATTATTACTTCTTAAATTTGTAATTTTGGAGAAATGAGCTGTGATTTCTAAAGTTAAATCTTTTAAAGAAAATTGATGAAACTGATAGTAATGATATCTGGAATAATGAGTTTAAATGTCCTGGTAAACCTGTGTATAATCACTTTAAATAGTTTTCTATGATCTTAAAATGAGATTAATACAAAGAAGATTGCTTAACATAAATCAGATACAATCTTTTATATATGCTGGTGTAATTGCCTAAAAGATGGACATTAATTCACATGGTTGAACCAGTTCTAACTGCCACACGCAGGACTGAAATAAATAGGGTAAATAAGGCTCTGAATCAATTTTTCTGTGTTAATTATGGCTATATTCCTAGTATTTGATATATGCAGAATTATGGAGTTTTGGGGCTGACTAAAAGAATGTCCATACAACATTGGAAAGCTAAATTTACAACTGATTTGCAGCAATAGATCATTGTTGTATTTGTCCCCGTTTAAATTAGACCTTGTGTGTGTTTGTGTGCGTATGCTTCTTTTGCCAAAATAGCAAGGAGGAAACCTTTAAATGATAAAGTCCAATTATTTTGAAGTTATTCTGTTTCTAATGTGACTTTCCAGGACTCTTTATTCTTTAATATCACAGCTACTAAATTTGAGGTTATATTCTTAATATTGTTGCATATACTGTATGTATACAAGTAGTCCTCAGTTAACAACCATTCATTCAGCGACCATTCAAAGTTGCAATGGCACTGAATGAGTTGTATTTATGACTGGTACTCAAAGTTCCAGCTGTTGCTGCACCCCCAGTCACACGATCCAGGCGCTTGGCAACTGGCTCACACTTATGATGGTCACAGAGTCCCATGGTAATGTTGTCACCATTTGTGACCTTTCTTATCAGCTTCCCACAAGCAAAGTCAATTGAGAAGCCAGCAAGGAATGTTGTAAGTCACTCCAGCCTTTTCTCCTGAGGAACCCCATTATGGTGTATGAGATCTCAGGGATCTCTTATTCTATAGAGCACAATCATTCTGTAGCACCCCCTCCCCAACACACCTGCACTTATGCAGCACAGCAGTGAAACCTCCCAGAACACACTCACCACAGCAACCCCACACCTCACTCCATAGTGCTCACCTACCCACAATCCTGCTTGTGAGCTGCCCAAAACTTGCAACTTCCTGCCAGCTTTCCCACTGACTTTGATGGTGGGTATGCGGCAGTAAGTCACAAGTCGTGGTCACATGAGGTCCTCACTTAATGACCCACAATCCTCACTTAACAATGGCAACAGAGACAGGTGGGATTCCTGTTGCTAAGTCAGGGGTCATGTGATGTAGCACTTTATGACTGTTATCACTTAGCAATTACTGTCCCAATTACTGTCATTAAGCAAATACTACTTGTAGGTTGATTTCTATTAGATTAATATAATAAAAACTACCCAATCCAAGGTACTAGAAACATCTGGAAATATGTATTTTCTGTAGTGCATAAACAGTAACTTTAAATTGCAATCACAAGGTTGCATATACCACTGAACAGATATGATCTTCACATACAATCAGCCCTTCAAGGTAGTCCAGACCAAGAAACCAAAGTTATGAATACTAGTACTACTTTTATTATAAAGCTACAGTAACAGAATTTTGCAAGTCTGAATGTGCCTCTCTCCTCCCTGCCTTTTATGTCTATCGAGATTCTCAGTCATCCAGGTCATGGTTGTCCCAAAGGTGCTTTTTCAAGTGGCAACTGGACTTTCTTGTTTTTCTTTGAAGACGTTTCGCTTCTCATCCAAGAAGCTTCTTCAGCTCTAACTGGATGATGGGGAATGGAAGGATTTATAAATGGCCAGCTGTCTGCAAGGAGTATAAATCCTTCCATTCCCCACCATCCAGTCAGAGCTGAAGAAGCTTCTGGGATGAGAAGCGAAACGTCTTCAAAGAAAAACAAGAAAGTCCAGTTGCCTCTTGAAAAAGCACCTTTGGGACATCCCTGCCTTTTACATTCCAGAGAACTAGGGAGGGTCAACTCTGAGATGCTTGCTCAAATTACATTCCTGCTTTGGACTCAGATTTCGCTTATCTGACCATTGTCTAGGTTGCATCTGTTCCTCCTGTCTCAAGGCTGCTCACGCAGCCCATTACACATACAGAGCAAACCTTGATTTGAAAGTTAAGTGGATTTCTAATGATAGCCAAGAATACACTTATTGTGCAGACCCAAAACATGAGATCCACATCTTCACAGGCAGGTATGCCTGTTGGACACACAGAGATTACCCAACCTGTCCCTGTTAGAAAGTCTGGTCCTTTTAAAACTAGGGGCAAAACTTCAGAAGCTGTGTACTGAGGCTGAGAAAAGCAGAGGCCTGTATTCCACAGCCTCCAATTAACATTTGGGAATTTTCAAGAAGTTGGAATAGTCCAGCTAACTGTTTTCTTAGCAACATTTTCAGATGTGGTTTGCCACTACCTTCTTCCTAGGGCTGAGAACAGTCGACTAGCCCAAAGTTACCAGCTTGCTTTGTCTCTAAGGCAGGACCAGGATTCACAATTTCCTGGTTTCTAGCCTTTACATCAGGGGTGTCAAACTGCCGGCCCATGGGCCGGATGCATCATGCTGAAACCACGCCCATCCCATTGCCGGCAATGGGAAAAAAGTCGTGATACATCGTGACACGTCACGTGACGTTGCGAGTTTGACACCCCTGCTTTACATCAAATAGCTTTATTATAAGTGTTCCCTCTCAAAATACTATGTGAAACAAAAAATATATGCTAAAAGGTAATGATATAGTAATATAATCACAAATGCAAATCAAGCAAAACAATTTGGCAAATGGTAATTTAGTTGTTGGTAGATAATTAGCAGGGCAATCATTGGACAAAATTGTTGCACAATTTTTTTACAATTTCATCCTTTCTGTGACTGAATATATTTATGCTAGATGGTGTAAAAACATTTATATTTATTACCTCCAACAACCTGCCTCAGATAAACATACACAGACACAAACAGGGTTTCTCTGGAAAGTAAGTTTTCATTATTTTGCAAGTTATATTTTGTTAGCCAAACTCTCATGAAATACAAGGCTACTTTACAAAGAAGGCAAGAAGAAACTTCCAAATTACCTTGTGTGGAAAGCTGTGTTGCTTGAGTAATCAGGGAACTTATATTAAAAGATGGTCCAGCAGTGAGAATTTTATGAAGAATAGACTGCAGAGAAGCTTGTGTCACAGCAGCTGTAAGAACTAATATACAAATAAAGATTCCCTAAACTGAAGCTAGTTAGCATTTTGTACTCTCCTTCTGAAAGTTTCAGTGTGAATGACATTAGTAGTTTCTTCTTGAAAATGTCACATTGGTCTCTCAAGCCAGTAAGAGATAACTTGCTCTGCTTCTCCCTCCTGTTATCTTCACAATAGCATGGTATCATCTACCTCACTACTCTTTGTTATTTTCAAGATCTAGGGTCCTGAGAGAGCAACATCATTACAATTGTTACTAGGATTCATTACAGTTTCCAGAAGGATGCAAATACAGGAAGTCCTTGGTTAATGACCACTCATTCAGTGACCACTCAAAGTTACAACAGCACTGAACAAGTGGTATTTATGACCAGTCCTTGAATTTGTGGCCATTGCAGCACCCCTATGGTTATGTGATTGCAATTCAGGCACTTGGCAACTGATGTACAAATATGATAGTTGCAGCGTCCCACAGTCACATGATAGCAATACCACTTAAGTTATATACCGCTTCATAGTGCTTTACAGCCCTCTCTCTAAGCAGTTTACAGAGTAAGTATATTGCCCCCAACAATCTAGGTCCGTATTTTACCAACCTGGGAAGGATGGAAGGCTGAGTCAACCTTGAGCCGTTCAGAATCGAACTCCTGGAGTGAGCAGTGAGTTAGCCTGCAGTACTGCATTCTAACCACTGTGCCACCACAACTCTTCGAATGTTGTAGGCATTCATTCACATGATTTCCAGTTGCAGCACTCACTGCCAGCTTCCAACAAGCAGTCAATGGGAAAGTCAGCAGGAAGTTGCAAGTTACAGTCATGTGAAGTTGCATTTAACAGTGCATGATTCACTTAATTACAGCAACTGGAACTGCCGTCGTAAGTCAATGCAGTTGCCTTGTTTTTTTGCTTTACAACCACATTGCTCAGTCACAGAATTTCTGGTCCAAATTATGGTTAACTGAGGACTACCTGTATCTGTACTCAGAAATAAGCCCTACTGAATACAACGGAATTCACTCCCAAGTAAATGAGTATAATTGCAATCTCTTAATTTATGAAATGAAAATATTGGTATCAAATTTTCATTATTTAAAATTTTATTTCATGACCAAGTTTTCTATTAAACTAATTTCAAACAACCTACTGTATAAAGAAAATGTACAGAACATTTTATAATTCAAAGTTAAAAAACAAGACCTGGTTTTAGCAAAGACAGTAGATCCACACATCAAAGACATGAGGTTCCTACCCCAACTTCAGTGAAGGAATAGGGTATTTGTAAAGAGAGAAAGTAATACATAAGTAGTATTTCCACACTTCCTGATTCTGCTTTACAAATGCTTCTCTCTGGAGTATTTTAAAGTGATATGCTCTCAGTCATTCTCTGAGTGCAAAGGTCAGTTAACAAAATGATCCCAGCACCTCCCCAATGAGGAAAAAACATTTGGGGATCTTTTTAGTTTGGAAGAAAGGTGACTAAAGAGAATACAATAAAGATGTATAAAATCACTAAAAAGTCAATAAAATGGACAGGATGGATTTTTTTCTCATAAAAAAATCTAGGACTGGTTCATCTAATGACACTGAGGTTATGCAAAACTGGCAAAATAATGTGCAGCACAATATATTAATCTACAGAATTCCTTAATATATTTGGTGAGAGTTACTAGTTTGGATGGCTTTAAAAAGATATTAGATAGTTCATGGAGGACAGGCCTAACAAGAAGCTACTAATTTTGAAGATAAATGTGAGAAGCAAAATAGTAGCTACGCATAGAACCTTGGCTATTTTTATGTTCTAAGATGGAACATTATGTCTTTAAGAGGGAAAGAACAGAAAGAGGTGTTTTCTGTAAGACAATTGAGAGTAGAATTCAACTTTTAAGTTTCTGTTCCCTTTCCCACAATTCCTGTGCAAATACTGGGTTCAACACCTGTTGCCAGACATTACAGAGCACTATCTTAATACAGAATATAATTAACCAAAAATTGTCTTTTACAAACTTCTTACAATATATTCCATTTTAAATACTGTATCTTCTTATAAAAGTAAAATTTCCCAATCAATACATTTGGATAATTAAAAAACTCAACCTACCTTCATTTATTTTGGATATATCTACGCTAGAATTATTAAGCTGCAAGGTGGCTTGAAGAGCAGGTAGTAACTGTCGAAGGAGATTGGGGTCCTGAAGTAATGGAGGAATTGGTGATTGTGAGACAGGTGAAACAGGGACAGTAGAAGCAGATGAAGCTGGTGCAGAAGGTAGGTTTAATCCAGAAGCACATGGTGTAGAAGTTGTACATGAGTGGGATAGAGACTTGTCCATAGGCAAAGATTCTGAAAATGAAAAAAAAGTTGCTTTTTCCAAAAAAACACTGCTCTCACCTACCATACATCAGTTACAGGAAGGCTGGAAATTGAAACTCCACCCTTTCATAAGGTATCGGGAGATGGGTTTTAAGGAAATAAAGTTGCTTCCGCGAAATATGACCTCCTGTCACCATTTCTGTTTCTTCTGCTCCTCATCTGAACACTATGAAAGGAAATAATGCTCTGGGGAGACAAGGTGTATAAAAATATTTTGAAAGATTATCAGTTTTCCTTCTACTTATTCTAAAATGATTATATAACTGAACATTTCCCAAAGCAGTTGACCAGAGAATGCTATAGAGTAAAATTCAACATAAAACATACATCGGATGACAGCAAATTATACGAGCAGAAAGCAGTAACAAGCAACATCCATAGACAAAATCGACTGATTCAGAACAAAAGTTTGATAAGATAGTATCAAAGCTTTCAGAATACATAAAAATATGAACAAATCTTTATTTTATTCAGTGACTCTTTTGCCTGTTACAAAAATTTATAAACTTCTTGGTTTTACTCATATGTTATAATTTGGAATGTCAGGCACAAGAAACTAGGAACAGGAGTAGAGTTCAAAGCATTAAAAGTTTATTTCATGCTACCTATACTTAAGAATCTGATCTACTAATGGTCAAGTCAAATTGGCGCTAGAGAGAGACAACAGAAATCATGGTGGGTGGACTTAGGTCTCTTGTGGGAACATAGCGACTCCAAACTGTTTTGCTTGACCCTGCCCTTGGGCTCTGCCTGATCATCTCCTACATCGCTCCCCCCTCCAACCTGGTCCCCTCCCTCCTCCATGGCCTCTTTGAAGCTGTTCTCCCCCCTACTGCAAAGTTTCTTCAAAGTCAGAGTTCTCCTGGGAACTTGGCAAGGGCGGGAGGGAAGCAGTCTCAAAGGAATCTTCCTTCCTCACTTATGAAGCAGCTGGTGAGCCAGGTGGCAGTTGCTGAAACACAGAAACAGCGTTAGAAGGTCCCTCCCCTGCCCAGGAGTTGAAGGCAAGAGGTGGAAGGCCCATCATAAGCAAGTGTCCCACCTCCCCCCGGAGCGATCCAGAGAGGCTGGTTAACTCCTTCATCGGGTGGTACAGAGCGGAGGTCTGGAAGCTTGGGTGGTTGTAGTTTCTCAGGGAAGGATAGGTGAAACTGGCGAACTAAATCCAGCGCATGAACATACCGTTGAGTTTTCCCAGGAGCGATCAGCAACAGGGTAGCCTTTCCAATGAATCAAATACTAAATTTCTTTGCCTCTGTGTATAGAGTCCAGGATTTCCTCCACCTCGTATTGTTTCTCTCTCCACAAAGACTGGTGGCAGGGGCTGGGGAGGTACTGGCATTGCAGAGTGCTGGGGGGGGGGCATCCTTAAATAGCAAAGATTGATGAAAGACCGGATGCACTTTCATAGAGGGAGGCAATTGGAGATAGACGGTGATGGGACTGATCTGTCAGAGAACCTTGAATGGCCTCACCAATTTAGCATCTAGCTTCTTGGAAAGTCTTGAGAATGCTAAAAACTTGGTAGAGAGCCAGACCTTGTCCCCTACTGCTATTGGTGGCCCCTCTCATCAGTGGGCATCCACAGCCTTCTTGTAAGACTGCTATGCTTGGTCGAGCTGCTGCTCCAATAGGGCTTGGGCAGTGAGCTGCTCCTGTAAGAAGTCAACAGCTCCTAGGACGGAGGAGTCTTGTACGGGGTGATTTGGCAATACTTTCAGGTGTGTGCCATACAGTTTGAAAGGGTGTCATTGAAATCAATGTGCGAAGAGAGTAAATATAAGGAAATTCTGCTGGGGCAACGATGGCCAGTTGTCTTGGCTGTAGGTACAATAACATCTCAAATATTGTTGGAGCAACTGGTTAGTCGTCTCTGTTTCACCATTCGTGGCTGGGTGGTGGGCAGAAAATAGGGTGACTTGGTCATTCAAAAGCTGGAATAGTGCCTTCCGAAATTTGGATTGGAACTGTGAGCCTGTCTGAAAGCAGTGTTGACACCATTCCATGATAGCAAAATACGTGGTCTAGGAAAAGCTGGGCTGGTTTTTTTGGCATTGGGTAAGCCCTTGCAGGGTATGAAATGAGCCATCTTGGTGAAAAGATCTACCACCACCAAAATGGCTGTGAAGCCTTGGATGGGGAGTAAATCAATATGAAGTCGAGAGAGACTGTATGCCATTGGTGGGGGGTGTGGAGGGGTTGCAAGAGTTCTGCTGGCTTCTGGTGGAGGGGCTTGGCCTTTCTGCATGTGTGGCAAGATGCCACGTAGTCCTTGATGTCCGCTGATATCTTAGGCCACCCAAAGTTTCAATGTTCTGTGCAGTTTTGAACACTCCCCTATGCCCTGCTGTCTAGTTCTTGTGGCAAAGTTGAAAAACCTCTTCCCTGCAAAGGAGGGGGGACTACTATTCTGCCTTTGTGCTTCAAAGCTCTTCCCTCCACTGCAAATAGGGATACAGTACCTGCTGAGGCTTCCTTGAGGTCATCCATTCAGGCCCGGGAGAAGTGGTCCAGATTCCTGTGCCTTCATTTTGGTGGACAAGTCCTGGTGTGGTTGGGTTGCCTGCAACCTCTCAGTGGGTGGCGAGTGTGGTGGTAGCCAGAAATAGGAAGGCTGTAAAATTGTTGTGGCCAGTGGAGCATGTTGAGCTTGAGAGAAAGAACATCTGGCATCAAGTTCTTTGCACCTGGGACATATTGGATGTAAAAATCAAAGTGTGAGGAGAATTGACTCTAATTTGTCTGGGGGAAAGTGGCTTGGTCTGTTGCAGGATATGTAGATTCTTACAGTCTGTGTTGACCTCTATGGGAAAACACATGCCTTCCACGAAGTGTCTCCATTTTGGGAAGACAGATTTTACCTCCAAGAGCTCCTTGTTAAAAATGTCATAGTTCCATTCTGGGGTAGTCAAAGCTCTTGAGAAGAAAGCACAGGGCAACAGGCATTTGTCCTCCTCACCTTCTTGTTGAAAGACCACTGATGACTGCATCTGAAGCATCTGTTTGAACTACAAATCTCTTTGGTGGGTCTGGATGCCGAAATAAGGCTTGGCAGGCAAAATGCTGCTTTAATTCCTCAAATGCAGTCTGGTGTGTGTGGATCCAAGCAAATTTAATTCCTTTCTTTGTCAGGTGGGTAAGTGGTTTGACCTTGTGAGTGAACGCGGGAATAATTCTTCTGTAGAAGTTAGCAAAGCCCAGGAAACTCTGAATGTCTTTGGCTGTACATGGGGCTTGCCAGTCCAGCACTGCTCTGACTTTCTGGGGATCCATCTGGATACTGCTTGTGGAGGTACGGTACCCCAAAAAGTCTGTTTCAAATCAAAGCCACATTTTTCTGGTTTGGCAAAGAGATGGGTTGTCTCTTAGACTAATAATGAGGACTGTCCGGATGTGTTCTATGTGCAGGGATTTGTTCTCAGAATAAATCAGGATCTCTTCCAGGTAAAATAGTACAAATTTATCAAGGAGATCAGAGAAAACTTGGTTCATATATTTGGAAAACACTGCCCATGTTTACTAACCCTAACAGGATGACAGTGTATTCAAATTTGCCATACCTGGTGTTGAAGGCAGTTAAGTATTTGTGGCTCTCTTTAATCCTAATGAGATTGTAGAGGTCCAATCTAGAGAAAATGCATGCCTTTTGCAGTCTATTTAAAAGATCTGGAATTAATGGCAGCGGGTAGTGGTTTCTGACCATCAGTGAGTTTAGCACTTTGTAGTTGTGAACTACAGAAAGTGAGGGGGGCACCCCACTTTCACTTGATGCACTTGAATTTTGTTTCTTGGGAACAAAAAAGTCTGGAGCTGAGGCTGGGGAACCAATATCCACTATTCTAAGGGTAGAAGAGCACACCTGAATTAACAATCTGGCTTTGAAAAGTTCTGTACCATTTCAAGATTCCAATACTCATGCCAGGTAGATGAAAAATAACAAGACTGATGTGCCTCCATGAACAGCGGAGATGATGCTGTGGCGAAGACCATTGGCCAGGCGTTAAGGCTGGGTCAACAGCGCTGCTCGGAATAAGGAGAGGCCAGGAGACTGCCTAATTGTACTAAAAAAGGCTACTCCTCACGAGAAAGCCCACAAGATCCAAAGAGGTTCTGTGGGCTCTTTGTGAGTCTTGAGCGTCAGGGACTGTGGGAGACATAGCGAGCTCACAACCGTAGCGGAGCCTGTAAAAGGAAACTGGGTTTGGACAAATATTTATTTCAAAGTTAAAGAGAGATCTTCAATGCAGCACAGCAATCAAAGTACCTGGTGAGTGATCCTTCATCCCAGATTAAAGATAAGAGCAAAGGAACAATTTAAAGGATTGAAAACTAAAAGCAAAAAGCTTGCAAGAGTTTAAATTTAAAAAGTTTAAAATGGGCTGATAGAACAGTTGAATTTTGATTTACTGATTTTAAAATATTTTTTAAACAATTAAAAAGTTAATATATGGTACATCTCCATGGTAGAGAGTTCTATTTGAACTAATTGGGGGGAACAATTGACAGCTATGCAAAACAAAACATATGGGAAAGTTGGTAAGATCATCTGACTGCAGAACTAGGGTGAGCTGAATGAGGCTAAAGATTTAACATTTAGAGAAAGGAGGGGAAGTCCCTCTTTTACTTTTATTCCACCTTTCTGAACTGAAACAGCTATTGGAAAAGTAGTAAAACTTACAGTGACAGAAAAAGTATTATACTTGTGGTATTCCAAAGGATCTTTGAGGAATTGGGAAAGAATGTTACAACTACAATAATAGCACCAATAACTGCCTGTGTGAATGCACCATTTAGAAGAGATAAGAGATGAAGAGTAAGTTTGAAGACTCTGCAGAACTAAGTGGAGAGGTGGAATAAATTAAGGTCATGGCAGAAATTTTTGAAAATAAAATAGAAACAATAAAAAGAGAAGAAATACAAATATTAGGAGATGAAAAATTAAGCAGTTAATGGATTACTACTGGATTTACTGGATTTATATTGAGACCAAGAGTAATTCTAGAACTTGGTGAAAATAGTAGGAGAGGGCTGTTGAAGTCTTAAAATTAGGATGGGAAGAAATGGGTGGAGATCAGATTCTATAACAACTTAATGCCAAGTTAAAGATTAATAATGCCAGAATGCTATGCAAGAGAAAGCAATAGAAAATAGCAATAGCACTTAGACTTATATACTACTTCATACTGCTTTACAGACCTCTCTAAGCGGTTTACAGAGTCAGCATATTGCCCCCAACAATCTGGGTCCTCATTTTACCGACCTCGGAAGGATGGAAGGCTGAGTCAACCTTGAGCCAGTCAGAATCAAACTCCAGGCAGTGAACAGTAAGTTAGCCGGCAATACTGCATTCTAACCACTGTGCCACATCTTGTTTGATCACTGATAACACAATAAGTACTTTTACAAAATACTGGAAATCTTTTATGGACTTCTCACTGAAAATGAATAGAACCAAGTTAATGATTTTTGGATTTACCAAATGAAAAGGGTTGCACATAGGAAGAAGTTATTTATGTGATGCAATTTCAAAGGGAAATGTCTGACATGAACAACCAGACCCACACATGGAGTTTATACTAGCTACTTTATTGTTCTCTGCCTATAATACAGGAATCTTCCCAGACTGGCAGCTTTCACCTGAGAAAGATTAGATATGGCTCAAAAGATATTGGGGTGGTGGAGGTCAGACCTTGCCCTCTTGTGTTTACATAGTGTATCCAGGCTAATTCCCCACTTGAGCCCTCCTCCTGATGGGGACAGTTGCTCTCCAACATCACCCCCTCCCTCTTCCAAGTAATCTCACAAGGAACTTGGGAGGGGTGGGAGTGAAGCCAGTTCAAAGAACTCCTCTTCCCCCAAATCTGAAGAATCCGCTGTACCAGATGACATGTTTTGCAAAACATCTAGATAATTTAGATTCTTCCCCTCTCCCTCGGGAAATGACCAGAAATGGATGGTTGGGCCTCATCGATCACCATGCACCCCTCTGGAGGGTTCCCCTCTGCCAGGTTAACCCCTTCATTTACAGGTTCCCCACTAGGTTCCAGTACCGGGCAGGGAGTTGGGAATTTGGATGGCCTTGGCTTGTCTGGGAAATGCTGGTGGAATTGCCACATCAAGTCAGGAACATATATGTATCTGGCATTTTCCTAGGAACAGTCTGACTCTTGGTAACCCCTCCAAGGGTTATGTACTGCAGGCCTTTGCCCCTTCTCTTAAGAGTTTCTGCAACTTAGTACTCCTCACCTTTCACAATCGGTGGTGGCAGCAGGTGCCACGAATGTAAAGGGCTAGAAAGGGCTACCATGACCAGCAATGAATGATGAAAAACTAGGTAAACATTCATGGAGGGTGGCAATTGGAAATGAAAGGCCACAGCATTAATCTGCTTGAGAACCTTAAAAGGCCCCACAAACTTTGCATCAAGCTTCTTAGAGGGAAGAAACCAGGAATTTGGCAGATAGCCACACTTTGTCCCCTTAAGCAATTGGCAGTCCTTCCTGTGGATGGGAATCTGTAGACCTCATGTGAGACAGTTTAGCATGGTCTAGCTCACGGGTCGGCAACCCGCGGCTCTGGAGCCGCATGTGGCTCTTTCAGCCTTCTACTGCGGCTCCCAGTCCTCCTCCATTTGCAGAGAGACAGACAGAGGCACTTGCACTTCCCTTCTCTCTCTCCGATCTTCTGCTCACTTGGCCAGCTGGGCTCACGCTGTTCTCCGACAAGCTGACAAGCTTATTGGGCGGGCTCCCTGCCCTTGCTGCGTCTCCGCAGGAAGCAGCAGAAAGCAGCCTCTCTCTCTCTCTCTCTCTCACACACACACACACACACTTTTACTTACTTAGTGGGGGAAGAGGACTGGCAGACCAAGGGCAGGAGAGAGCCAGCCCAATAAGAATGTGTGTCAGCTTGTCGGAGAACAGCGTGAGGCCAGCTGAGCAGAAGATCGGAGAGAGGGAGGGGGGGAGAGAGGAAAGAGAGAGGGAGGGAGAGGGAGAGGAGAAAGAGAGAGAAAAAGAATGAGAGGGAGAGGAAAGAGAGAGGGAGAGGAAAGAGAGAGGGAGAGGGAGGGAGGGAGAGAGAGAATATGAATATATGTTGTCCTTACTGGACTTTTAGTAAAGAACGTTTAATGAAATATTTTGATTTTTTTTAATTAAGAGATGAGGTATGGGGATAGTTATGCTGTATTTAAAGATGGTAGATAAGCTACTAAAATTGTTTTCACCTGTTGGGATGAAGGAGAAAGGTTTTTTTCCCCCTCTTTCTCCGGCATAAAAATTTCTTTTCTTTGTAGCAGTTCATTGATTTCATAAATGCAACACACTATAGTTTTTTTATACATAGCATAAAGGTAAAAAAGGATATATGCAGTGTTATCTTCATTTTAGATGTCAAAAGGGTTTTGTGGCTCCCAATGTTTTCTGTGAGAAACGGGTCCAAGTGGCTCTTTGAGTGTTTAAGGTTGCCGACCCCTGGTCTAGCTGCTGTTTCAAGAGGGCCTAGGTTGTCAGCTGTTCTTGTAAATAATCCACTAATCCTGGGACAGTGCTCTTCTATGGCACAGCCAGCAGCACCCTGGGGTGTCTGCCATACAATACCTGAAAGGGGGTCATAGAAATTGATCTGCGGAGTGCATTACTGTAAAAGAGAACTGTGTGAAGGGGATCAGTGAGGGCCAGTTATCCTGTCTGTAGGTACAGTAACATCTCAAATACTGCTACAACATCAGGTTTTCTCAGACTCACCATTTGTTGCAGGGTGGTGGGCGGATGATTGGGAGACCTGGACCCTCAAAAGATAAAACAGTGCTTTCCAAAACATGGTAGATTGACTGCCACTGTCCGATAAAAGTCTTGAAACCATGCCTCTATAGAAAAAGACATGGTCCAAAAGAGTTGAGCTGTTTCTTTGCAGTGGAGAACCCCTTGCAAGGGATGAAATGTGCCATTTTGGTAAAAAGATCCACTACTACCAATATGGAAGCATAGCCTTGGACTGGACATAAATCAGTAATAAAATCCAAACCTTTTGATTTTATGACAGCATTCAGTCTTTTGGGGTAGCAGCCTAACAGCATGGCACATCTTGCCTTGGGAATCTTTGCCCACTCTTCCTTGCAAAAGCACTCCAAATCTGTCAGATTGCGAGGGCATCTCCTGTGCACAGGCCTCTTCAGGTCACCCCACAGATTTTGAAGTGAATTCAGGGCCGGGCTCTGGCTGGGCCATTCTAAAACTTTGATCTTCTTCTGGTGAAGCCATTCTTTTGTTGATTTGGAGACATGCTTTAGGTCATTGTCGTGTTGAAGGGTGAAATTCCTCTTCATCTTCATTTTAGCAGAAGGCCTGAAAGTTTTTGTGCTAAAATTGACTGATATTTGGAAATGTTCATAATTCCCTCCACCTTCACTAAAGCCACAGTTCCAGCTGAAGAAAAACAGCCCCAAACCATTATGCTGCCACCACGCTTCACTGTGGGGTATGGTGTACTTTTGGTGATGCTCAGTGTTCTATTACACCAAACATACTTTTGGGAAATATGCCCACAAAGTTCAACCTTGGTCTCATCAGACCATAACACATTTTCCCACATGCTTTTGCCAGACTTGATGTAGGTTTTTGCAAAATGTAGCCAGGCTTGGATGTTTTGCTTTGTAAGAAAAGGCTTCTGTCTTGCCACCCTACCCCACAGCCCAGACCTTTGAAGAATACAGGAGATTGTCACATGTAGTACACAACCCCAATACTTGCCCGAAATTCCTGCAGCTCCTTTAATGTTGGCAGCCTCTTAGACTAGTTTTTTTCTTACTTTTTCATCAATTTTGGAAGGACATCCAGTTCTTGGTAATGACACTGTTGTGCCATTACTTCTCTACTTGTTGATGACTGTCTTCACTATATTCCATGGTATATCCAATGACTTGGAAATTTCTTTGTACCTTTCTCCTGACTGATACCTTCCAACAATGAGACCTCTTTGATGCTTTGTAAGCTCTTTGCAGACCATCGTTTTTGCTGTAAGAAGCAACTGAGTAAATGTCAGAAAAATCCTACTAGCACAGCTGAACTTTATATGGGCTTGATCAGTCACTTTAATTGATGACAGGTGTGTACTATTTAACATAGTTTGGATGTGATTGGTTAATTCTGAACACCGGCACCTCCTTACTTATAAGAGGCTGTGTACAGTTATGCAACTATGTTATTTTAAGTTTTTATTGTTATTTTTTCCCTAAAGATTTCAGCTTGCTTTTGAGTTGTACAGCTTATATATGTTAAAGGTGGAAAAATTTCAGAAGTGAATTATCTTGGTCTGATTTTTTTTACATCTCAAAAACCTT
Source organism: Azemiops feae (assembly GCA_023970755.1). Classification (NCBI taxonomy): domain Eukaryota; kingdom Metazoa; phylum Chordata; class Lepidosauria; order Squamata; family Viperidae; genus Azemiops; species Azemiops feae. The sequence continues at coordinate 193,465 of JALGBA010001510.1, read as the reverse complement.
GCACTGTAACAGGGGTGTGTAGACTTTTTATATTCACTGTAGCTCCTCACTTTTGGGTTAGGACAAAAAGTAAAAAGAAAAATTACAGCCTCAGAAGATAAAGTATTCCAGATTTTCAGCTTATATTCAGTTATTTAATTAATAATTCCTACTTGTAATGATATATATGACAAAGTGAATTAAACTGTATCATGGAAGATTCTATTGTCAGAAAGACTTTCTTAACTGAACTGTTTTGTTGCCCTTAGAGCATGGGTGTGAAACTCGATCGCGTCACGTGACATATCGTGATGTTTTTTGCCTTTGTGGAGCCAGGGTGGGCGTGGCCTGTGCGTGACACATCCAGCCCGCGGGCCGCCAGTTTGGCACCCCTGCCTTAGAGAAAGTCCAGATGATACTGCAAGTATAAAAACATTTGCTGATAGATTATAAACTATTAAGGATAGAAGCAGAGCCCTGACTCTGACATTAAACCAAGTCTGCAGATGTTTGTCCTCTTTAGCTACCTCTCTAATAGATGTTATTAATTTGAATTTCTGACTGCAGAACTGAACTGTCCTTAAGTTGCTTGGCTGAGTTATTTACTGCCACTTAATACTAATGATCAATCTGCTGAAATTTACCTCTTGTCATCATGCAGACCTTGATGTTCCACTGGTGCTTTTAGGAAATTGCAAATCCCTAATATTTATTATTTGAATTTATACAGAATCTGACCTCTATATTGTCAAATTTACTCAAGGTACACCCAACCCTCCCATGACTTCTCAAAAGTTCTCCCATGACTTCTCAGGCCAGTTTGTAAAATGCTGACATCATCATCATTTATGTCATTTGCAATTATTGGCACTTCTCTGTAAAAGTTCTAATACAGGGGTGTCAAACTTGCTGGCCCGTGGGCCGGTTGCATCATATGGAGGCCGCACCCAGCAATGCAAAAAAAGTTGCAATACATCACGTCACGTGACGCAGTGAGTTTGACACCCATGTTCTAATATATCTATACCAAAATCAAATGAAATGTTGACAACAGTTTATAATTCAGCTACTCCTACGGAACTAGATCAGCTGGCTCCAACAGAAAATAGGTTTTTGCCTATAGTGAACTCTAAAATTATGTAATCATACAGGTAGTCCTCGACTTACTACCACAACTGAGCCCAAAATTTCTATTGTTAAGCAAAACAGTTAAGTGAGTTTTGCCCCATTTTATGACCTTTCTTGCCACAGTTAAGTGAATCACTGCAGTTGTTAAGTTAGTATCATGGTTGTTAAGTGAGTCTGGTTTCCCCATTGACTTTTCTTGTCAGAAGGTTGTAAAAGGTGATCACAGGACCCCAGGACATTGCAACTGTCATAAATATGAGTCAGTTGCTAAGTGTCTGAGTCTTAATCACATGACCATGGAGATGCTGCAATGGTCATAAGTGTGAAAAATGGTCATAAGTCACTTTTTTCAGTGATGTTGTAACTTTGAACTGTCACTAAATGAACTGTTATAAATCAAGGACTACCTATACTCATATTCAGAGATTGGAATGAGATTATAGCAGGGCTCTTCAAACTTGGCCCTTTTATGACTTGTGGACTTCATCTCCCAGAATTCCTAAGCCAGGCACGCTGGCTGAGGAATTCTGGGAGTTAAAGTCCACAAGTCATAAAAGGGCCAAGATTGAAGACCCCTGGATTATAGGAAACTCCCAATAATAAGCAGGAATCCTTTCAGCAAGTCTTCTCTGTTTACTTTAATTCATTGCAGCAGGCAAAGCTCACTGCTTTTTCCTAAGTGTTGGAAACATATTTACAGTAAATCTGTCCTTGATTAAAAATTGCCTTCATTTGATCCTTCTGTTTCTTCTAACTCCTGCCCAGTGTCTTTGCTTTTTATCTAAGGTTCATAAAACAATAGTTCTCAGTTCTTGCTTCACTTTCTACCGAAACTTTATGGACCTATTTCAATCACACTTTCATACAGGATAGACTACCAAGTCTATACTAGCTTGTTAGTGGCCAAGGCAAAATCTATCATTGGTATCAGCACTGTTAGAGCTGCACCTTTGATCACCAAATCTTACTATGTAGTACAACTGAGTTCCTTTGGCCCTATAGGTACATTTCACTTGGTTTCAAACTAACCTGTTTTACAGGATATTCTCTGTTTTGTAGAAGAGTTTCATTTCTACAGCTTTCCCACTGTCAATAGGAATTCCTCCAGACTCAGTGTGGGGGTCCCTTTTTATCTTCTTTATATGCTTTTCCTCTATGCTGATTTTGTATTATAAATTCAACTACCATGCATATGCTGACAAGTTTCAGAAGTATTCATCTGTCCCTATTCTACTGGACATAATGAGGGGCATTTCTAACTGCCTAGGCACAATTTCAGATTATATGTGCTTCCACTGTTTTAAACTTAACATAGGTAAAGCAGATATTGTGTTCTACTCTGATCATCCCTCCTTTTCATGTTTCTCACTGAGTTCAAGGCTGCCAACTACAGGTCTCCGAGTCTAAAACAGTGATGTTGCCTTTAAAACCTTGGTTTTAAAATCTGCTATGTCAATGGAAAAAATTCAGAGAAGAGCAACTAAGATGATCAAAGGCCTGGAGACTAAAACATATGAAGAACGGCTACGGGACTTGGGCTTGCCTAGTCTAAAGAAAAGAAGAAATAGGGGAGACATGATAGCAGTGTTCCAGTATCTGAGGGGCTGCCACAAGGCAGAGGGGGCCAGGTTGTTCACCAAAACACCAGAGGGAAGGACAAGAAACAATGGTTGGAAACTGATCAAAGAGAGAAGCAACCTGGAATTAAGGAGAAACTTCCTGACAGTGAGGACAATCAACCAGTGGAACAGCTTACCCCCAGAAATCGTGGGCGCTCCATCACTGGAGATTTTCAAGAAGAGACTAGACATTCACCTGTCTGAGATGGTATAGGTTCTCCTGCTTGAGCAGGGGGCTGGACTAGAAGACCTCCAAGGTCCCATTCTATTCTATTCTATTCTATTCTATTCTATTCTATTCTATTCTATTCTATTCTATTCTATTCTATTCTATTCTATTCTATCCTATTCTATTCTGTAACATATGCAGATTCCATTGGTTTCTCATAACTGAGAAGGCCATGCCCTTGGTTCATATCTTATATGCGTCATACTTGGATTACTGCTGGCTGGATTACTCAAGAACTCACTCTGTCTTCCTATGTGAATCCAGAATTCTATATACACTATTCAAAACTTTGCAATTTTGTCTTACCACTTTATCACCAGCTGTTCCACTACTTAGAAAAAGATACCATTATAAATTTATGGTGTTAACACAGCATGCTTTACCTATGGGCATACTCGGTACAGGTAGTCCTTGACTTACGACAATTGAGCCCAAAATTTCTGTTGCTAAGTGAGACATTTTTTAAGTGAGTTTTGCCCCATTTTACAACCTTTCTTGCCACAGTTAAGTGAGTCACTGCACTTGTTAAATTAGTAACACAGTTAAGTAATCTGGCTTCCCCATTGACTTTTCTTGTCAGAAGGTTGCAAAAGGTGATCACATGACCCCAGGACATCATAAATATGAGTCAGTTGCTGAGTGTCTGAATTTTGATCATATGACACAAGTACTACTATCACCACAGGCTGTTCACACTTCAGGTAGAGTTATTCAATTACATGTGAGGTGGTTGATGTAGTAAGTAAGTGAATATACAAGAGTGTGCCACCAATGGTTTCTCATCAAAATAGAGTGGAAGATCCAGCAGGGCTTTCACAAACTCCATTAATGGGCCCTGTACATTTTTACATGTTATTAATGGCTAAGTCAAAGAAACACTTATCAAATGTGTTGGCAACATAAAATGGAGTGAAGTAGTAAGACTGAAATAATTGAGTACAGTAAGAAAACAGAAATAAAATCGAAAACTATCACAATAAGTTAGTGAAACAACAGAATTATACCAAAAACAATAGAATTAAAATTTAACAGAAATAAAGGAAATATGTGCTTATGAAACAGGAAACAAATGCACAGGTATAGAATGGGAGCTCTCTGGCTTGAGAATATTACTTCTGACAAGGATTTTAGAATATCTGATTACCAACTATGTGGCTCCTTAAACAGGAAATGTAATTTTAAGCTGCATCAATTGAAATATAGTTTATAAATCTCAGAAGCTAATAATTAGGAGGGGGGGGGTTGCATTGGTCAGAGCACCTTATGTCACTGCCCAGTCACCTTATAGGGGAGATGGCTGCCATAAAAATTAAATAAATAAAATTAAAATAAAATAAAATTACTACATCCAATGTTGAGCACACAACTATCCACCTGGTACTGGGCTTCAAAGAATAATAGTGATCAGTAAGTAGTTGACTGGTATACAACTTTAACTACAAAACTTTGATATTATAAAATTAATTACAGAAAAGCATAGACAAAAACCTGACACATGAACAACTTTGTCTCTCTGCATTTAGCCATGTGATTTCCACTACATGGGAGCCACTCATTTAGCAATGAAGGCTTCAGTTAACTAGTTTCCTGCTACAAAGAGAAAAGTAAGATCAATGGCTTCTGAACAAGACAAGAAATGAAGCCAATCATTAACAATATTTTGATATATCCAAGAGCTAGCAAATCTGAACTCCTTGTTCTCCTGGAAAACAAGCTGCAGTTTACATGATAATATAAAAATATTATTAGAAATGGCTGAAAATTCAACACATTTACAAATATCAAAACATACAGCAACTTCCTTTTACTAGAAACATCTAATATATTTAAAAACAAGTTTTCAAAATAAAACAAAGATAAGGACATTTCTCAATTATGAACATATAGGACATAAAGCAGAAGCAAAGTGTTTTGGCTTTGGAGATAGGAATCTACAAACTGTCTTCTACAAAGTCAGACTATTAAGTCTATTTAGCTCTGGACTGTCCTCCCCAACTTGCAGTATCATCCTAAGGTTTCAATTATAGAACTAAAGATGGTAGAAAAAGAATCTGGAACTTACTGCATGCAAAGAATATACTCTATTACTGAGCTATTGCACTTTTCCACAGGTTTATGGTACAAAACTGGAGATAGTTTCCAGAAATGTTGAAATCACAAGAGAATGAAAAGAAGACAATTTTAGGAACTGAAATATGTGTGCAATAGCAGCCTAAGCTTATTTCATTATTTTACTAACACTAAAACTCTAATAACTTGGCCAGTAATTCAACGGAGAAAATAAAATTTATAATAGCAAACTCAAAATATCATTATCCAGGGACAGAAACTCATTCATGTATTTTTTTAACCACCCTTGCACAAAGCTCCATATACTGTACTTAAAGATGTGTCTTGAAAATGAAGACATCCTTTGAAACATACCACATGATATGCATATCACATCATATGCACATTAACAGACTGAAGAAATGAGGAAAGCCAAAAAGTCTTTTGCTCATACCAAATACCTCCATATTGAAATCTGTAGAAGTTAATGAATTTAGCAATATGGCATCTATACTTTGAACTAGCATGCACAGACAGAATCACAGAGTTTGTAGTTAACAGAAAATTTCAGGTTTCTCCACAGAGCAGACTATTGTTTTAAGGGTACATGTTTCAGTCCCCATACTCAACACAAAATAAAAAGATTAATACACACCTGACAAATTTTTTCTCTCTGTTTTTTGTGAAAGGATGGAAGAAGTGGGCACAGGCAGTTTTGATAAAGATGCCCCATTTGCATCAAATGATTTCTTTGGCTGATGATCTGACTGTAGAGAAAATGGACTAGGAGGAACAGAACTTGGAGTAGTAGAAGGGTGAACCACTGTTTTGATGAGATGCTGTCCTGGGGTAGAACTACTGTGAGCCTCTGTTCTTGGCAATCTGTAGTCTCTGTCATTGTGTCTGCTTGTCTGAGACAAAATATTCTGTGGGAGCATATTAGCAGCATCACTGGAATGCTTGTCTTCCACTTTGGTTTATTATTCACAATGTTGAAATGAGAGACAGAAAATACCAAGTTAGAGCTCTGTTAACATACTGCATTTACTGCATTTTTTCCTATTTCAGCATCAAGATATATTAGTATACACTGCTATTTTAAAACAATACTTAAACATTGCTTAAATCAACATGAACTGTTGCATTATCTCCATTAAAAAAAAACTATAGAATTTTGAATGTTTCAGCAGAAGACTGCATATCTATGAATATTTCTGAGAACTTGAAATTTAGTATTTTGACTTAAAAATCTACAGGTAGTCCTCAACTTACAACCACAATTGGGACTGGAATTTCCACCATTAAGTCAGTGTGGTTGTAAAGCTAGTTGTCAGGTGACTGCACTGACTGATGGCAATCCCTACTTTCTGTTGCGGTCATTGAGAATCATAGGTTGTTAAGTGAGTACCCACCCCAATCCAAGCCATTCTGGGCGTGGACCCTCCCAGCCTTGAGCTTCAGTAAGGTAAGGGACTTCCTCCAACTCAAAAGTTTGCAAAGACAGCACAGCTTTAGCCACTTTGGAAAACTGTGGTGTCTTTGCAAGCCTTCCCCACCCCCCCACCCCAATTTCCCAAGTGGCTAAAGCTGTGCTATCTTCACAAACCTTTCTGAAAACAGTGCAGCTTTAGCCATGTGTAGGAAACATTTACCAGAGAGGCTGGGTTCAAAAAGGAACAGCAAGGGCAGAGTCCCTGGGTGCAAAAGGTTGGTGCAGGGAACTGGGAGAAGGCAGTTGCATCAATGAATGCTTGCTAGCACTTGCTGGGGAGCGAAGGAATGCTTGCTGGCTTGTTTGCCGAGGAGAGAAGGAAGTTGGGCAAATGTTTGCTGAGGCTTCCTGGGATAAAGGAAGCAGCGCAGAGCAACACGGTTCTGGGGCTGCTTGCTACCTGGCAATGCAGGGTGCAGGGCAACCAAAAGGACAGAGATGAGGGGGAGGAAATAGGTGGGTGGGGGAAGTTGAAGTACCCTTACGGTTGTAAGTGTAGGTGGGCTGCAAAGCACCTGAATTTTGATAATGTGACTAAAGGGGCACTACAACTGTAACTTCAGGCATGGGTCGTAGCTCCATTTTTTCAGCACTGCTGTGATTTCAATCAGTTGCTAAATGAATGGTCGTAAGTCGAGGACTACCTGTACAGTGAGGGAAAAAATGATTTGATCCCCTGCTGATTTTGTACGTTTGCCCACTGACAAAGAAATGATCAGTCTATAATTTTAATGGTAGGTGTATTTTAACACTGACAGAATAACAACAAAAAAATCCAGAAAAACGCATTTCAATTTTTTTGTTGTTATGCTGTCTCTCACTGTTAAAAATAAACCTACCATTAAAATGATAGACTGATCATTTCTTTGTCAGTGGGCAAACGTACAAAATCAGCAGGGGATCAAATGATTTCCCCCCTCACTGTATATAATTTGTATTGTCATTATTATCATAGCACAGTAATACAAATACAAGAAAAAAAGCTTTATTTTCTTTTGTTGATATGTAATGTATAGTTAGATGTACCCCTTGGGGACATTTATCTAAAGCAGTTCCAACTTATAGTGGTGTTAGGCAAGGTTGCATATTAGCTCCACTACTTTTTAATCTGTATTTAAACCCAATAATGCAAGTGCTAGCTGATCCAGCCCAACATTCACCTATCTTAGCTGATCGTGCAATTCCAGCACTATTGTATGCCGATGATATAGTCATTTTGTCCACTTCCCAGGTGGGAATGAGAAAAGTACTTAGGGCACTAGCTTTATTTTGCACAGAATACAAACTTTTAATAAATTATGAAAAAACTACCAAGTTTTAGTATTTGCCTCTTACCATCATAAGATCCATAAATGGCAAATTGATGGGACTTCAATTGAACAGGTGCGTACTTACAAATATCTTGAAGTGCAGTTCCATGCCTCCCTATCCTGGAATACTCATTTTCTTTATCGGGCAAGTGTAGCACAGCGCACCTCTTCAGCTATCATAAAATTTTATCATTCAAAAGGAGCCTACTATATCCCGGCAGCTTGTAAGGTTTTTCAAGCTAAGGTGGTCCCTCAGCTCCTTTATGGCTCGCAAATATGTTCACTAGCAAAGCTTAATGTTATAGAAATTATTCAAAATAAGTTTATTAGAGCCATACTGATGGTACCTAAAAGTATCAAAAATGCCATCCTACGGGTAGAAATAGTTATGGTTTCATTAGAAGCTAGAGCATGGTTCCTTCTTCTTACCTTTTGGCTAAAGTTAACTTTGATGCCTGTGGGTTTAGCCCCATTAGTATTTATAGACCATTTTAAATCGTCGTGGAAAAAGAAAGCCCTAGATAAAATTAAATCGCTGGGCTTTTCTATGGAAAGTCTGTGTTCATTAGGATTTGATAATGCTAGAACTGCCTTGAAACAACGAATCTGGGATATTGACCTTCAAACAAACCTAAGTAAGGTGGCACATTCCAACATTTGTCACTTGCTTCCAGAAGGATTGTTCCCAGCTTCTTATCTATTTTCCATTACAATTTTGAAATTTCGTAAAGCTTTCACCTTAGTCAGGCTGGATGCATTGCCCTCGGCAGTCCTTTTTGGACGGTTTAAGGGCATTCCTATGCACCTTCGGTTGTGTCCATGTGGCGATGGCTCTATAGAAACTCTAAGCCATATGCTGCTTCATTGTTCTCTATATAATGACTCTAGACAGATTCTTATATATCCGATATTGAAGAAATTTCCAGGCAGGGGATATGAATTTTATTTGAAGTTGCTACTTTCGGATAAGGATCTGAAAATATCAATCCAGGTTGCCCAATTTTGTGCCACCATTTGCACAATACGTTGCACCACTATTAAGGGGGTTTTACTTTGAGAATTTTGGATTATATTATATTGATTGTTTGGTGGTTTTATATCTTGTAAATATGGAAGTATGATTGTTACTGTTGTTATACATTTTGATTGTGTCTGGCCTTACGGCTGTAATAAACAGATTGATAGTTATCAAATTAATCACCAAAACTATTTCAGTGCCCGTATTAGATAACACAATGTTAAAGGGAGGGGGGGGGACAAATTAAAGTTTAACCTTTTTGTAAAATGTGGTCAACTGAAGAAACACCTTTTGAAAAAGAACATGCACAGGAATATTATTGCATTAAAATAGACATACTTCCACTAGCAAACCCACTAGCAGCAGTCGTTTGCATCACCTCTCTTCTGTAATCTCTATCTTTTGGAAAACTGTTGACAGACATTTTGCTTGCTTCTTTTTGTCTCTGCTCTCTGGTGTAAAAATAAATAAATTATAAAATGAAACAATTTGGTAAGTTTACTATTCTACAATTTATGTCTATATTAATTATTTACCTTTCAAGCCATTCTTTTGGTTTTTCCCACTGTGAAACTTCTGTTCGGCAGTTATAGTAATATTTTTTGCCAGAAGAACTAATGTGCTCAGACCAGTCATCTGCAGAATCATAAGACTTAAAAAAAAATTGCAATCAACCTGATGGACTTCAGAAATATCATCTCAGTTTTGAACATTAACACACATCTCATTAAAAATATTCCTTTCAGGAAAAATCAATAAAGCGCAAAGCATTTTATACTATAATTTTTAATAAGCTTCAGCTCAACCCAAGGAAGGCTGAGTGGCTTTGGGTGTTTGGGCCTTCTGGTGTGAGTAACCTTACACTGTTGGTCTTGTATGAAGTGGCACTGCCTCAGACACACCCGGTGTGTGATGTGAGGGTCCTCCTGAACTCACAACTCCTGCTCAAAGAACCAGTAGAAGCTGTGGCTAGGAGGGCCTTTGCACACCTGCAGGTTGTATGCCAACTGTGCTCACTCCTGGACTGGGGGGCCCTACTCACTGTCACTCATGCCCTTGTGACTTTTCGTGTAGACCAGCGGCCCTCAACCTTTGGGGCATCAGGGACCAATTCCGTGGAGAGAGGTTGTTTCACAGACTGGAGGGGGCGTGGTTTCACATGCTGCCTGCATCCCATGGATGGGGCTTCGCTTGTTTGTACGGCCTGGTTTCTGGCATGCCACAGCCTGGTGCCAGTCCATGGACCGGGGGTTGGGGACCCCTGGTGTAGACTATTACAATGCACTTTACATGGGGCTGCCTCTAAAAAGTATTTGGAAACTTCAGGTGCAGAATGTGGCAGCATGGGTAGTAAATGGTGCTAGTTATTTGGCACATGTAACACCACTACTCTGTCAGCTGCATTGGTTGCCAGTGTGCTTCTGGGTGCAATTCAATGTGTTGGTCATCACCTTTAAAGACCTGCATGGCGTAGGACTGGGATACTTGAGGGACTGACTCTCCCTAGTTATTTCTACCCGTCCGATCCAATCAGGCAGGATTGGAGATATGTCAGGTCCCAGCAGCCAAAGAATCTTGGTAGGCAGGGCCTAGAAGAAGTGCCTTTTCTGCCACAGCGGCCAGCTTGTGGAACATCCTACCTCTGAAGATCAGGATGGCCCCAACACTGCTGGCGTTTAGTAAGACCCTGAAGACCTGGTTCTGTGCCCAGGCCTGGGGTCCCGAGGGTGTGCAGAGACTAGCTTCTTGGTTATATTAGTGATTTCAGCTGGTGTTACTTGGCTGATGTGCATTTTTTGTAATGTTTATAATTATTTTACAGGTAGTCCTCGACTTAGGACCAGAACAGAGACCAAATTTCTGTTGCTAAGCAAAACAATTGTTAAGTAAGTTTTGCCCATTTTACAACCTTTCTTGCCACGATTGTTAAGTGAATCACTGCAGTTGTTAAGTAAGTAACACCAATGTTAAGTGAATCTAGCTTCCCCATTGACTTTTCTTGTCAGAAGGTCGCAAAAGGTGATAACATGACCCCAGGACACTGCAACCATCATAAATACATGCCAGTTGCCAAGCGTCCAAATTTTGATCATTTGACCATGGGGATGCTGCAATGGTCATAAGTGTGAAAAATGGCCATAAGTCACTTTTTTCAGTGCCATTGTAACTTTGATTGCTTACTGAACGAATAGTTGTAAGTCAAGAACTACCTGTAAGTATTTTATGAGTAAGATTACCTTATTAATACCTAGAAAACCCCCACACCAGAGTCATGAGATTTCAAGGTCTTAATTATTTCAGTGCCGTTGTAACTTTGAACGGTCACTAAATGAATGGCTGTAAGTCAAGGACTACTGGTATTTGATTTTAACTTGTTGAGACGGGCAGCTATATAAAGTGGATAAACAATGAGATAACTAAACTAACTTAGAAACTGAATAACAACAAAATGTAATAGCTTTCAAATAGTAAATGGAGAATTTAGTTTCACTTGATAGAATTAAACTAGTGGAGATACGCTATCCAATCTGCTATTGTAACAATTTATATAATATGCTTTGGACTGAAATACTCAACTTATCCAGAACAGAAATTGCCTAGAACATAGTATGTACAGTTTTGTTTGCTTGATTTCTATTAACCGTAATTATCTAAAATTTCTTGAAAAGGGAAGCAAAGTATATGCAAAATTTAATAAAATAAACTTGATTGGCCAATTCAGTATTAGTACTTACTGCATCAGATGTTTTGCTTGGATTATTGCTAGGGTTAGAAGAATGTGAATTTGAGCTATGAAGAGCACTGTGGTTATGAGAGTTTTCTTGTGGAGAATAACTGGTCCCTAGAAAACAATGGTTTATATTATTTCTCAATTACTTAAGTCCAACATACTTTATCTTGGTGCATATAGGCTAAGCACCATGTTTCTCACATATACACTGTACAGCACCAATTTTCCACTGAACAAATACATCTATATTTTCTAAAGAAAAATGTTTCTGAACTGAAAAATGATAAATTTAATAAAATATTATGAAATTAAAAATATTCAGCACAACTGCCCCCAGTAAAGTTAAATCAGAATAAAATTTAAAACTTCCACAACCAAAACTAAACAACATTCTAAAAGATTACTTCAGAAATATGCCAAAGTATAACAGAGCCATGAAGTTCACATTGAAAGTTTCTATCATCTATCCATCCATCTTCAAAATGACTCAAACTCCCAGCCCTCAAGAGGCAGTCAAGTAAAGTACCATGTTCAATGGTATTGATAAATGTGGAGAGGTCCAATTACAATTAGGAGACTACTCCTCCCATGCAGATCCTGAGGAAAATAATCCACCAGTGACCAGAACAACAGAGTTGGAAGGGACCTTGGAGGTCTTCTAATCCAACCCCCTCAAGCAGGAAACCCTATACCATTTCAGACAAGGGGTTGTCCATTCTCTTCTTAAAAACCCACTACTTTTGAAGGCAAGCTGTTCCACTGATTAACTGTTCTCACTGTCAGGAAATTTCTCCTTATTTCTAGGTTGGTCCTCTCTTTCATTAGGCTGATTGGTCTGTAGTTTTCTGGATCCATTTCCCCCCCTTTTTGAAGATTGGAACCATATCATTTCTTTTCCTGTCCTCTGGTAGTTCCCCAGTGCTCCAGGAGCTTTGAAAGATTTGGTTCAGTGGTTCCGACAACATGTGCGCCAGCTCCTTCAGAACCCTGGGATGTAATCCATCTGGTCCTGGTGATTTGAACTTGTCTAGAGTGGATAGGCATTATCTTACCTTTTTGTTGCCTATTTTGACTGTAATTCTATTCCATCTTTTATGGTACTGCTTTTGATAGGTTGGGCTACTTTTTTCCTTGATCTTTTTCTTGTTTTTTACAAGTTGAAACTTTATTACTGTTAACCTTTGTTGCAAGTCTTAGTTCATTCTAACCCTTAGCTTTCCTGACTTTGTCTTTGCAGATTTGGGCTATTTGCTGGTATTCTGTTTTAGATATGTGACCCTCTTTCCATTTTTTATACTTGTCCTTTTTATCTCTCTGTTTATCAAAGAGTTCTTCAAGCAACTATGTTGGTTTCGTCTGGGGTGGTATTATGCTAGACTGGGCTTTTATAATCTCATTTTTTATAATCTCATCTATAATCCCAAACTTGAGTTGTTTTCCCCTTGACTTTATTCTATTACTTGTGCCTGCATTATGTTGAATTCCAATATGACATGGTCACTCTCCCCTAAATTCCCCTCAATGTCAACCCCCCCCCCCATTGTTTCATCTCTATTAGTAAAAATTAAGTCCAATATAGCTGACCCTCTGGTTCCTTCCTCTACCTTTTTGATGACAAAATTGCCTGCTAGGTGCGTCAGGAACCTGATCGATCTCCCACTTGATGCAGAATGTGTCCCCCAGTTGATGTCACGGTAGTTAAAATTCCTCATTACTACTGTGGTGTGTTTTCTGCACACCTTAGCTAACTGATTAGCAAAAAGTTCATCTATAAGTGCCGTGGTGGTGCAGTGGTTAGAATGCAGTATTGCAGGCTAACTCTGTGCACAGCCAGGAGTTCAATCCTGACTGGCTCAAGGTTGACTGTCTTCCATCCTTCTGAGGTCGGTAAAATGAGGACCCAGATTGTTGGGGGCAATATGCTGACATTGTAAAACACTCAGAGAGTGCTATAAAGCACTATGGAGTGGTACACAAGTCTAAGTGCTATTGCTATTTCCTGTTTGGTTGGGTGCCCTGTAGTATACACCTGTGTCAATGTCATTCTTTTTTCCTTTTATATTAACCCATATGCATTCAAGAAGGCTTTCATCCTTGGGTGTTATGCATTTTGTAGAGGTGTAGTGATTTCTTACATATGATGCAATGCCATCTCGTGTTAGGTCTGTTTCCTTTGAACAGTTTAAATCCTTCTAGCTGTACGTTCCAGTCATGGCTTTCATCCCACAAAGTTTCATTAGTGTATAGGCATCTGAGTCCTTTTTGACTGACCCCATGTTTGCTTTATCTCCTGTTTTGTATCCGAGTTCCCCTTCTTTCTTGCCATTTGGTTGATTGCCTTGAGGTTTATGCTTGGGATTATGTCCTAAAACTTGGTCTCCCTCCCCCTCCAGTTTTAGTTTAAAGCCCTTCAGATAAGGTGAGGCAGTTGGTTTCAAAAAACGTTCTTCCCAGTTCTTGTGAGGTGAAGCCCATCCCCTGCCAGGAGACCTTCATGTAGGTATTGTAGACCATGGTCTAGGAATCCAAAGTTCTCTCAACAGCACCAGCCTTTAAGCCATTGGTTTACTTCAAAAATTCTCTGTTCCCTCATTTGATGTTTACCTTTTTTGGGGAGTATACATGAAAATACCACCAGTCCTCCTATCTCTTTGGCTTTCATGCCTATCTGCTCATAGTATCTCGATATTATTTTCAGGCTCTTTGATGTATCATTCCTCCCCATGAAAAAAATATCTCAACCAGTATAATTAATTTATACAAGTCAACATTTTGTTTGAGTTTTCCCCCTATCTGTTACTATTTACTTTTCATGAGAAGAAAGTGGATCAAATGGATTGGCCTTCTTCTTTTATACATGTACTGAAAGTATATATATATATATATATGTAATAATTGTCATAATTATATAGCATATATAAGAATTTCAAATTACTAAGTATAGTTTCAAGTATAGTTTTAATACTTATTTCTTAGAGTATACAAGGCAGGCCAGAAAAATACCATGGTTAATGTTTTCAAAAGCAGTCAAGTGATCTAAACATCTTAAAATGTCACCATCCAATTTTGAATGTTGATTAGCCAATACAACTCAGGGTCATATTCCAGTTATGGCTATTTGCATTTACAGGCATACAGTACCTATTTTATTGTGCTTTGCCTTATTGCGCGTTTTTTAACAAGACCTTCCACCAGCAAAAAGATTAGAACTCAGTGAAGGCTCAGATGATGACTAGCATATTTTAGCAATAAAATATTTTTAATTAAGGAATATATGTTGGTTTTCTTAGACATAATACACATAATACACATGTAATAGACCACAATATAAACATAACTTCTATATGCACTGGGAAAACAAAATATTCATGTGACTTACTTTATTGCAATATTTGCTTTATTGCTGTGGTCTGGAACTGAAACTGCAATATTTATTTACCTATCAAATTTATTTATCAAATTTCTATACCGCCCATCACACTTGTGTGACTCTGGGTGGTTTAGAAATAAAATCAGATATCTTGAAGGTAAGCCTGTATTTACATTGTCTATATTTGTTGCTTCTATTCAACTCCCATCTCATATCCAGATTGAAATTAAAAATATTTTGTAGATCTGTTTATTTATTTATAAAATTTATTGGCCGCCCACCTTACCACAGGGTAACTCTGGGTGGCTGTTACATAAGTTGATTTTTAAAAATGTAAGATGACCAAAGTAGGAGTAAAACTATCAGTCTTATCTCATAAATTATCTGAGTTATTCATATTTTAATTGCATTTCTATCTCATAATTTAAACTGCAGAAGTTGGGACATTCAAGAAGTGATAGTATAAGATAGCACAAGCACATCCTAAAATATTTTAAAATAGCTGAAAATTTGTGAGACTGACAAATCTCACAAAATTTCAGAATTCTCTTCCACATCTCATGAGATATTGACAACAATGTAAGATTTGAAATAAGGGTTTAACATTAAAAAAATAATTTTGGGTTCCGACATAAAACATCTGGAGAGGGGCTGTATTGCTGACCATTTTGCTGTGTTTTTGCACTAAGAAGCACTGTGCACTCTAATAAAAGAAACATCCCAATAAAAGAAATGAGAGCTGTCCAAGTGATTCAATTCAAGAAAGAATGCTAAAGTTAACGAATAAAGAATTCTCTTTAAAATAGTCTGATAAAACAAGCCTTTTTAAAAAAATAAATAAATTATCCCACCTTCATTTATATACATAACTCAAGGCAGCAAACATTCCTAATGGTCCTTCCTCCTATTTTCCCCACAACCACCATCCTGTGAGGTGAGATGAGTTGAGATAGTGATTGGCCCAAAGCCACCCAGCTGGCTTTCATTCCTAAAGTGGGACTTGAACTCAGTCTCCTGATTTCTAGCCTGCTGCCTTAACCACTAGACCCATGGTGGCGAACCTGCGGCACACGGAGCCGTCCCTGTGGGTACGCACGCCATCACCCCAGAGGGGGCGGGGCCAGGCTGCTCCCCTCTGCCTCTCCATGTGCGCCTGCGCTCTCTCTCTGTGCACTGTGAGTCGGAGCAGCTGCAAGAGCTGGGCGGATCCGGGCTGGATGGTGGAGGCAGCTGCCAGCGCGAGTCCAGGTAAGCCTGCAGAGCGATTTCGCGCCCCCCCCCACGGCCGATCCGGGCGGCAGAGGCCTTTTCCAAGCCTCTGGAGCTCGGATCCATGGCCCCGGGGCGATTTTGTGGCGCCCCAGCGGCCCGATCCGGGCTTCGGAGGCCTGGAAAAGGCCTCTGCCGCCCGGATCTATGCCTGCAGAGCGATTTCGCGCCCCCCCCCATGGCCGATCCGTGGGGGGGGAAGCGGTGGCGGCGGCACAATCCGTGCGGCGGGTGGGGGGGAAATGTTGGCAGCAGCGTGATCTGTGCGGCGGGGGGGAAGTAGCGGTGGCGGCAGCACGATCTGTGCGGCGGGGGGAAACGGCAGCGGCAGCACGATCCGTGCGGTGGGTGGGGGGGAAACCTGCCCCACTTGTTCTACGGCCGCTTTCGGCCGAGCCGCATTGGGCGCAATACGCGAGGTGGCAAACAGCTGCGTCACGCCGAAACCATCCGTTTGCCGCCTCCTGCCCAATGCCGCTGCCATGAGGCCGCGGAACAAGCCGGGCGGAGGTAAGGAACCGGGTCGGGGCTCTGCGAGGGTTGGGTCGGGGCGGCGGGAGAACGGCGCTCTGCAAGGGTTCGGTTGGACGCACGTTGGGCTGCTGCCTCATTTTCCGTGCCGTGCCTGGACTGGGCGTGGAGCCTCCATGCCGCTTCTTCCCCTGCAGAAATCGGGAGCGCCCACCCCTCGTCCCGGGGCGTCTGCCGCCGTCCCGCGCTCTCCAGCCTGTCACCGGCCAGCCGGGCGCGCAGAGCTCGGGCCTATGGAGGCCGGAGGGGAACGAGAGCCATGGCTGCCCGGCTCCTCCGCCTGAGGACGCGTGCGGGGAGAGGCGCCGCCCGGCTCGGTAAGCCGCGGTCTGCCTGCAGGAGGAGGAGGATGGAAGAGGCGGGCTGGCCAGGGACGGGCGCAGCGCTGCCCACAGGGGGAATCTGACCAGCCCCAGCCTGGAGGGGGGGAGACGGCAGCGTTTGGGAGGGGGTGTAGCTGCCCCCTTCCCCCCCAAGCCATCAGCTGAGCAAGACACCCTCCTGCCCACTGCCCCACCCGCCAGAGACCCCCTGGATCTCCCCCAACCCTGCCCGGCCCCCACAGGCATCCCTCCCCAGGAGCAACATCGAGCTGGCCATGCCCACCCAGTCTGTCATGACCACCATAGCCATGCCCGCCCAGCGGGCCACGCCCACCCTGCACCCAGTGATACATAAGTGGGTTTTGGGTTGCAATTTGGGCACTCGGTCTCTAAAAGGTTCGCCACCACTGCACTAAAGTAGCCCTAAGCCTGCTTTAAAATTAAAAAAAAAATTAAAGATGGAAATCTAAAGGACTGCATTTCCTTTTTGCTATGAGAAACTCTCCAAACCACAAACCTACTGTTTCAAGGAGAATGCAATTTAACTGAAGACCAAAGGATCCTTCCTGATCAGCTAGCTTTACCATCCAAAACATCCTTGCATGATCTTAATTTTTGTCTCCAAACCACCTCTAGACACCTTTTTAAAAATTCAGTATTCTCCAAATTGTCTATGTGGAAAACAAAGCAACCTGCATGGTCTGGAGCCTTCACTGTGGTGACAGTGTAGTATAAAACTCCACATAACTTCCCCCAGTGCTTTCAGTAGCTGCTAAACAACATTGGAGAGAGACTGAAACCTGAAGGTATCTTTTAAAAGCAAACAAGTGAAATAAAAAGTCACAAGCAACACCTTGTGGACCAATCCTGCCAGGGCCTGATCCACTGCAACACAATGCTTTTAAGCCATACTCAATTGAGTGATCTAGAATTACACTACTGTACTATTTCAATGAAATCTAAGCAGGGCTCAACTCAAGGACAAATGCTTGCCACCCCAATCTTCCTCTAGTAACAATCCATAACTTTTCCAAGAACATTCCAAAATCCTATTTGTCCATATACTTACTGTATCTATTTTTTCAGTTCCTAATCTCTTGTATCGCACTTCCAAAGTATGTGAGTTTCTGTTTGCTGATCATCAACCTCAAGGGATCAGTCAGTCTTTTATTTTTCTAGAATTGGTTGGTTCTTCTTATAAACTATGCCATAGTTAACTGTCTCCACCTTAACCTGAGAATGTTTGTCTTCTTTTTCTCACTTTTCTCAATATCCAGCTTTCACAGCTGTATATCACCCCTGGGAAAACAATTTTTTTTCTTGCAATTGGAATGTCCTTATTTTTCATGATTTTGTCTAAATTTGTCATTGCCTTCCTCCATTTTATTAATCATTTTATTTCTGTAGCCCATTGCCCATCTCTGTTCATGAGACCCTGAAAGCACAGTATGTCTATTGCTTAATGCCAGTAACTGTGAGAGGGATCTTGTAGTCCTAGTGGATAATCACTTAAATATGAGCCAACAGTGTGCGGCAGCAGCCAAAAAAGCCAATGCAATCCTAGGCTGCATTAATAGGATAGAATGAAGATCATGTGAAGTTCTAGTATCGCTTTACAAAGTCTTAGTAAGACCACACTTAGAATAGTGCATCCAGTTCTGGTCACCGCAATATAAAAAAGATGTTGAGACTCTGGAAAGAGTGCAACAAAAATGAGGCTGGAGGCTAAAAACAAAGAACAGTTACGGGAATTGGGTATGTCACTCTAGCCTAAAGAAAAAAAGGACTAGGGGTGACGTGATAGCAGTGTTCCAATATTTGAGGCGCTCTTACAAAGACGAGGGGGGGTCAACCTATTTTCCAAAGCACCAAAAGGCAAGACAAGAAACAATGGTTGGAAACTAACCAAGGAGAGAAACAACCTAGAACTAAGGTGAAATTTCCTAACGGTGAGAGCAATTAACCTATGGAATAGCTTGCCTTCAGAAGTTCTGGGTGCTCCATCACTGTACGCTTTCAAACAGAGTCTGGACAACTATTTGTCTGAATTGGTATAGGATCTCCTGCTCAAGCCGGAGGTTGGACTAGAACAGGGCTTTTCAACCGGTGGTGCGCGTACCACCTGTGGTACTTTGCCACGTGGCAGGTGGTACGTGACCGTCCTAGAGAAGTGTAGCGGGGGAGGGGAATCAGCCGAAGCAACCCAAGCCTGAGGGAGAGGCAGCTGCAGGACTGTCGGGGCTCGGCAGAAGCCCCAGGAGTGCTGGCAGGGCTCCAGCTGATTGGCTCCAGCTGATTGGCGCTTCCGGAAGCAGTGCGGAGCTGGAGGTGAACTGAAGAAAAAGGGGGGAGGGGAGGAGAGGAATAAAAGGAGATGGTTTGGGCTGGAAAGGGGAAAAAAAGACAACAGGGAAAGAGAAGGGGAGGGAGAAGCTGTGGAAGGAGAGCTCAGCAGGCAGGGAGGAAACAGGGACAGAAGAAGCAGCAGCAGCTGTTGCTGGAAGAAAAGGACCCCTGGTTGTTTTCTCCAGCCAGGAGAATGCAATCAGCGCTGATGAAATGAAAAGCTGGGAGATGAGCATGTCGGAAAGGAGGTTGGTTTATTTAGTTCTGGATCAGCTGGCAGCTTGATTGGGTTACCATAAGGATTTTTGTGCAGTTTTTACAGCGTTTTGTAATTCAGAGGCTCGGTTTGTGTGCTTTGGTTATTGGAATATTTTACTCTGTTTCACAAAGGCTAGCAATGAGTCCAAAGTGTTGACTTCCGTAGGTTTAATCCCTTTAAACAAATGTAATTAGTTTTACCCCCTTATCTCGAATCTGTCTACTATGGCTTTTAGAAAGTTTTCTTTGAAGGTAAACAGGCTTAATTTAAGGCTAAAGCTTTTTGCAATTGCCAGAGTCTTTCAGTCTTGGTTGCAACATTGTGACACGTGACACGCCTAAGGCAGCTTAAAGAAAAAAAACCCGGAATTTAGTGTTTATTCTGGGAGGGTTTGTGAGCCTTTCTTGCTTTGCACTTGATTCCTGTGTCTTTAAGGGTACAGGGAAGGGATTTGGGGGTGTGTGCGAATTCTTACTACACTGTGGAAGGAGAGCTCAGAAGGCAGGGAGGAAGAAGAGGAGAGGGAGAAGAAGAAGAAGGGCCGACCAGCCAGCTGGTAGTGGTGCATATTAATAAATATGGATAAAGTCATCATACATTTGTCAGTGCAAAGGAAAAGTGATTTAGCAAAGGAACTGCCACCGAAGAAATTAAAACTGGTACTTTTTTCCTTTTTTTCTAGAGTTTGTAATATTAGATTATAGAATAAAATACAAAAATACAAAAGCAAATAGTAGGACACAGTGGGGAGGAAAAAGGGGGGGAAAGTGAGGGGGAGAAGGAAAAAAAAACAGACTTCCTCTGTTGCAGTAGAAGAAAGCATTAACATTGAACCTCAACTTTTTACTTTTCCATAATATTATAAACTAGCCATTTCTATAACAACAAATCAGTAAAACCCAAAATCCCCCCCTTTTTTTTAGTCATCAAGTTTTTGACACCTTGCTATGCACTGGTGGTACTCAAATATTGTCATGTCCTAAAAGTGGTACAATCTGTGAAAAGGTTGAAAAGCCCTGGACTAGAAGACCTCCGAGGTCCCTTCCAACTCTATTTGTCAACGCTGCTAATATTGGATATTCTTGCTTTGACAAAATATGCAGAACTGTCTGGTATTTTTAGAGTTAACTTAGATGATGCTGGGAGGGGAGGAGAAAGAATGTGTGTGGAGAGTAATTAAGATAAGGAATACGCGGGCTACAGAACGGAAGTGAACCTTTGCCCTTCGGGCTGATTGGAGAACGTGATTTATGACTGCAAAATAGAGGAGGGGAATAGGCTGGAATGTTATGTGCAGGGGAGGGGAATTCAGAACTTGACATCCTCCATGCCGTGCCGACACTGTGTTTACATGATTAAAGACTTTTTAGGATAAACAATGCCTGGAAGTTCTTTGAAGTGTTCCATTAGTCGGAACCATGACATCATGCCAAGATCTTCCTTCTTTTCAAACTACCTGGGGTCCTGAACCCCAGCCGCTGTCTCTAGACTTGAGAGAAGCTGGAAGACGATGACCCGGCAGCTGCTGATACCCCAGAGGGGGAAGCAACAGATAGCATGCTGTGGGAAGATGAGTTTTGGCAGATAAAAGCAGAACCCAAGCAGCTAGGAGAGCTGATCTGGCCGTCAGCCCAGCCCCAGCCCAGCGGAGACTCCAGATGCCTCTAGACTGCCTTGCCACCCTCAAAGGTAAACGCAGACCGGTGGAGAGCTACCAGATCATCTGCCACTGAAGGGTCGGGTGAGTCACTGGAAAGATTTGAAAAGCTAGAGGTGAGAAGCAAAAATCAACTCCTGCAGAGAGGAGCCTACAGCCCCTCCATTGCAGATCAGACAGCCTTCCAGACCCTGTCTTCCCCTGCCAGGGACTCCAGCCGTGAACAGAGAGGGAATCCCAGTCTGAGGCCTCTGCAGCAATGGGGAATTTGGCATCCCCCCCAGGTGGATGGTCAGCAGCCTTTGAGCTTGCCACAGCTAATAGAGGTCTTGCAACAGCTTGGGGTGATACAGAAGCCAGGAGATCAGCAGCTGGTGGGGGGACGACCACAGCAAGGAGATTGGTCACCGCCCCCGAATGTACAGCAACCGCTGAGGGGCCTACAGCAGCAGGGGGAGTGGCCACAGCCGCTGAACGTGCAACCCCTGGGCATGCAGCAGCAACTGGGGGTACAACAGCCGCAGTGGGGGGCTCCACCTTTCAGAGCAACCTTCGATGGGGAGCCAGAAAAGCTGATTTTCTTCCTCAATCAAGTGCGCTCTCATTTGAACCGCTGGGCCTATCTCTATCCGGACCCAGGCGCCATGGTCGATGTGATTGCGTCCAGCCTAGAGGGAGAAGCATCCGAATGGCTGAACAACTTATATAATGAGCAAGCCCCCGAATTGGAGGGCCCCCACCTCTTCCTCCTAGGGCTGAGAGAAAGATTTGAGGACCCATCCATTGGCCTCAAAGCAGGAGAACAAATCCACAAAATAAAACAAGCCGGCAGGCCTGCCCTGGAGTACGTGCGACAGTTTCGCAAGATAGCAGGTCGAATAGAGGGGTGGCCAGAGCAATCCCTAATCCATCACTTCATTGAGGGATTAGACGACCCTCTCTCTCAGGCCTGCATCTATTGAGCAGCACCTGATCAGCTGCAAGAATGGTACCAGGCA
Organism: Azemiops feae; assembly: GCA_023970755.1. Lineage (NCBI taxonomy): Eukaryota > Metazoa > Chordata > Lepidosauria > Squamata > Viperidae > Azemiops > Azemiops feae. The sequence goes on along the minus strand of JALGBA010001510.1, from coordinate 171,157 downwards.
GTGGTGAAGCTAGACGTTCAGCTCGCCCGCTATAAGAAGCCTCCCCCACCTGAATCCGAGCCGAAACCAGAGCAACCTGAACGGCAATCACCCCCACGAAAACCTCCAACTACTGCGATGGCTGAAAGACCCAGGCCACCTGCAGGCCCGTCAATTAAGTGTTTCCGGTGTGGACAGGAGGGACATCGAGCAGCAAACTGTCCAGTCCCCTACCCACAACAACAGAGCAGACCGGAACCAGCGGCGAGAAGGAAACCTGCCCAGCGGCTAACAAGAGAGAAATCCAACCGGGTCACGCAGGAACCTATTGCCCAGGTCACACACCCCACACAGGAGGACGCCGGGACTCCGGGTGGACCCGTCCCCGCTCTACCCTCCTTTGATAGCGACAACGAAGGAGAGAACGACCCGATGGTGAGTCGACACATCCCGCCTTTTTCACTGCCCGCCAAACTTATAATCCCTAAGTCGGGGGCACAAATAGACTTAAACGTACTAATCGATTCTGGATGCTCCCGTTGCATCATTAGCTTGCCATTTGCCATGAAATTGGGCATACGAGCAAAACTGCTCTCCAAGCCTGTGAGGTTTGGGCAAGCCGATGGCTCCCTGATGGGAGGGACTCGTCACGCAATTAACTGAGCCCCTACGCCTAGAAATAGGTGAGCACTGGGAGTTTATTCGCTTCCTGGTGGCTCCACAAATGACTGAGGCTGTGATCCTAGGGCTAGCCTGGTTGGACAAATGGAAACCGTTTATCTGGTGGGAGAAAGGAATGAGAACTGTGAGAGTACCAATAGGGCCTAAACCTCCCACTGATTCAACCAACGTTGCGGGGCACTTTAGGCCACCTAATGAGCGAGCGCACATGGCTGCCTCACCAGGCGAACCACTCATCCCCAGCGAATACCGGGACCTAGCGGAGGCATTCAGTGAAAAAGAATGTGATGCCCTGCCGCCTCACAGACCCAATGACTGCTCTATCGAACTGGTGCCAGGAGCCAAACTCCCACGACCGAGAATGTACGCTATGTCCCCCCTCGAAATGGACGAGATGCAGCGATACGTGAACAAAAACCTTCGGGCTGATTGGAGAACGTGATTTATGACTGCAAAATAGAGGAGGGGAATAGGCTGGAATGTTACGTGCAGGGGAGGGGAATTCAGATCTTGACATCCTCCATGCCGTGCCGACACTGTTTTTACATGATTAAAGACTTTTTAGGATAAACAATGCCTGGAAGTTCTTTGAAGTGTTCCATTAGTCAGAACCATGACACTATTATTCTATGTTCTATGTTCTAAATCACCCCTCCAATTTAAGTCATCTACCATGTTTTCCCGAAAATAAGACCCGGTCTTATATATTTTTTGCTTCCCAAAGAGGCATTAGGTCTTATTTTTGGGGGATGTCTTATTTTTTTCCAGGAGCTGCCCGCAGGGCTCCTGCTGCTGCCCCCGCCACAAGCCCTATCGCATTATAGCCACTGCCGCGAGGCAGTTGCTACCACAAAGCAAGGCGCGTCCCACCACCATTGCGCTGTGAGGCACGTCCTGCTGTTATTGCTGCCACGAGGCACATCCCACAACATGCCTCATGGCAGTGGCGGCAATGGTGGGACGCACCTCGCGGCAGTGCGATGTGCCTTGCGGCAGCAGCAACAAGACGCACCTTGCAGCGACGGCAACAGCAGGACGTGCCTTGCGGCGGCGGCAACAGCAGGATGTGCCTTGCAGCGGCGGCAACAGCAGCAGAACGTGCCTCACGGCAGCAATGGTATGACACACCTCTCTGCAGCGGCGGCAATGGCTGCAGGACACGCCTAGCAGCATGACACGCCTCGCGGCGGCGGTAATGGCAGCATGACACACCTTGCGGCGGTGGCAATGGCAGCGGGACGCACCTTGTGGCGGCAGCAATGGCAGTTGATGTGCCCTGCGGCAGCGGCAGGAGCCCGGTGGCACAATAAGTGGGTGTGGGGCACATGGGGCACCTCCCGCCTCACATCGTCTCTTAGCAAATAAGTAGGGCTGATTTTCGAGGTAGGGCTTATATAAGGCCCACCCCAAAAATCAAGCTAGGCTTATTTTTGGGGTAGGTCTTATATTCAGGGAAACACGGAAGTACCATGTTTCCCCGAAAGTAAACTCTACTCCAAAAGTAAGCCCCAGCTGATTTTCGGGGGCCAGGCCTAATATAAGCCCTACCCCAAAAGTAAGTCCTAGCGCAGGGCGGGGCAAGTCGGCCCAGATCTTCCGTGCAACAGCCAGAGTGCCCCCCCCGCCGCCGGCCTGCCAGGGCCCTTTGCCAGCGGCCGCCGGTGGAACTGGCTACTGCCGGCCCCGCCCTCTCCATTCCACTGTCTGCTTGCCTATGGCCGCAACGAACCAAACCCTCAGCAAGCCCTGGCCTCCGCCCACCCTGTCTGCTGGCCCTACTGCTGCTGGGACATTTCTCGGCCGCATTCTTGAGATTCTCGCAAGATCTCAAGAAGTGAGAAAGTCTGATTGAACTTTTTTTTAGTCCCACAAACACGCGGCGAAGGCTGAGAAGTGAACGGAGAAACGCAATGCAGCTAAAAGGCAGGTTAGTAAAAAAAATGCTTGGGGGAGGCGAGGGCATCTGGGCAGGGGAGGCGCGGCAACCTTACCCTGCGCGGCTTCGGCAGGTGTCTGGCAGGCGAAGGGAAGCAACTCCATCCCCACCTGCCTCGCTTCTTTATCTCATGGCGGCGGCAGCCGCCGGCCAGGTGGAAGGCGATCCAGCTGGAGCAGCCGGTAGAGGCCAAAAGTGCCCAACTGGCATGAGAGCTGCAGCGCCCGCCAGGGCCCGAAGAGCGCCAGGTTCAGCCCTTAGCCCGGCGCCTGCAGCACCGAGTAGACGTGCAGGCTGGCACTCAGCAGCCCAAAGGCAGAGGCGTGGGTGGCATGGTTCCACCGGCGGCTGCTGGTGAAGGGCCCTGGCAGGCCGGCGGGGTGGCACTCCGGATCTGGGCCGACTCGCCCCCCACCAGGCTCGGTGCCCTTTCCGCCGCCGCCCACCACAGCTGCACCGGTACCGTACCTGGTCCACCACCACGCTCTCAGCACTGCGTTGCTTCTCCATCCCATGCACAGGCCCTGCCCCACCCCTGCGCACTGACGGCCTACTGGTACCAGTACCGGCAAAAAGTAAGCCCTCCCCGAAAGCAAAACCTAGTGCTTACTTCAGAGCCCAAAAGAAAGTAAGACCGGGACAGTACAATACTCCAAAGCATTTTATTTCCTGAAGCCAGATCCAAATGTGAATTGAAATGTATCAAAATAATATTTTTTTAGCTACTGTCTGGAAATTAGGATAGAACCACTTTGTCTAGAATGTTTCCCCAAAACAAAAGTTATCATAAAGTGATTAACATTTTAAATAAGGGACTACTGACTCCTTGCCCTAACACCTTTTACTAATTCTGAGTAAGCCCATTACCTTTCTGCTTTATAAACATTTTAGGAGTTAAAAAGCTTGTTTACAGCATTGTGATTTTTGACCTTTAAAATCCTCTATGACTTGATCAAGCAAACCTAAATAATTGTCTCTTCCAATATAATCTCTTATGTTAAAACCTCAGACAATTCACCTTTATCAAGTCAGCCCCGAATTTCTAGAATAGCCTTCCCAGTAAGTAACAGCATATTGATACAGTATTGAATAACAGCATATCTGGAGGATCCCAGTTTAAGGAAAGACATCATAGAGGTTATAGTTTACTTTTAAAAGTCTCTACGCATTTATTTCTATTTTAATGCATATATGTATATCTATTCTATATTAATGACTGTTATAATGCTGAATATATTTAAATTGTTTAACTTCAAAACAAAGTAGCAACTTCTAACTATAAATGGTTCTTAAAGAGGGTGAGGTATATATAAACAAACTATATGTATCCTTTGGACTAAATTCAACTCCCACCTACAACAGATTATTACAGGTATCCGTACCTATCCTGTACAGTGCTGACTGAGAAAGACTGAAGAGGGTTCCAAAAGAGAAAAAAATAACAGCATTCCAACTTCCTGTTACCTCAGATTCAATCCATTACTTGCTTTAGCCATGCCCATTATGTAGCACCCAAAAGTGGATTATTGCAACACAGTCTACATGGGGCTACCCTTGAAGAGTATTCGGAAGCTACAATTGGTCCAGAATGCAGCAGTGCAAAATGTTCTGGAGGCCCCTAGGGTGGCATATGCAACACCACTGTTACATCAGCTGCACTGTCAATCTGCTTCTGGGTCCAATTCAAGGTGTTGCTCATTACCTTTAAAGCCCTCTATGGCAGTGGCCCCCAATCTTTTGGGCACCAGGGACCAGTTCCATGGAGAGAGGTTTTTCCATGGACCGGAGGGGGCGTGGTTTCGCATGGTGCCTGCATCCCACGGATGGGGTTTTGCTTGTTTGCGCGGACAGGTGCCAGTCCACGGACCGGGGGTTGGGGACCCCTGCTCTATGTCACAGGTCAAAGATATCTGAGGAACTGTCTTACCCCAATGGGATCTGCCCACCCCACTCGTTCTGGCAGAAAGGGCCTACTGCAGACCCCTTCAGCCAAGAAATTGTGGCTGGCAGGGTCTAGAAGAGCCTTTTCTGCCATGGCCCCTGCAGTCTGGAACATCTTTCCCCAGGACATGAGATTCGCCCTCACCTTTCTGGCCTTTAGGAGGAGCCTTAAAACAGCAAGATGCACAGTACATGAATTTAATAAATAAAAATAATAAAAAGTGTTAACTGAGGGAATGCAATTTTAACAGGAAAAACTTTGAAAGAAAAACTGAAATATGCTCCTTCTTATTGTTAAGGTAAGTGGTAAAGGAAACAAATATTCTTATGGTTAGCTGAACTGACAAGTTAGACATTTCATTTTTTAAGGAGGCTTACTGTGAACATTAACAAAAGTTTGCACTTATTGGTAAATACCGGTAGATTGTGTGATTTCCTTCTGTATTGAAAAACACTGATTCAAAAACTAGAAGCAAACTATAACATGATATGCACACAATATTACTCACATAAACAAAATATGAATAGCAGCATTAACTCTGGTAATATAATTAAACTACTAACTGCAACCTAAGTGCTAGATGTACAGATAGCCCAACTATCTTTTTACCCTGGCTTTGATAAGCAAATGAAAAGACTCCTAACAATGAAATTAAATTACACTTGTATGTGAGCAAGTACATAGGCTCACACAAAATTTATGGAGAATCAGTAAAAATAAAAGAAACCCAGGTATTGGTCAGAGGAAAATAGTTTGACTCTGCTTATTTTAGTCTCCTTCACAAGATTTTGGGCAGTTTTAAAGTTATTATCGACAAAATTAGCTGCATTATATACAAAATAAAGTTAGAGTATTAGCTTAGAAAATGAATTTCACATATGAAAACCTAATTATTAAAAAACTCAGTCTTAAATAATTTATAGTTCCTTTAATATTCAATTAGACAGTTAAATCCTAGCATTGCTTATTGTCAAGTATAGGATTACAACTGTAATTCATAACTATACTTACAATGATTACAAAGTTTCTGCTACCCAGCTAAAGGACATGCCAATTAAAAATATACTGTTTTATCTTAAAGAATTATATTTAATACAATGTTAAAAACTGCTGTCTACTAGTGGAAAAATTACTTAGGACACTGGAAGGAATGCTTTTATTAAAGAAATTAGGATATGGAAAGTTATAAAAAAATCCTTAACATTTTTTCCACTTGTAGCTCTTTACCATGTATTTGATGGTACCCATGGTCTAAGGCAGGGGTCCCCAATCCCTGGTCTGTGGACCAGCACCAGGCCGCGGCATGCCAGAAACTGGGCCGCACAAACAAGTGAAGCCCCATCCACGGAGTGCAGGCAGCACAGGAAACCATGCCCCCTCTGGTTCGCGGAAAAAACTCTCTCCACAGAACTGGTCCCTGGTCCCCAAAAGGTTGGGGGCCACTGGTCTAAAGACAATACAAACACGTTTTGTTTATTTTTCTGTTTATAGACAGCCAGTTAGTTATTGTTGTGTGTTTAAGTCACACACCATTTTCAGGGTCTTCAGAAAAATGTGAGCAAAATTAATTCCCAGGTTACTTTTACCCAACCCATACAATGACAAACTATTCCTGTATTCCATCCTGAGGAATATGTTCAAAATGTATTTTTTAGGTTGGGAAAAGTGATGGAATTGGCTGAGATGGGAAAACTGCTTTAATTAAAGAAAATAATGTATCCAGTTTTGTTTTCACTTGGAAAATAATGATGATGATGATGATGTTGGAAGGGACCTTGGAGGTCATCTAGTCCAATCCCCTGCTCAGGCAGGAAACCCTAGGGCCTATACCATTTCAGACAAATGGCTGTCCAGTCTCTTCTTAAAAACTTCCAGTATTGGAGCATTCACAGTGTCGAGCCCCACAGGCTCGACACACATTGGTGGGGGCTATAGGGCACGGTGACCCACCCATTGCCGACCTCGTGACGCCTGTGAACCACGCCAAACGTCTAGCCGCTGGAGGATGCTGCTTGCCGCCCAGGTTGCTTGCCGGACCTGGTGGCGGACTGCCGGTTGGAACTCCCGTGTGTGGCCCGCGGCTGTGGACTGCCTTTTTGGGGGGAGGGCGTGTGGTGTCGGGTCCCCGTTCCTCTGCCGGCCGGCTTGTGAAGGACGGAGTGGCTCGGGGCTGACGCGGCGGTAGCGATGATTAGGGCGTGGCTGGTGGAAGGGGCGTGTGTTATATGCGTGGTGGGGTGTTGGCTGAGGGTGGGGTTGAAGGTGTGTATATTTGGCGCTGGGAAGTGTTCACACCCAGCGCCGACTTTAACCAGCTTTAATAAAGTTTGTCACTTTGTTCCTGCGTCGGCCTGTTTGCCTGCTCGGCGGAGGACCCTGACACACAGCTTCTGGAGGCAGGTTGTTCTAAGTGTCAGGAAATTTCTCCTTAGTTCTAGGTTGCTTCTCTCCTTGATTAATTTCAATCCATTGCTTCTTGTCCTGCCTTCAGGTGCTTTGGAGAATAGCTTGACTCCCTCTTCTTTGTGGCAACCCCTGAGATATTAGAACACTGCTATCGTGTCACCCCTAGTCCTTCTCTTCATTAAACTAGACATACCCAATTCCAGCAACTGTTCCTTATATGCTTTAGCCTCCAGTCCCCTAATCATCTTTGTTGCTCTTCTCTGTATTCTTTCTAGAGTCTCAACATCTTTTTTACATCGTGGTGACCAAAACTGGATGCAGTATTCCAAGTGTGGCTTTACCAAGGCATTGTAAAGTGGTATTAACACTTCACGTGATCTTGATTCTATCCCTCTGTTAATGCAGCCTAGCACTGTGTTGGCTTTTTTGGCAGCTGCAGCACACTGCTGGCTCATATTTAAGTGATTGTCCACTAGGACTCCGAGATCCCTCTCACAGTTACTACTATTGAGCAAGATGAACTTTGTTGTTAGAGAAATGGCTACTAGTCACTAAATATGTAAAGCAAAAAGTTTTGGTTGTAACTGTATTCTGCTGCAGGGGTCCCCAACCCCCGGGTCGCTGCCTGTTTCAAACCGGGCTGCGTGAGCGATGGGCAAATGCGTACGCAAAGCTCCACTTGCATGAGCAGTGGACTCTAGCGCTCGAGCATGAAGCTCCACTCACACAAGCAGAGGGAGCTTGTGTGGAGGGTGCTTGTGCTCAAGCATGAAGCTCCACTCGCACGAGCAGAGGGCGTTCGCATGCGAAGCACCAATTAAGCTGTGTGCGTGCACCTGTCACTCACACGCCTCCCCGCCCCGCCCAGGTGGAAAGGTTGGGGACCGCTGTTCTACTGCACTGAAAAAAGTTGGAGGGTTGCTGTTTTTCTTCCTTTCTCTTTTATGTGGAACCCCTGCCCCTATTCCCTTATGATCTTTGTTTGCATTTTATACTATAATAAACTTTAATAAAAAACTATGTATTTTAAATCAGATTCATCTTTGCAAATTATTTCCAATATAAATAATCTGAAATATCCCTTGCCTGAATACATGTAGAATATACTCATCAAACCCAATTGTAAAAGAACTCCTACAATTACAACAAAAAATTATTTATATAAACAAAGCGCAAATAACTATGCCAACAAGGCAATGTGTAAGACTGTTTTAATCTAAAACACTAAAAAGTCTGGTTTAATTTATCCAATTTATAAAAACCACTATATAGCATGTGACAATGTAACTCTACTTTTAATTTCTCTAGAGCCCTGAATGTTTGGGTATAGGTGACAAAATTTACTTCAGGGCTGAGTGGAGGATTTGATACCAAGATTTTCAAGTTCCAATATTCAGTTATATTACATTATCACTTTAGTAAGCCTTTCCTATTTTTTCTGGGAATGAAGATAGATTAAGCAGTTGAAATAACAACAAATGTTAACAGTGCCACACAATTCACATTACTTAAATAAAAGTAGAGTACATGTTAAGACTTGGTTTCCTGTATGCCATGAAATACCCACTTCACTCCTTTGCAATATCACTGTGGTAGATGACATTATTGTCATCATTGTGGTAGAAGATCATTATTCAATTTTAATTTGAACAGTGTAAAGATGATGTTACCTAGTTTGGTTAATGAAATATCTGCAAGAAAACAACCAAGCTCAGAGAGCACCCTGAGCTACAAATATTCTGTTAATAAAATGAAGTATATGTACAATATTCCTAATTTTCTGATTAACAGTGACGAGCTGCATTTTATGACATGCATACTACAAGCAACTTGAGCTGAAACTTACTTCTTTAGGCATAAAACACAGTAAATGCTTTAATGAAGCAACAAGGTTTAAAAAATAGCAATTAAAAGAAAGGTTCTACTGAAGAATTCAAGAAAATCTGATTTTATCAGTTATGACCCAAAAGATTAGTAGTAAGAACAAAAACCCCTATCCCGATTACTGCATACAGCACAGTATGCTGCTTTGTATCTACACGCTAAACCAAGCCTAATGATTAAAACGGCTCTGTGAACTTCTCCTTGTTTACTTCCAGTTAAAGCAGCAGGCCTGAACCAATAAGGATAAGAGCCCATATCATCCTATGTTATGGATGTACCATATTTCTCTCAGGCAGCATACCTGCACACATAAAGCAATCAACAGCTCACTAGCCTTTCATAGAAAATATCAGAAGATCGGGCACTTTTAAGTGTCTCCAAAATAATGCTTTCTGAATTCTCTTCCACTTGTAAAAAGCTTTTCAGATAACCAGTGCTATTTTTAAGTATTGACTAGTATTAGCTGTAATAAATCTTGCTACCGAATTTAGCTAATTGTCAAAAGGAATTAAACATTAAAAATTCAAGAATATTAAACATACACAACATATGACGATTTAAAAGAAAACACCTCAGCTTGCCAGACCATACATTTCTTATATGTAAAAAGGCAATTATCTACAAGATGAAAATAAAAGTACCATTAAAACAACTACTAAAAACCTATTTCTTATTTATGTAGTGTATATGTATTTTATGTAGTGCTTTGCCAAGCTGAAATAACGGTGAGGCAAATTGATTCAACTATTATTTTAATATTTAAAAAAAGATTAAAGGAAACTTACCACCATCCCTTTCTCTAACTCTGTGACTATGAATGGTTTTAGCTTTATTGTGTCCAGTACTGTCACTGTATTTGTTTTCAGGACTATCCGATCGCCGCAACATTTTATTTGGCGGTGAAGGGTCTGTGGCGTCTCGCATCTTGTCATGCCGGTGATCACCACCACTGGGGTGACTCTTTGATGTGTACTTAAGAGCCTGTAAGAAATTACAAGAATAGATTTTTAAGTTGTGGTATTATACCTAGAATTTACCATGGATGCTTTTATTATCCAGATTTTTAATCTAATATCTGACATTTAAAGTATATACTTAGGCATATTCTAGGTTAGTATTATTCTTGGACATAATCTCCATGGTGTATCACAAACTGTTTTTCAGACAACTCAATTCAAAACAGTTCAACAATAGTTTGCCTTGCAGCTGTCCAAAACTATCTGTAGATCTACTTAACAAATTATCCAGAATGTAACCCAATACTTGATTGCTTTAAAAATTTCCTAGCAATTGATTCTGGATGTTTGATTTTTATTTTCTATTAATGAGTTCTATCACTGATCAATGGGATCTATTAAAAATAATGCATTTAAGATTCTGATTAACCAAAACAGACAGTAGTGTGTACACTATCTTTAACAGAGAGTAACATATTTGGAGTATATGTTCATACTTCTAGCTGTTTTAAGAGACCAAACTTTTGAAACACAGATGTAAATGTTAATAGTTATATAAATATCATAAATGATACTGCTATAAGAGGCATTTCATGGTGGTAACTTTTCTCTATCAAAAGCTTATTTATATAGCTTACCGAAACTACAAAAATACTTAAAGTATTCTTACTTAATTTTAATAAAATCTCATTTGTGAAGACAGCAGTTATGTAGTTTACAAAAACATTTTTTTCAGAGACTACAGATTCAATAAATTCTCAAAGACTATGAAAGCGAGATAGTGTAGGTACATAGCAACTGCTGCACCTGTACTTTCATAGCAAAACCACTTTGTGCTGTATTGAATACAACAGAGAACAGCTTTGGTTAGCAGCTCTTCATCTGAATTATTTTGGAATATACACCTTTTGCCTAGTGGATATTTACACAAGGCAGGCTGTCATCCAGTACAGCCTCCAAATCACTGGTCAACAAATTTTTTCGCAAGTTTTGCTTCCTGAAAAACTTTTGGTGATTATGATGGACCCTTTCAAACTGAACAGAAATATAATTTCAGAATGACTGTATCATGTAGGAATATTGAGAAATATGGAATTAACTTTTAACGACTATAATGTAATCACATTTCCAACATGCTGCATGAGTTCAACAGAGCTAAAAGTGTTTTGCTGCAGATTTTCATTTGTACTCGGTGTCTGATGCATCTTGCTACAGTGTCCAACAATAGCCAGCATGGATGGATTCCAGTTGCCCCGATACCGTTTTTCCATTGTGGCAATGTCCAGGTGAAACCTTTCACCATGTTCATCACTGACTGCACCTAGATTTTCGGGAAAGAAGTCCAAGTGTGAATGCAGAAAATGAATCTTCAGTGACATGTTGCACTTCATGGTCTTGTATGTATGTTATAAGAAGTTTCTCAACCAACTGAATATAGTTTGGTGCTCTGTAGCTGTCAAGAAAATTCTCAATTACATCCTTGAATGTTTTCCAGGGGATTTTCTCTGGCCCCACTAACAGATCTTTGAACCGTTTGTCATTGATGATGTATCTGATCTGTGGACCACCAAAAATGCCTTTCTTAATCTTGACATGAGTTATTCTTGGAAACGTCTGTCTCAAATTGTCTCAAAGCATAGGGCCCTATACAACAAGATGCAGTTCAGTGGTGAGAAGAGTAAGATTCTTCACTTAGGCAGGAAAAAACAAATGCACATGTACAGAATAGGCAGTACCTGGCTCAACAGTAGCAACTGTGAGGGATCTAGGTGTCCTGGTGGACCACCTTTTAAGTATGAGTCAGCAGTGTGCTGTAGCTGGTAAAAGAGCCTATGCAGTCCTAGGCTGCATCAACAGAGGGATAGCATCAAGATTGCAGGAAGTGATACTACTGCTCTATATTGCACTAGTGAGGCCACACTTTCAATACTGCATCCAGTTCTGGTCACAATATAAAAAAGATGCTGAGGCCCTGGGAAGAGTGCAGAGAAGAGAAACAAAGAAAAGGGGTCTGGAGGCTAAACCATATGATGAACAGCTAAGGGAACTAGATATGTTTAGCCTAACAAAGAGAAGGCTTAGGGCAGACAATACTTAGGGCAGACAAGTCTTCCAATACTTAAAGGGCTGTCATAGGGAAGAGGGGGTTAATTTATTCTCCATAGGACCTGAGGGCAGGACAACAACAAAGGCCTTATCAGAGATCCAACTTGGAACTAAGGAGGAATTTCCCAACAGTGAGAGCAATTAATCAACAGAACAGCTTGCCTCCAGAAGTTGTGGGTGCTCCATCACTGGAGGTTTTCAAGAAGAGATTGGACAACCATTTGTCCAGGATGGTATGAGGACTCTTGCTTTGGGCAGGGGATTGGACTAGAGAACTTCCAAAGTACCTTCCAGCCATATGTTTCTATGCAGTAATGAAAATCTTCACCTTCCTTGTTCATTGCTTTCACAAAATTTTTCATCAGTTCTTGTTTTATGTGGAGGCAAAAATATTTTTATCAGGTCAACAAGTGGTTCATTGTGCCACATTTTTCAGTCCCTGGAACAAAATTCTTTCTGAGTGGCCATTTCTTTTTAATATAATGCGACTCTCTTGCACGGCTGTCTCATTTGCACATGTAACAACAGTACTTGGCATATCTGAGCTGCATTCCAAGTAGCAGAACCACTACTTTCAGATCTCCAGATATTCAAGTTGTACTTGGTGTACTGGAGGTGCTTCAACCAGAGTTCCATGTTTTCATGTTTCTTGATAGGTTAAATTACACTCTATTTTCGTGATTAGCAGCCAAAAATCTGTAAGATACATCCGAAAGCGTTCAGGAAGTAAAATCTTTGTTGTCCAGTGATATTAAGCTCTGCTGGATACCTGACAGTACCTTAAGGGTCAAGTAATTATTTTCACCCCACACTAATTATTTTCATCCTACAAACTAAAGTTGTGGCACACTCTCCGAGGACTCTCCAATATCTGGGTACCTGCACCACCCCCAATTTACAAGGTCTTTGTGAATAGGAGGATTGAAGAACTAGAATTCCCCTACGGGTCAGGGGCCCACGGTCCTTTATTGTTTTAGGGAAGAGTTCCTATAAACAGATGCCTTACCGCTATCCCACCGCTTTCTTCCGGAGGGAGAAAAAAATAATGCCATCCTCCCGTTCACCATAGTATCTAGGTCTCGTTTCCCTGCCCCGCAAGGCCCCTACCGTTGTCTCCCTCAGGCGCCCCGCACTCGGCGAAGGAAACCAACCGCAGCCGCCCCCTCTTCCTCCTCTCCCAGCCGGCCGCGCGCGGGACGAACGGGCGGCTCGTGTGCGGCCTGCAGCGTCGGCCGAAGCCTGCGCTCGATTAGTTTAGCTCGCCCTCCCACACTCTAGTTGTTGGCGCCGCCGGGCCTCTCAATGTGGGGACTGCGGCGGGCGAAGAAGTCAGTACCTGGTAGGGCTGCGAGTCCCCCTTGCGGTCGTGACAGCTGGAAGAGAAAGACAGAAACGTACCGTTAGCGAGCGACGGTTACTGGCGATTGGCATGGAGGGGGGGGGGAGGGAACAGCGACAGAGGCGCAGTCGGGGAGGGCGGGACGCGATAGGGGTATTTACCCATCATTGAGTCTTTGCTGTTTCCTCGCATACATTACCATCAATGCCCGGCCTGTGTGTGAAAGACTGAGGGGCCCAGGAGGGCACGGCCTGGCCACGGACGACGCCGAGGGGAGGAGGGGGAAGCAGCGCTCTGACCGGGGACGGGGAAGGGAGGGAGGGAGGAGGGGCGGCTCAGGCAGCTCAGCTGTGAGAGGAAGCGGCGCTCACGGGCCCATCTCTTCTCCGCACTCGCAAGGACAGGCAGTGCTGCACAACAAGCACACAGAGGAGCGCCGAAGACGACGACTTCCCCGCGGTCCGCCTTCACTCGTTCGCCCGCCGCTGCCGCCTCTCCCCCCCCGCCACTGCTTCCAACACTACCGCCGTCCGATTACATCCGGGAAACTGGGACGTCACCGCCTTCGCTTAACGTCGGCTCTGGTCGGCTCTTTCCGACCAAACGCCACCCCTATAATTGTTTTTAATAACCTCCTTCCTCTTTCTTAGGCGTAAGCCCCGCCTACCTCCCCTCCAGATTCTGAGAGCCTCTTTTGGGAGGGGCATCGGCCGTTTCCGTTCAATGCCGGAAATCCCTTGCCGTGAAAGGTAAAGCCTGCGCGCTCGGACTCTCTGCTCCCGATTCTGATTTGCCTTCGGAAAACATCGGAGATTTCCGTTGAGCTGACAGCGCTCGCTTTTATGCGACGTTGGTATTCCCAGACGTTGGGTGTTTCCCCATCACCTCTGTATCCGTTGTTTCCGTAAGTGAAATGAGGAACGTGCTCCGATAGGCACTTTTCCTGGCACTTCTAAAACTAACTCCCGAGAATGAGCCGCGAGCAATCCCGGGCCACTGATTGGCTGAGGCTTTTTCTCTCGTTTGCTCCCTAACTTTAAATAGGTTGCCTGCTCTCGCGCACAAGGGTGGAACTTACCGGCGCCAGAGAAAATTGCAGCCTGGCTGAAGATGGCAAAGCAGAGACGCCTTTGGTATAAATCTGGCTTTGTTTTCCCTTTCTAACCCAGGGCCTTTCTCTGCGGTCGGTTCCCTTTTGTAGCCTCTGGGAAAACCGCCTGGGACGAGATTAAAACGGACTCCGAAACGATGCCCATGACACCGCAGTCCTGTTTGAAAAGTAGGTATTTTAAGTAAGATTTACTTGTGGGAGGGCAGGCACAACTTCGCGCGGTTTTCATATATTGGACTGCAACTCTCATCATCCTGAGCCACTGTAATGTATTGGCCACAACTGTTTTAAATCACTTGCTTAATGTCTGACCTACATTGCTGTATTGTTTAACAGTTGCTGTTACTGAAAGCCAGACTGGCTGTCTCCAAGCTGATAATGAGGTTTGGGGCGGGAAACTGTTACTTTAAATCTATTGGTTGCCACCTAGAGGCTAACTGTATAAATAGCTGTGCAGCAGCCTTTAGGGCTGCTTCTGTTCTGAGTTAATAAACTTGTTGTTGTTTCAACACACTGCCTCATTCAATGCCTAAAGAACCGAAGATATAACAGCCACCTTGATGTCTCTGCAAGGCGGGAGTTGTAATCCATCCCATCTGGAAGGAGCTTTCGATGCACGAATATTTTAAGCACTGGAGCTCCTGAATTCCAACGAGGTTTCTGGCCATACGTCCATAAGGGGGTGCTGTACGCCAGACGTCCCACGCACAAGGCCGGGGGTGGGGGGGATGAATCGTGCACCTCTGTCCGAAAATTGCTGGGTCTCGCTTGTAGTTTGCTTGGGGAAGGGGAGAGCAAGCAGAAGTTCAATTTCAGCACTGCGCAGACGCGGAGATGGACCTTCTAAGCCGCGCTTGGCACCGCTGCCTAAAGCTCGTGTGAAGTCTCCCCTCCCCTGAGGTGCCCAGTGGCCATTTCGCGAGACGCCTTGGAAGGATCCGTTATATTTAACTGATTGTCCACTAGGACTCCAAGATCCCTCTCACAGTTACTACTATTGAGCCAAGTACCACCTATTCTACATCTGTGCATTTGTTTTTTGTCTAAATGTAGAACCTTACTTTTCTCACCATTGAACTTCATTTTGTTAGATAGGGCCCAGTGTTCAAGTCTGTTGGGATCCTTGTGGATCTTGAGCCTATCTTCTAGCGTTTGAGCTATTCCTGCCAGCTTGGTGTTGTCTGCAAATTTGATGGATTCCCCTTCTATCCCCTCATCTAAACAATTTATGAAGATGTTGAAGAGTACTGGGCCTAAGATGAAACCTTGGGGTACCCCACTGCTTACTTCCCTCCATGTAGAAGTATCATTAAGGACGACTTGTGTATGGTTTGTCAGCCACTTACAAATCCATCTGGTGGTGGTACTGTCTAGTCCACATTTTTCTGTCTTACCAAGAAGTAGGTTGTGGTCTACTTTGTCAAATGCCTTACTGAAGTCCAAGTATACTATGTCCACAGCATTTCCACTAATTTAGTCACTTTGTCAAAGAATGCAATAAGATTTGTTAGGCATGATCTGTTTTTTTACAAACCCATATTGGCTACTAGTTATAACTTTAGGTTTAACTTTGCTTGCTTCTAGGTGTTTGCAGATCGGTTGCTTAATTGTCCTTTCCAGGATCTTCCTAGGTATTGATGTCAGGTTGATTGGTCTGTAGTTTCCTGGATCCATTTTTTCCCCTTGTTTGAAGATAGGGACCACATCACCTCTTTTCCAGTTCTCTAGTAGCTCCCCGGTGCTTCAGGATCTTTGAAAGATATGTGTCAAGGTTCCGACTAATGAAACACTTCAAAGAACTTCCAGGCATTGTTTATCCTAAAAAGTCTTTATTCATGTAACAGAATGTCGGCACTCCATGAATTGGATGCCAAGATCTGAAATCTCCTCCCCCGAGCGGACACTTTGCTAGCATTTTTCCCTCCCTTATTTTGCTGTCATAAATCACGTTCTCCAATCAGTCCGAAGGGCGCGCGGGCTGCTTCTTAAAGTAAACCCCCCACACACTCTTTCTCTTCCCCTCCCAGCCTCATTTAAGTTAACTCAAAAAATACCACATAGCTCTGCATATTTTGTCAAGGCAATAACAACCGAAGTTAGCAGCGTTGACAATATGGTTCAGTGGTTCCACGATCCCGTCTGCCAGATTCTTCAGAACTCTGGAATGTAATCCATCTGGTACTGGTGATTTGAATTTGTCTAGAGTGGACAGGTGTTGTCTGACCATTTTCTTGCCTATTTTAACTTGTATTCCTAGTTTGCCTTTTAAGGTTCTACTTTTAGTAGGTTGGGCTATTTTTCCCTTCGCATGAAGAAAGATGCAAAGAATGAATTAAGCAGTTCTGTTTTCTCCCTGCTGCCCGCCGCTTCCTTGCCATCTTCTCCCATTAGTGGACTGATTGTTTCCTTGACTTCATCCTTTAGGAGGCTCCCTTTTAAGGAGGTTCCATTTTAATGATCAGGAGAATAGTACCTACTTGCAGAGGGTCTATGACGGTTCACAGTGACCAGGTGGGCATGGCTGGGTGGGCGCAGCCATCTGAGTGCAGCCAGGTGGGCGTGACTGGGTCGGCGTGGCCAGGTCAGTGCGGAGAACTAGGTGCAGCCAGCTTGGTGCAGCTGACTTGTGGCTGGGCAGGTGTGGCCAGCTGCATGCAGCCAAATGGGTATGGCCGGGTGGGTGCAGAACAAGTCGCCCTCTGCCAGATCTCCGCCAGATCTGGCAGAGACTGCAAGCTCCGTATGCCTGGAATGGGGCGCTTGAGAAACGGAGCCTTCTGCCAGATCTCTGTCGGGATAAAAAGTTTCAGCACCTATGGAGCGCTTCCAAAGGCAGGGACTGGCTGCATTTGGAAGCGCTCTATAGGAGCTAAAAGACTTTATCCCAGCGGAGATCTGGCAGAGACTGCAAGCTCTTCGGCTAAGTTTTCACAGGAAAAAACCATTTCTCAAGCCCCTTCCTAGCGAAAACAAGCCTCGGGAGTGAGCACGCTCTCTCCGGAGGCTTGTTTTGGCTAGGAAGGGGCTTGAGAAATGGCTTTTTCTTGTGAAAACTTAGCCAAAGAGCGAGGTGTGCGTGCCCACAGAGATGGCTCTGAGTGCCCCCTCTGGCACGCATGCCATAGGTTTGCCACCACTGATGTAGGAGATGAGTAGGCTGAGCCTGAGGGAGGGGTCAAACACATCATCCGTTTGGAGTCCCTTCATGCCCATAAGAGATCTATGTCCAGCCCTGCTTGAATTCTGTTGACTTTTATCTACCACCAATTTGCTTTGACCATTAGTAGTTCAGATTCTTATTTAGAAGTAGCATGAAATAAACTTGTATTCTTTTTGGACCTATCCCTGACTCCCGATTTCTTGTGCCTGACACCATGGTTGATGGTATCGAAGGTCACTGAGAGGTCAAGAAGAGCAAGGATGGATGCACTACCCCCATCCCACTCTCTCCAGAGATCAACAAGTGTGACCAATGCTGTTTCTGTCCCATAACTGGGCCTGAATCCTGAGTGGAAGGAGTACAGCTAATCCATTTTATCCAGTACCCTCAACCTGTCATGCAGTCACCTTCTCTACCATCTTCTCTAAAAAGGGAAGATGGGAGACTGGAAGATGATTTTTTTTGAGGAGGCAGTGAACCAGTACCTCCTTGAAAGGTCTTGGAAACATCCACTCCTGCAGTGTGGAATTGATCACTTCCTGAACCCATCTGACTGTCACCATCCTGGAGGCTTTCACTAAGCAGGTGGGACAAGGATCTAATTGACAGGAGGTTGCAGTGACAGCATTGAAGACCCTGTCTACTTCATCAGGTCCAAGAAGATCAAACTGTTCCCAGATAACCGAGTAAGACCTTTCCCCAGGCATCTCACATGGACCTGCACCCATGGGTTCCAACTGTTGAACAAATTCCTCTGAACGGCCCTGAAGATGATCAGAGCCCTCCTGTCCCAGGAGGGACAGGGTGATCCTGAAGAGGGCTGTCGGGTGACACTCTGCGGATACAATAACAGCTGAGAAATAATGATATTTCACCACTCTTACTGCCATGAGGTAGGCCTTAATAGCAGCTTTAAGTCATGTCCAGTTGGATTCATCCCTTATTTTCCTCTAGTGGAGCTCTAGGCATCTCTTAGCCCTTTTCAGAACCCACAGATCCTCTGTGAGCCATGGGGAGTGTCAGGAACAATGAGTCAAAAGAGGCCACACAGGAACAATCCTGTCCAGAGCCTTGGCCACCTTTTGGTGCCTGGCTGTAGCCAGAGCTTCGGTAGGTCCATGCAGCAAGGCCCCTGGGATACTACCCTGCTCTCTCTGAAACCCATTTGGGTCCATCAGATGCCAAGGGTGGACCACTTGAATGAGTCTAGCCTCCCTGCAGAGGGGGGCAGCATAAGAGAATCTCAAGCTCTTGGTCTACTATTTCTGAGATGGCTTGAACAGGGAACTGTATCACACGTGCCTGCCTTGAGGATTACCAGACCGGATCCAGGACTGGTATCGACTGGCTACAAATGTGGAACTGGACTTGATGGAGTACAAGAGACATGGGGAAGTCGAAAGCCGCCTGAAGAGGAACCAGGTGAGGTGCCTGCTGGGACGGAAAACCCCTGCCACACCAAGCTCCAGCCCTACCGAGCCTCCGAGATGCCCACCTGGTCCATGCTTCCAATGGGGCCAGGAAGGCCATCGGGCAGCTATTTCCCAGCGCCAGATCCTAGGGGGACTCCAAAGGTCCCAACTTCCCAAAGCGCAAAGAAGCTGCCCAAGAAGGGGAAGAAGGAACCTCGAGTGGCACGCCAGATCATTGAGGTCTCAACCCCGAACCACAAAGGGAAGAGAACTCTGCCTGGGGACAAGTTGCAGATGAACCTCTATGAGAGTGAAAGCGAGGGAGAAGATGACCTGATGGTAAGTGGAACCATCAGCCCCATATCGGCCCAGGTGGAGTTTGTAGTGCCTAGCTTGGGAGCGAGGGGAATGGCTGCACCAGATGCCTAGTCAGCTTGCAGATGGTTCAGAACCTGGGGTTGTGGGTACAGAAGGAGCGCCAACCTTTGAGGTTCGAGCAAGTCAACGGTTCTATGATAGGGGGATTGCCTGCCTCCTAACTAATTGAGCCGGTACTCCTGAAGTTAGGTGACCATGAAGAGACCATTTGATTCGTAGTGGCACCGAAGTTGGCTGAGGCCATGATATTGGGGCTAGCCTGGTTAGCAAAGTGGTGCCCCACTGTGCATTGGGGAAAGGACAGGAGAGGTGTGGTGATGGCGAAGATGGGTCCCACCCCCTTGGGCGAAAAGCGCCCCAGAACTGAATGTCGGGGGGGGG
This sequence comes from Azemiops feae, assembly GCA_023970755.1. Lineage (NCBI taxonomy): Eukaryota > Metazoa > Chordata > Lepidosauria > Squamata > Viperidae > Azemiops > Azemiops feae. The sequence goes on along the minus strand of JALGBA010001510.1, from coordinate 151,486 downwards.
CAAGGAAGAAGCCTGAGAACACAAAGGGGGTGTTGGAATGAATGTCAGAGAGTCCAGCCATCCCTAAAGAATACCAGGATTTAGCAGAGGTGTTCAGTGAGAAAGAATGCGACGCCTTGTCCCCCCATTATCCCACGGACTGCGCAATTGAAATCTTGCCCAGAGCGAAACTCCCCAAGCCAAAAATGTACTCAATGACTCCAAAACAGATGAAGGGGCTGAGAGATTACATTGACAAGAATCTAGCTAGGGGTTTCATTCAGGCCGCTAAATCCAGAGTGGCAGCCCCAATGCTGTTTAAGGAGAAGAAAGATGGCTCGCTGAGACTGCGTCGATTTCCATGGGATAAGCGGTGTTTGTGTGGAGAATATGTACCCCCTGCCGCTCATGAAGGACATGCTGGGCCATCTAGCTAAGGGGAAGGTGTTTACTAAGTTGGACTTGAGGGAGGCGTATTACCAGGTGAGGATCAAGGAAGGTGACGAAAGACAGCCTTTAACTGCCCACTAGGTTGCTACCAGTTTAAGGTGGTGCCTTTTGGGCTACAAGGATCCCCTGCTGTGTTTATGCAATTGATTAATGAGGTGCTGCATGAGCACCTATATAAACGGGTCCTAGTGTATTTAGATGACATCCTCATCTATTCTGAGACAATGGAAGAGCACGTGAAGTTAGTGCAGCAGGTGTTGAGAAAACTTTTGGATGCTAAGCTATATGCCAAGTTTTCAAAATGCGAGTTTCACAAGACCAGTTTGGACTATTTAGGCTATAGAGTGTCTTGCGAGGGAGTGGAGATGGACCCAGGAAAAGTGAAGTCCATCCTGGAATGGCAAGCTCCCCGAACCCATAAGCAGTTGCAAAGCTTTCTATGGTTCGAAAATTCCTACCGCCAGTTTATCCCATCCTTCGCAAAGATAACCTTGCCAATCACGGAGCTTTTAAAAATGGGCACGGGGGAGGGAAACCCCGACCCAGCCAGCCATTGAATTGGACAATGGAATGCCAAACGGCATTTGAAAAGCTTAAGAGACTGTTTGCTGCGGAGCCTGTCCTAAAGCACCCTAACCCCGAGGAGCCATTTGTAATTCAAGCAGATGCCAGTGATGTCACAGTGGGGGCAGTGCTACTTCAAAAGAACAGAGAGGGGCATCTGCAGCCATGCGCTTACACTTCTCAAAAGCTAAACGAGACTGAGAGGCGATGGGCGGTATGGGAAAAGGAAGCCTTCACCGTGCGGTGGGCACTACTGACGAGACGATTCCTAGAGGGGAGTAAAATCCCCTTTGAAGTTTGGAATGATCATAAAAATCTAGAGGCGCTGAGGACTCCCCGAAAACTCTCTCCTAAGCAAGTTCAGTAAGCTCAATACTTCAATCGGTTTGACTTTGTTTTGAAATACATCCCTGGTGGGAAAAACTTCCTAGCTGATGCGCTGTCCCGCCTACCTCAATACAAAAGTACTCAGGAAGAAGTGGTGAACCCTATTATCCCCACGAGGCAGTTGGCGGCTCAAATAATCACCAGGCAACAGGAAAGAAGGAAGACCCCCCCCTCCCTGGTGATGCTTTCACGCAGCAGATGAAGCAGGAACTGCAAACTGATGCATGGTTCGGAGCCCACCGAGGAGAGCTAACACTGAGGGAGGAGTTGGCCTGGAAGGGGAGCAAACTGTATGTTCCTGACAGCCTACAACAAGTTATACAGAGAAGCCACAATTCTAAGCAAGCCGGCCACTTTGGATTCTTAAAGACCTTGTGTCACAGATCCTCCACTCACCCCTGGCAAGAAAGACAAAGAGTCGTCTGGTTCACAGGTGGCTGTTGGTTTACTTCAGGAATCTCTGGCATGCAGTTACAAAGATACTCTGCTATCAAAGTCCGCGCTGGGAGCAACCGCCTCCCAGCGCTTTATATACATACAGGTTAATCAACCCCACCCCCCACCCGCCAAACCAGCATCCGGCCGCGTGAGTTCAAATGCAACCGCCACGCCCAGAGGCTTTTCTGCTTGTGCGCATCCGCGTCCCCACCCACATCGGCAGCCTCCGCGTCCAGCCGCTCCTCAGCCCCGGCGCCATCCGTCTGGCGGCCTGTCTTCTGCCGTCCGGTGACCTGTCAGCTGCCCGGCGGCCGAAACGCGCCACCAGAAAAGCAAACAGGCATGAGCCCGGCTTGTCAGCTGGTCGGCGGCCTCAACACGCCGCTTGGATTGCAAACAGGCACGCACCTGGTTCGCCAGCTGGCCGTCGGCCCGAAGACACCGCCGAGGCTCGTCAGCTGCTTGGCGGCTTGACGGTGCTGGCTGCCGCCATCCTCCTCCGCCCTGCACGCCTTCCTTGCCCTCCCCCACCTGTTCATGTCGAGCCCGGAGGGCTTGACACCTTGCACTTGACTAAACGACAATTCTGGTGGCCCGGGATGAAGAAGGACATAGAAAGTTATGTGAAAAGCTGTGCCGTGTGTACGGCCATGAAGCGCAGACCAGGGAAGTGTCTGGGATTGCTGCAGAAAGTGGCTGACCCAACCCAGCCTTGGGAAGAGATAGCCATGGACTTTATAGTCAAGCTTCCAGAGAGTGGAGGAAATACAGTGATGTGGACAGTGGTGGACCTGTTCTCAAAGCAGGTCCACTTCATAGCATGCTCCAGCCTCCCATCAGCCCAGAGACTGGCCAGAATGTTTCTGCAACATATTTACCGGCTGCACGGAGTGCCTAAATGCATAATCTCGGACCAAGGGGTCCAATTTACTGCCAGGTTTTGGTGTGAATTTGTAAAGCTGATAGGGTCCTCCCAGGGTCTTAGTTCAGCTTTTCAAATGGGGCCGCAGAACGAGCCAATCCAATTGTGGAACAGTACCTGTGTTGTTATGTCAACTACCAGCAATCTAATTGGGCAGAGCTCCTGCCATTCGCTGAAGTGGCATGCAACAATGCGGTACACAGTAACAAGGGGCTTACCCCATTTAAGATAGCTACAGGGGTGGAGTTCATGCTAATACCAGAATGCCCGAGAGAGACCCCCTCATTGGTTGATTGGGTAGACTCCCTAAAAGGCACTTGGGATAATGTGAGGAAAGCACTAGCCAAAGCAACAGAGAGTCAAAAGAAACAAGCAGATAAGAAACGAGCTCCCCAGGGAACGTTCCATGTAGGAGATAAAATGTATCTATCCACCAAGTACCTAAAGTTGAGGATTCCCTGTAAAAAGCTAGGTCCTAAATACATAGGCCCTTTCCCAATCATGCAAATTATTAACCCAGTGACTGTAGAACTGAAACTGCCTAGAATACTGGGGAAAGTGCACCCAGTATTTCACTGCAGCCTGCTGAAGCCAGCTCAGCGATCGAGAATGAGACCACTTGAGAAAGAAGCACCTGGTCCAATAATGATGGAAGGGGAAAGACATTACAAAGTTAAGTGAATTTTAGATTCTAGAGTTCATAAGGGGAAACTACAGTACCTAGTAAAGTGGAGAGGTTATCCAAGAAAGGAAGCGAGTTGGATCAAACCTCATAACATTAGAGCAGAACTCTTAATAACTAGATTCCATGTCAAATATCCTCAAAAGCCAGGGCCTCCTTAAGTAGGGAATTGAGAGAGAGGAAATGCCTTAATATGTGTTTATTGTTTTCCAGATTCCTTGCAGTTTTTTTTTTTTTTGGGGGGGGGGTGCCTGTCAAGTTTCGAAGAATGTTTTTTTTCCTGCTGCAACAGTTATTGCTTCTCAAGCTTGCCAACGAACTCGGGGGGGGGGGGGGAGGAATCAGTTTGGTATGCAGACCTCAAAGATTAAGAAGCCAGACCATGAGATTCAAGGACATTACACCAGACCTAGAGATGCTTTCTCATAATAATATTTTTCCACTTGATTGGGCAACGTGACCTGATCCAGAAAGAGGAGGGAGAATTCAGTGCTTTTACTATGTGGATCTGGGAGGGGTCTGGCCAGAGCTGGTTTTGCTTTCATAATGTGCCAAATTGGTGTACTCAATAAAGTTTTACATTAAGAGATTGGAATGTCTTAACGATGTTTGCTTGGTTGGTTTCATCAGTTGGAACCATGACACTGAAAACCAAAAGAGATTCTCAGATGACCACTGCCACCTCATCCCCCTTGTCCTCAGCTGGTGCCAAACCCTAAACCTGGCTGGGCAAATTTCTGAGAGGGGAACCCCCACTTCCAGGGTCTGCCAGGTCTCGGTGATGTATGCCAGGTGAGCTTGCTTTTCATTGATAAGGTCTTGGATAAGGAGAGCCTTATTATTGACCAACCTGGCATTTACCAGCAGCAGCTGAACCCCCAGGCCTCTGAGGGTATGCCATCCAGGGGCTGGGAGTGAGCTCAGGGTGCCAGAACATGCCACCAGTACTACACATCAGGGGCGTCTTCCCCTGTAATGGCCTGACCTCTGGGTCCTGTAGCAACCCATGCCCATCACCACCTTGATGCATTGTCCCACCCCAGGTCTTCCAAGGCGTTCTTCCCCTTCCCTCCCAATATCCCTCCTCTTAGGGCAGAAGGCCTTGCCATCCCCCTCCAGCCACTCTCATTCGCTCCGTCAGACATTCTGAGGAAGGGAGCCCCCATAGTGCTATGTCTCAAGCTCTCAGCGCCAACGGTGCTCCCAACATTCCACTCACCCACACACACACAATGTCCTACCTCCTAAGCTGATCCCTCTGACTGATCAGCCGAGGGGACAGACTCACCCAACCCCTCTACCTGACTCTCACTCTGTGTGGGGGGCCACAAGCATCCCACCCTGGCACACTAGCCGCTCCTAGGCTCTCACCTTAGGAGTGGACTCTCAAGCACTTCAGGGCCCTTAGTCCTTCTCCAGCATAACCACCACTGTCTTGTCCGCTGCCCCTCAGGCAGACCCAAGGTCTTTCCTAGTCCCATCACGAGGGCCACTGGGTGTTGGCCATGGCTTTGAGGCACCCACTCCAGTTTTAGGTCTTCCAAAGTCTTTCCCTGAGGCCACTGAGCTCCAGCTGCCAGCCCTCGGCCACTGCTACTGCTGTTGCAGAGGCCCCAGTCACCAGCCACCAGCTCTGATGCTCTCTGCTCACCATCCCTGGTCTTCAGGATCTGTTGTCGGCATTGCAGCATTGGTCTTTGGCCTCGGTCCTCATGGCTCCACCTGGTCTCTGCCATTACCCTCTCAGTGCTGCCACCCTCAGTCTCACCTGCAGGGGCTCTGCTCTACATCCCAGCAGCAAGTGCCACTGTTGTTGCCCTTGGCAGTCATCAGTGTCGGTCTTCACCACAGGGAGATGATGTGAGGCACATGTACTAACTGTATATGTTGCAGACTCGTATGACCCATTTAAGTGCCACTGGGTTTACATTGTTTGAAAAGTCATGCTTTGCTTAACCATGGTTTATTAAAGAAGCGACAAATGGTGAGTCCTACCACATATTAAGTTACTTGGTTTACAAAACACAAGGCCTGGACGTGTACATCACACCCAGGCAAAATCAAGCAAGCCACATTATGCCTTAGAGCAGTGTTTTTCAAACTTAGCAACTTTAAAATGTGTGAACTTCACAACCCTGATTCTGCAGAGAAGTCATGGCTCAAAAACCGTGGGACATTTTGGCTTTGTAAAAACCCTCCACTTAGTAAAGTGCCAGTTCTGGTGGCCCTCTTTAAAGAAAGACATTAAATGCTATGTCACCAGCTACCCCATCTGCTCAGCGAAGGGTCGACCAGGGAAGACCTCTGGCCTCCTGCAACCCTGTCAGTGTGTAAGAATTTATGAACTGGAATAGCCATAGTAACAAACCAGCCAATGAGAACTGTTTTTGATTAAGACACAGTATTGGCTGTGTGAGGCATGTGATCCAGCCTAGGTCTGGGCGTGTCTTAGTCTTCTCTATGTTGTCTTTTTCTGATCTCCAAGTTAAGTTAGTTGTTGATGTTCCCAAGAACTGTGTGGGAAGTCAGCCCCCCAGAGAAGGAAATATTAAAAGGGCAGAAAAATATATTTCCTCAAAGGATCTTAAAGAGGCAGAAAAGCATGCCCAGTTTGCTTAATAGCCCCAAGTCTCCCTCCCCCAAGCAGAAACCAGCTCTGTAGAAATGCAGATGTAAACCATTCAGGAAGGTTGAAGCTAGAAGATTAAGAAGACAAAAGACACCTAAAATCTACATCCCCCCCCCCCCAAACTCTAAGACAGGACATAATAGGATTAACACAGAGATGCCAAAGGGGCACACTCAGACTCAGGTCAAAATACACGACACAGGAAATACAAAGCCTCAAACAGGAACAGGAAACAAACTCAAGAGCCCCAGAGGGTATAAAAACCCACTCCTTACATGTGCTCTCTCTCTTTTCTTCCAGAGCCATCTTTCTGTCTGGCTCTCCTCTTCAATAAACTGTAACCTTCTTTCTAAAGCAGTTGCCATGTTGTTTATTCCTGGCTTGGACTGAACCATGATGAAGACTTTTCCTTCAACAACTGAATGAAACTGTATCATGTTTATATATATTTTATAGATAACGTTTTTCTAAACTATGCCTCCTGCTCATTTTGAATGTGTGCTTATTTTTTGGGCTTATTTTTGCACTGGAAAGCTGTAAAATTCTAAAAGGTTATGGGCCCAGATCCCAGCCAGCCCTTGCACACAGTTCAGACTGAAGACAAAGGAATGAGGCTCAACACGGAGCTGTAATTAAGCTGAAGGACTGTCTGAGTTAAATAAGAAAGAAAAGGCAGAGACTCAGCTGAAGGCTTGCAGGATGGCTGATTTAAAGGAGAGCTCTGCCACGATTGGGACAAAAGAATTATCTTATTTGGGCTGCAAAAATGGAATGCTTCCTGAAGGCTAAGGAGCTCTGGGATATTGTGATTAATCCACCCCAGGGGCAATTAGCAGCTGCAGATCAACGGAGACATGATAAGGCACTGGCTTACATAATCTTAAGTGTGGAAGATGAACAATTCTTAAATGTAGCTGACTTAAAAACTGCAAAAGAGGTTTGGTTGAAGTTGAGAAGTGTCTATGTGAGTGCTTCAGCATGGAATATAGTGCAATTATCGAGGCAATTGTACAGAGCCTGGCTGCTGCCACATGAGAGCGTAGAAGAGCATTTGTTCCACATGCAGAAACTGTTTGTTGAATTAGAACAGCGGGGAATGCAGATTCCTGAATCTCAGAAGGTGCTGTTGGTACTAAATAGTCTTGATGAAATGTGGGCCATCATTTCAGCTGTTTTTGAATGTAGACCAGAACAGGAATTAAGTATTGATGAGAACAGGACACCCCCTCCTCACCCCAAAGAGAAAATACCTTGGCAAATACAGGAAGAACCAAATACAAACTAGTCTGACTCAGCGGCAGCCTGAGGCTAAATAAACAAACACTTAACACACAAAGTATCAAGTCTAAACCATAGGAATGCAGAACCGGCTAACAGCAATTAGGATTGACAGGATTAGAATAGAAACACTAAAAAGTACACAACAATAAAATAATCACACCGGATCCCTCCTGGAGCAAAAATTAACACTTTTTAGACAGAATTGATAAAGGAATTAACCCAACAATAGACACTGACCAACAAATCAGAAAAGACAAATTTTAAACTCACGAATCAGAAATGACAATTTTGGAAACCATGAAAGGGTATAAGAACTCACGTTTGAGGACCATTCTGTCTAGCTAGCCGGGGATTCATGCTGAATTGTCACTCAACTTTAATCTCCGTGATTAAACCTCTCTTTCCAGTAGCTGGCTTCACGTTCTATTTGTTCTCCTCTGCGCTGCTTGTGAGAATCCCGGCTGGAAGAGCCTGAACGGGGGAATTCCTCCCAATAGTATGGAAGTGTCAACGCTGCTAATATTGGATATTATTGCTTTGACAAGATATGCAGAACTGTCTGGTATTTTTAGAGTTAATTCAGATGATGGTGGGAGGGGAGGATAAAGATAAGGAATGAGCGGGATAAGGAATGGAAGTGAATCTTTGCCCTTCAGGCTGATTGGAAAATGTGAATTATGACTGCAAAATAGGGGAGGGGAATAGCCTGGAATGTTATGTGTAAAGAAAGGGAAATTCAGATCTTGGCATCCATCCATGCCATGCCGACGCTGTGTCCACTGATTAAAGACTTTTAGCATAAACAATGCCTGGAAGTTCTTTGAAGTGTTCCATTAGTCGGAACCATGACAGGAAGCACTTAAGGCCTGTTTGATTTCAGAAGAACAGAAACGCCATTTTAGAAGAAGCCACGAGGAGGAATTCCTGAGGCGGGGGTCCAAGGAGCAGAGAGAGCAGAGCAGTAGACTGCCTGTCTGCAGAGATCGGATTACATCTCAGCAGAGAATTACCAAGAAGAAAGAACAGGAGAAAAAGACATGCTTCATTTGTGGGGCTGAAACTCATTTAAAGAAAAACTGTTTACAAGGAAGAACAACAGCAAATGGACAAGCTGCTGTTGCAAAAGTTAGCTATTGTAATAGCAGAGACAAATGGTTAATAGACAGTGGGGCTAGTCAAACAATTGTTAATAATTCTACATTGTTTTCCAGATTGGATTCAAGTGGAGGAGATGCAGTGGCCTTAGCAAATGGCCAGAAGGCAAAAGGCATGGGAAAAGGCAGTGTGCTGATTCCATGTCTGGAGGAAAGGTTTAATAATGTATTATGTGTGGCTTCCGGTTCCGGTTTGCGGCGCTGGCGGATGCGCGGTGAGCTCGCTCTCCCCGCCGTCCGGTTTTCCTTCCTCAGGAGACCCTGGAAAGGGTCGAAAATCGCCCTGGAGGGGTGACCACCGTTGGGGAGGACTTCGTCAGATCGCGGAGGGGCGGTAGCCTCTCCGTTTGAGCTGCGGCAACTCCTCAGGACCGAAGAAGAAAAGAGCGGCCATTAACATGGCCGCTCACTTAGCCGCACCAGCCGAAAGCCCAAAGCACTAATAAGCCTGATGAAGCAACTGGAGGAGTTGGGTGAGACCCTACCTTTCCTTCTCTCTTTCCCAACTACTTTCCTGTAAAAATCCTTAAAATACCCTTTCCCCCAGCTTAATTTCGCGGCTTCTGCTTACTCTGGGAACACAAAACCAAGAAACAAAAAAAAAAAAGAACAATAAGATCAAACGTCCACATACCTGGACTTGTAATATCTGGATACCTGGGCTCCCTAAAAACTCTGTACTTCTATAAAAACTTATTGTTTTACTTTTTTGCTAAGCTGGGGGAAAAAAAAGAAAGGGGAATATTCTTTTTTTCTCTTTTCTTCTCTTGAACCGGATAAAAGCTCCATTCTGTGTGCTACTGGGGACATCTTGTGGTGAAATTTGGTACAGCAAGTGAAAAAAAATATTTTTTTTTCTGACTGGGAGATTCCTGAGACTAAAACCTGTCCTTGACAGCAACAAAAGATAAGAACTTGAAACAGCTGGGTGGAGAAAATATCTCTTTACAGTGGAGGTGGACAGTTATTGACTTTTATTAAAAATAGCCTCCACTAAAAGACTATTTGTAAACATCACAGAAATGGAGGAACACCACCCACAGCTTACTGTCAAACTTATAATCGAAAAACTCCGAGAGGTCACTGAGCTAGTGAATTCTAGAATGAAAGATTTACGTGCCACTTTAAAGCCACAAAACGCAGCTTCAACCTCATTAGATGAATCTACATCCCAAAAAGCAACAGAAGAAGATGGAACTAATAACAAAGTGGACTTTAAAGATTGCCAGCTACAATTTACCCAGAATTCCGACACTCAAATTTTGACCTCACTTAAAGACTTTACAACTACAACAGAAACTCAACAAAGCAATGCTAAGATGGAACGTGCAGAGGAATTACATACACAATATACTGAGATTCTAGACAACCCAGATGATCCAAAAACAACTACAACACTGAACATGACCTTTCATCCAAACCAGCCGAAACCAGAAGAACAAGAAGACCAGCCTGAACGTATGATAAATGCATTAACTCAAATATGGAGATCTAAACCATTTGGCCAACAATTCAATGATTGTGAAGGGACTGGCTTCCTTGATAGGCTGATGATTGGATGGTCTCCCCTGATTCAAATGATATATGCAGGAATGAAGGGAGAGCCACTTGAGGATCTAAAAGCTTTTTTATGGAAGCCGGCTTGGCACAAAAGGAAGGCCAGAGTTAGACTTAAAATGGCTTTCTTTATGTGATATTTAATGGAAGAGCTTTAAATTCTACGTAATGAGATATGGAGATTTTAAAAGTTGTTATTTAATTTAACATTTAGGATTTATATCTATAGGGGAAATAAATTAGTTATTCAAATAATTGTTTTGAATTATAAATGGAAGATGGATTTAGAGGATAAAGGTTATTTTATAAGTAAGCGATGATATTAGAATGAGAATTAGAATATGACTGTGAAATAAATTAAGAATCTACTGGAATAAATAATAAATGTATTTTAGATATGATATTATTTTGCATGAACTAGGGAACCATGGGTTATCTGAAACTTCAACATTATTGGACACTAAGACAACTGAAATATTGTAATTGAAACCAGACAAAAATCAAAAACAGGAGCTGGAGACATATAATTTAAAAGTTGTTTATAAATTTTTTAAATGATTGAGTTATAACTAGCAATTTATTAATTTGAATTTGGTATAATAACTGAGGGAAACAGAGGAAATTTTTGATGATGTAAACTGATATATGTATGGATAAGCATGTTATTGGACTATGTATTACCCAACCACCATGTTGCTTCCTTAAATACCTGAAGTCTTGTAAAAATGGAAAATTAATAAAACTTGTTTTTTTTAAAAAACAAAAATGTATTATGTGTGCCTGAAATGGAGCATAATTTACTGAGTGTCTCCAGTCTTGACAAACAAGGGTTTGAGACCACATTTGTAGATGGGAAATGTCTCATAAAAAGAAATGGGAATGTATGTGCACAGGGCATAAAACAAGGTAATCTTTATGTGTTGCAGGCACAAAAGATACAATGTGCCCAAGCATTTGGTAATGTGGCACAACATGATTCATGCATTCATCTCTTGCACAGAAAGCTTGACCATGCCAGCTTCAGAGTGTTGCATAGGATGCCAGAGTTTGCAGAGGGATTAACCTTGAAAGGGTGTAAGGCATACTTAGACTGTGCAGTATGTAAATCATCAAAATCCAAGGTGTTCCCAGTAAGCAAGAAGAGCACAAGGCAGACAACAAGGGTTCTAGAGCTGGTACATGCAGATTTAGTAGGACCAATGCAAGCCAGCTTGGGAGGAGCCAGGTATGCACTGGTCATTGTAGATGACCATAGCAGATTTGGGTTCTGCTATTTGCTGAAAAGCAAAACACAGGTGCTGCAGAAGTTCAAGCAATGGGTGAGCTTCGCAGAAAGAAGATATAGGCAACAGGTATGCTAGCTGCAAACTGACGGGTTCAGAATTCATGTCAGCAAGTTTTCAACAGTGGTTGGGGCAGCTAGGAATAAGACATAGACGCACAAATCCGTACACAGCAGCTGAGAATGGCGTGGCTGAAAGACTGAATGGAGTCTTGCAGACCATGAAAGACTCACTGCTGGAGGATTCTGGTCTGAGCAGGTTGTATTGGGGCGAAGCCATGTTGACTGCTAATTATTTGGTCAATAGGCTGTGGAGTTCCTCTATAAATGATACTCCATATGCTGTGCTATATGGGAGAAAGCCATCTCTGGCACATTTAAGGGTGTTTGGAAGCAATGCATGGGTGCATATTCCAAAGGCAATCAGGAGAAAAGGGCAACCAAAGGCTAGAAAGCTCAGATTTATGGGCTATGAGCCTGGCTCAAAGAGCTATCGCTTTAGTGATGGGAGCAGAAGTATAGTAATTTCCAGATCTGCTAGCTTTGCAGAGCAGAATTGGGGCAGAATTGATGCCAATTCTGGAAATGATCCACTTAGTGACGGTGACTCAGTGACGGTGACTCACTTAGTGACAGTGTCGGTGTTCAGGGAGGAGAAGCTGATAATAGACAAGAAAAGGAGTCAGAAGAAGATGGTGACTCTGATGTGAAGCAGGAAAGGGTTGACAGTCAAGAGCAGTCAATGCCACGCAGGTCAGAGCGATGGAACAAGGGGATTCCACCTGACAGGTATTCTGGGAAAGTAAGGGTGTGTAATGTGTGGTATGAGCCAAGAAACTATCAGGAAGTATTGGCACTACCCAAAGTGGAGCAAGTGAAGTGGAAAGAGGCCATGGACAAAGAAATGAAATCCATGGATGAACATAAAGTGTTCACCTCTATGACTTTGCCACAAGGTTACAAAGCTGTAGGATGTAAATGGCTATACAAAATGAAAGTGTTACCCAACAATGAAGTCCAATATAAGGCAAGATTAGTGGCACAGGGATTTTTGCAGAAGAAAAATGTGCACTATGATGAGGTATTTGCACCAACGGTAAAAAGTGAAACTATAAGGTTGGCACTAGCGTTGGCAATGGCTCGTGGGCATAAAATTTGGCACTTTGATATAACCACAGCATTCCTCAATGCAGAGTTGGAGGAAGAAATTTACATGGTTCAAGCACCAGGGTATGAAAGTAAAAAGCCTGGCACTGTGTATAAACTGAACAAGGCCATTTATGGGCTGAAGCAGTCAGCCAGAAACTGGAACATCTGTTTAGATGTGGCATTGAAGGGTCTTGGGTTCAAGAGTTGTAAGGCTGATGGTTGCATATATACTGCAAAGTTCCATAGTGGGGATTGCCAATTATTAGCATTTGTGGATGATCTTTGCTTCATTGCAAAGGATCTAGCACAGGTGAAGGAATTTGCTAATCAGTTTGAGAAAAAGTTTGATTTGAAAATTCTGGGTGAAATACAAAACTATCTTGGTGTAGAGATACAAAAAACTGAGAAAGGTGGCTACGTTCTCAGTCAAAGAAGGAAAATTGAACAACTGTTGGAGAGATACAACATGAAGGATTGTAATTCTGCTCCAACACCTATGAGCATAGATTTTCACAACATTTAGGTGAGGACAAAAGTGAAGCCTGTGATCAGGAGATATATCAGTCAGCAATAGGAAGCCTGTTATATCTGTCACAATGGTCCAGACCAGACATAGCTTGTGCAGTAAGCATCTTAAGTCGCTTTACTGCCGCACCAACGCAGTTGCATTGGATGGGTGTGAAGAGAATTCTCAGGTATTTGAAGGGAACTGTGAATTTGGGTCTTCAAATACAGGTCTCTGAAGAGTTAAAGTTAAAATGTTGACAGTGATTATGCCAATGATGTGCAAACCAGAAAGTCCAATTCTGGGTTTATGGTATTATTTGGAGGGACTTTGATTGGATGGAAGTCCAGAAAACAAACAACTGTAGCTATTTCTACTGCGGAGGCAGAATTTATTGCTCTGTCTGAGCTTTGGTATGTACAGCTGTTAAAGGATTTAAGTATAGAAGTTAAAGGAGCTGTAACAGTATTTGAAGATAATGCTGCTTGCATTAAAATGGTGACAGAGTGAAAAGTAGAAGCAAGCATGTGGACAATAAGTATTGTAATGTCAGAGAAGCCATCAAAAGTAAACTAATTTGCTTGCTTCATTGTTCTTCAGATGACAATCTGGCAGATGTAATGACCAAGCCATTGGGTGGAGTATACCATGGGAAGAGTATTAAATTATTTGGTTTTATTTCTATTCCAGTCATAAAGGGAGGAGTGTCAGTGTGTTAAGAATTTATGAACTGGAATAGCCATAGTAACAAACCAGCCAATGAGAACTGTTTTTGATTAAGACACAGAATTGGCTGTGTGAGGCATGTGATCCAGCCTAGGTCTGGGCGTGTCTTAGTTTTCTCTATGTTGTCTTTTTCTGATCTCCAAGTTAAGTTGTTGATGTTCCCAAGAACTGAATGAAACTGTATGTATCATGTTTATATGTATTTTATAGATAAAGTTTTTCTAAACTATGCCTCCTGCTCATTTTGAATGTGTGCTTATTTTTGGGGCTTATTTTTGCGCTGGAAAGCTGTAAAACTCTAACAAACCCGTGGCCAACCCCAAAGCACCTTGGAAGGAAATCTCTATGGAGTTTATAGTTGAGCTACTGGAAAGCTCAGTAAACACAGTGATTTGGGTCGTCACCGACCTCTTCTCCAAACAGGTGCACTTCATACCATGCTTCAAGATCCCAACAGCACGTACGCTAGCAAAGCTCTTTCTGCAACATACCATATTTTTCCATCTATAAGACACACCCTTGTATAAGACACTCTGGCATGTGAGTTTCTCCGCGCCGATCAGCTGTTTGGCGAAGCGCTGAACAGCTGAGCTGGCAAATCCGGAAGTTCGGCCAGCTGACGATCTTGCCCCCTCCCCCCTCCCGTTAGTGGCAAGCCCACAGGGGCTTGACACCTGCACCAGGCGGCATGGCAACCCACACAGGCATGCCCTGGGCTGCGGAGGTTACCATTATTTTTCCATGTATAAGATGCTGTACTTGTATAAGACGCACCTGATTTTTGAACAGGGTGTTTGCAGGAAAAAATAGCATCTTATACACGGAAAAATATGGTATCTACAGACTCCACAGCACTCCTGAATGGATCATCTCAGACCGCGGAGTCCAATTCGCGTCTCAATTTTGGCAAGAGTTCCTAAAAATGTCATCTTATTTCTCCTGACATGATTAACAAGGAAGTGTTTGGTTTTTTTTGTATAAATTTTATTAAATGCAATGGAGGTCCAATCAGCAGGGGCTCAGCTACTTTCCTCCTCCACCCTCCTCCTTCTTAACTCACAGATTGTAGCTCTTCCCAGCAACCTCTGGGCAGTTTAAATGCAATGGAGGTCCAATCAGCAGGGGCTCAGCTACTTTCCTCCTCCACCCTCCTCCTTCTTAACTCATAGATTGTAGCTCTTCCCAGCAACCTCTGGGCAGTTTAAATGCAATGGAGGTCCAATCAGCAGGGGCTCAGCTACTTTCCTCCTCCACCCTCCTCCTTCTTAACTCACAGATTGTAGCTCTTCCCAGCAACCTCTGGGCAGTTTAAATGCAATGGAGGTCCAATCAGCAGGGGTTCAGCTACTTTCCTCCTCCACCCTCCTCCTTCTTAACTCACAGATTGTAGCTCTTCCCAGCAACCTCTGGGCAGTTTAAATGCAATGGAGGTCCAATCAGCAGGGGCTCAGCTACTTTCCTCCTCCACCCTCCTCCTTCTTAACTCACAGAGTTTTATAGGGTTAGTTTTTTTTGTTTTTTTTTTAAACAAGTTTTATTGGTTTTTTTTAAATTTTACATCAAAGTGCTTAGGAATCATCGTGGAGATAGGGTAATCAATCATCCCAAAAAGAAAAAAAAACAATCATACATATATAATTCAGATTAATTCTTTAAAGGTTCCCTCTCTATTTCCCTCAATTAATATAACATAGTCGAATTAATACATTTCTAAATAGAATTTAGTCAATCTAAAAAAAATATCAATAATATTTCACCTATATCCAGCCAAATCCTGTATTTAAGCTTAACTAACTTACAATTACCATGTTCCAATTTAGCCTTAAATAAAGGCATAATTTACACTTCGGGTATCCCAATTTCCCTTATTTCATAAAATAATAATTATTTCTAGAATATACATATTATTCCAACCATTATATTTTTACCTATTTCAAATATATATATATTATAAATCAATCCATATCTCTAAAAAGCCTTTTTAACTCATTACATAAAAATTAAATCCCATCAAAATAATTATACCTAAAAAAAAACGTATTCCAGAAAATACCTTCTTATTTCATTTCACATCTATATTCTATTTCTTCTTCTATTAACTTCTTGTTTACAACCTTTTCTATATAACAATTCCAAATCATAATCAAATCAATAATTTTCCTCTCAGTAGTATTAACTCAGTCGAAATCTGTAAAAGCCTTTTTAACCCATCAGGTAAAAATTTAACTCTCATTTTTAAATCTAATTCTAGCTTTCTTTTTGTGCCAAGCAGGTTTCCATAAAAGAGCCTCTAAATCATCAAATCTCAATATTTGATTATACATATTTCTCAACAATTCAGTCTGATCATATTTCTCTTCTCTTTTTTCCAATATTGTCTGCGCTGTATAATCAATTTTGTTCAATGTGGTGATTACTCGTTGATTATCTGTGTTGTCACAGTTCTCAATGCCTCGTATTTGCAAATCAGTTCCTATTGCTTTTGGTATTGTAGATGTTTTGATTGAAATCCGTCTTTGGTCGTCAAAGTTCTCAATGACTTGTATATGGGATTGTATGATGTCTTCCTCTCTGTTGATTTGTTCCTCCTCTATTATTGTTTGGGTTGTGAGATATTCAGTTGGAATCTGGAGGTCATTTTGAAGTTTTGTAATAAAAACATTTATTCTAGCATTCACTTGCTCATTAAATTCATAAATTCTTCCCAGCATCTGTTTAGAAATAGATTGTGGATGAAATTCCTCCATCTCGTTAAGTTGTATATGTCATTGCATGCAGGCCTCTTTGGAGTTGATCTGTTCTTCCTCTGTTGGTCCTTGGTCTATCAGTTGATCAGTCAAAATTTGCGGTT
This sequence comes from Azemiops feae, assembly GCA_023970755.1. Classification (NCBI taxonomy): domain Eukaryota; kingdom Metazoa; phylum Chordata; class Lepidosauria; order Squamata; family Viperidae; genus Azemiops; species Azemiops feae. The sequence continues at coordinate 134,930 of JALGBA010001510.1, read as the reverse complement.
CAATTTTTAGTTCTAGAGCATCATCTTTAATGTTCATTCTAAAAATCCTTTGTTCTTTAAGTTCCAAATTTTTTTCTAGTATAAGTCCATAGCCAAGCTGTGGGTAAAACTCCATTTCAGTAGTAAGATAATCTTTTACTTTTTTGGTGGAGATTCAGCTTAAAAGGTAAATACAGCAATAAAAGTCTATAATAGGGATATTATAGAATATAATATCCAAACAAAGGAAAAAAAGCAGTAAGGTCAAAAAAGAAAAGGAACAGGAAGAAGAAAACCCAAGTCAATACTAAAAAAAAAAGATATCCAATTTATAATCCAATTTATAGTAACTGCAAAAAAAAAAAGGATAATAATAAAACAAAAAGGGCCTTGAAAATCAATTCTTCATAAAAATATTTGTAATCCAAAGAAAAGAAAGAGTCCAACTATCATCTACAGATATATAGTCTGTACTTTGTAATCAAGTTAAAATAATGGGAGAGAGAGAGAGAGAAAAAAGACCTTCTTTCAGCTGGTTTCAAAATCAGATAGGAATGTCTGGGCGTACAGCCAAGTGTCTGGGCATAGAGCCAAGTTGTAATCTGAATAAACACACGACAAAGGAAAGAGAAAGTTCTCAGAGTCTACGAGCTACAATGTTGCAGCTTAAAGAAAAAAAAAAGTCAGCCCCGAATGAAGTTTTAAAATAGACAGTATAGTTAGAATAGCTTTTCTGAACGTAGAAAAATATCTTTGGAGAAATAAACTCCCAAATTTCTGTTGGAATTTAAACAGTTTTGTCATTCTTTTAAGAAATGCATCTTCAAAATATAAAATAGCTTAAACCGCCGCTTATATACAGGAGGGGGGGGAGAGGAAAAGAAAAACACTCCACCCCCTCCCTAAAGGCTTCCGCTTAAGCTAAAGACAGGCAGGCAAAGAAAAAAGTTCCATCTTCACAAGAAAGATTTTTTCAGGATCCCCGAAATCCAACAACAGAAGTAGTCAATAAAAATTATTTTTCTCACAGCTCGTTTTCCCAAGTGTCCAAACGCCGCTCTCTTAAAGTAGGGAAATAATTCCAAGGGCTTTTCACAGGAAGGTAGTTAGGGTACAGAGAGGGAAGGAAAGGTCTCACCCGGATCTTCCACGGTGGTTCTTTTCGCTTAGATGTTCTTGTGACTTTCGGCTGGAGCAGCTAGATGATCGGCCATGTTAATGGCCGATCTTTTCCCCGTCGGCCCAAAGGAGCTGTCTCGGACCGCCGAGAGTGCTGCTGCTCCCTCCGCAGTCGACGAGTGTCCTCAGCGGTAGTCGCCCCTCCAGGGCGACTTTCGACCCTGTCCAGGGTCTACTGGCGGAGGGAAACCGGCCGGCGAAAAGAGAAGACTCTTCGTGCGACCGCAAGCGCTGCAAACCGGAACCGGAAGTCCATAGGGTTAGTTTTATAGGGTTAGGAATGAGGTGGGATCGGGGTTGGGATTTGGGTTAGGGTTAGGATTAGGATTGGGGTTAGGGTTTTTCCAAATATTCTCAATATTTAGCAAACAGCATAATGTCTGGGTTCATGTGTTTTAACAAAAAATAATAGATAATTACCATAAACAATATGTTAATTAATTGCTCGATAGTCTTCTTACTAATATATATTCAAAGTTACATATCACATTCCTTTCTCTCTAACTCATGTTTCTAGCCATTGATAGAAATTATCCCATGTTCTAAAATACACTGAGTCTTCTTTCTCTTTTATCTTTAAAGTCAATCTGTCCATTTCTGCACACTCTAAAATTTTCTTAATACTTCTTCAGTTGGTAAATTTTCATTTTTCCAATATTGGGCAAATACAATTCTTGCTGCAGTTAGTATGTGTAGAATTAAATATATACAATCTTTCTCATAATTTGCTCCTATTATTCCTAGCAAAAATAATTCTGGCTTAAAGTCTACAGTATTTGTTTTTAGTCATTTTCTCCAACCATAAATGTATTTTTACCCAAAATCGTTTTGCTTTAGGGCATGTCCACCAGATATGATAGTAAGTACCTGGTCTTTGTTTGCATTTCCAACACTTGTTTGAAGTATTTTTAAACACTTTTGCTAATCTCACTGGTGTCATATGCCATCTGTAAAACATTTTATATAAGTTTTCTTTATATGCCACTGCTTTAGTTAATTTAACATTTCTTTCCCATAACTTTTGCCAGTCTTCTAATTCTATATTATATCCAAAGTTCTTTGCCCATATTATCATCGTTTCTTTTACTTGTTCTTCCTCCATGTTTAAGTTTAACAGAAATTTATAGAGTTTCTTAATCAACTTTTCATCTGTTTGTAACAGTATCTGATCAAATTCTGTCTGTTCTTTATAGAATCCCATTGTTTTAGCATCTTTTTCATATCTCGTTTGAATTTGCAGATATGGCCACCATGATAGATCAATACCTTGTTCTTGTAAATCTTGTCTGTCTTTCAATTTTCCTTCATTGTCCAAAATATCTTTATAAGTCACAACTTTGTCGTAATTAATTAAAATTGGGTAAGCGAAAGCTTCCATTGTTGAAAGCCATCCAGGTATCTTAATATAAATTTTTGCTTTTTTCCCCCCCATTCTGAAAGAAGTGCATTTCTTATAAAGTGGTTTTGAAAGTATCTATGTATTTTATTCTTCCCATACCACAGAAAGGCATGCCAACCAATTTGTAGGTCATGCCCCTCTAGGTATAAAAAGTCTTTTGTCTCTAAGCATTATCCATTTTTTAAGCCATGTTAAAATAGTTGCTTGGTAGTATAACGTCCAATCCGGCAGTCCAAATCCTCCACTTTCTTTCTCTTCTTGTAGCATTTTCAGTCTAATTCTAGCTTTTTTCCCCTTGCCAGATAAATTTCAGTATTGTTGTATTCAGTTCATCAAAAAAGGCTTTTCCCAGCCTTACAGGAATCGTTTGAAATAAAAAGAGTATTTTTGGTAAGATATTCATTTTCACTGTTGCTATTCTCCCCAGCATTGAAAGTTGTAAGTTTTTCCACTTTTCCAGATCCAATTTTATTTGTTTCAGCAGTCTTACGTAGTTATCTTCTTTTATTGTTACACATCTTGCTGTTAGATAAATTCCCAAATATTTAACTTTTTTAACTATTTGAAGATTTGTTTTTTTTGTTAGTTGATTTTTTTGTTTTTCTGTTAGATTCTTTGTTAGCACTTTAGTCTTTTCTCTGTTTATTTTCAACCCTACCACTTCTCCAAATTTTTCTATTTTCTCCATAAGTTTAGTGCTTGTTTCCAATGGATCTTCCAATATAAAAAACAAGTCATCTGCAAATGCTTGTAGTTTATATTTTTCATCTTTTATCTCCAGTCCTTTAATTTCTATATCTTGTCTGATGTTTCTATTCAATACTTCCAATGTTAGTATAAATAGTAATGGAGATAGTGGGCATCCATGTCTTGTGCCTTTTTTAATGTTAAAGTTTTCTGTAAAATCTCCATTTACAATTATTTTGGCTGTTTGTTTACAATAAATTGTTTTAATTACATTTATAAAGTTTTCTCCAAAGTCCATTTCCGCAAGTTGCTGAAACATGAATTGCCAGTTTACATTGTCAAACGCTTTCTGTGCATCAAGGAATATTAAAGCCATCTGTTTCCCTGGATGAATTTCATAGTACTCTAACACATCAAGAATCATTCTTAAATTATTTTTATCTGTCTTTTAGGTAGAAAACCATTTTGGTCTGTATGTATAAATTCGATCAAAAATTTATTTAGTCTTTCTGTTATTATTGAGGTGAAAATTTTATAGTCTACATTTAATAGCGATATTGGTGTATAGTTTTTTATTTGCGTTAGATCAGTCTTCTTTCAGTATTAAAGTAATGTTGGCTTCAGTCCATGTATTTGGTATTTTAGCCTCCTGGAGTATTTCATTACACAGTTCTTTCAAAATAGGACTTAATACATCTTGTAATGATTTATAAAGCTCTGCAGGTAATCCATCTGGACCTGGAGTCTTATCATTTTTTTGCCTTTTTATAGCCTCTATAATCTCCATCATTGATATTTTTCCATTTAATATATTACGAATATTCTCTGAAATTTTTGGTAAGTCTGCTTTTTTAAAATACTGCTGTATTTTTTCTTTTGGAATTTCCTCTGCTTTGTAAAGTATCTCATAATAATCTTTGATAATTTTTTTAATTTTATCATTTTGAAACTGTAATTCACCTTTTGGATCTTGCAGCTTGTTTATCAGTTTTTTCTCTTTTTCTTTTTTCAGTCTATATACTAACCATCTCCCCAGCTTGCTGGCATTTTCAAAGAAGTTCTGTTTAGCCCTTTTGATCTGTTGAGCCATCATTTCCGTCTCGGCTAGATTTAATTTATGTTTTATTATCTCCATTTGTTTCTTAAGTATTTTCTTTTGTGGGTCTATTTGTAATTCTGATTCTAACTTTCTTAATTCTTCCTTCAACTTTAACTGTTGTTTCTTTTCTTTATTCTTTTTAGTAGTATAGGTTATAGCCAACCCTCTGAAATATGCTTTAGCCATATCCCACACATTTTGAAGCGATGTTTCTTTTTTTTTTATGTAAAAGTTTTTATTGGTTTTTTCCCCCCATACATTCAGTCTGAGATTATTCGCTTAGGGGCGCCGTGCAGTCAGTAGATATGTTTCAGGAACAATTTAGTCAGTCGTTGAGCGGATGGGAGTCCTTTGCAGGCGATGAAATGAGCCTGCTTCGAAAACAGGTCTATTACAGTCCAGATGACAGTATTTCCTCTACTCTCAGGTAGGTCTACGATAAAGTCCATAGCTATTTCTTCCCAGGGTTGGAAAGGGTCTGCCACCGGCTGCAGTAATCCAGGGTTTTTTCCCGGTATTCTTTTCATTGTAGCACATACGGTACAACTCTTCACATAGTTTTCCACATCTTGTTTCAGTCCCGGCCACCAAAATTGCCGGCGGGTGAGATGTAGTGTTTTTAGATATCCAAAGTGTCCAGCCTGCTTTACATCATGGCTGTGTTTGAGAGCATTGAGACGGAGGGATTTGGGCAAATACAGTTTCCCCCCTTTGTAAGCCAAACCATCCCGGCACGTCAAGGAGGTTTGGTTATCTTTGAACCATTGATCGGTGAGGAGCTCTCATTTTATTTTCATTGCTCCAGGGTCATCCGGATTTAGGACCCTGCGAGGCGTGATTTGTGCAACAGGTTGTGGATAATCATCTCGTTGACTTCTTCACGTTCGCTTTTGTATTGGGGCAATCTCGATAGTGCATCAGCTAGGAGGTTTTTTCCCCCTGGTATGTACTTTAGAGTAAAGTTGAAGCGGTTACAGTATTGTGCCCACCGTACTTGCTTTGGGGACAATTTGCGAGGAGTTTTCAGTGCCTCTAGGTTTTTGTGATCTGTCCATACTTCGAATGGCACCTTGCTCCCCTCCAGGTAGTGTCGCCAGTTTAACAGCCCCCATCTAATTGCGAAGGCCTCCTTCTCCCATATTGCCCATCTCCGTTCACTTTCCGTAAATTGGAGGTGTAGGCGCAGGGTTGCAGGACTCCGTTCTTGTTCTTTTGAAGCAATACAGCTCCAACTGCAACATCACTGGCGTCGGCTTGAATTACAAAGGGCTCCCCTAGACAGGGGTGCTTTAGGACTGGTTCGGCAGCAAATAGTCTTTTTAAATTCTCAAAAGCTGTTTGACAGTTCACAGTCCATGCTAGTGGTTGGCCCGGTCGCGGCTTCCCTCCTTTCACCCCTGTTTTTAGTAAATCTGTAAGGGGTAGGGCAATTTTGGCAAAAGAGGGGATGAATTGACGGTAAAAGTTGGCAAAACCTAGAAAGCTCTGAAGTTGTTTGCGGGTTTTTGGGGGCTGCCATTCGATTATAGTTTTCACCTTGGCTGGATCCATCTCAATGCCTTCGTTGGAGATTCTGTAGCCGAGGTAATCTAATCGGGTCTGGTGAAATTCACATTTTGACAATTTGGCATAAAGCTTGGCATTCAATAGTTTCTTTAACACTTCTCTCACCAGCTTTATGTGATCAGTCATATTCGTGCTGTATATCAGAATATCGTCAAGGTACACCAGAACCCCTTTGTACAAGTGTTCATGTAGGACCTCATTAATCAACTGCATGAATACGGCTGGGGCCCCCTGTAGTCCAAATGGCATGACTTTGAATTGATAGCTCCCCATGGGGCAGTTGAAGGCAGTTTTCCACTCATCTTCTTTTATTCTCACTCAGTAGTACGCCTCTCTCAGGTCTAATTTAGTGAAGACACTCCCCTTAGCCAGATGAGTTAATAAGTCCTTTAGGAGGGGGAGGGGGTATCTGTTTTCCACACTCACAGCGTTGAGGCCCTTATAGTCTACGCAGAGTTGAAGAGACCCATCTTTTTTTTCTTTAAATAACATGGGGGCTCCCACAGTAGGTTTGGCCCGTTCAATGAACCGCCTCGCTAAGTTTTTATTCACATATTGCTGCATCTCTTCCATCTCGAGGGGGGACATGGCGTACATTCTCTGGCGTGGAAGTTTGGCTCCTGGCACCAGTTCGATAGAACAGTCATTGGGTCTGTGAGGGGGTAGGACATCGCATTCATTTTCACTAAATGCCTCTGCTAAGTCCCGGTATTCATTGGGGATGAGTGATTCATCTGGTGACGGTGAGGCAGCTATGAGTGCTCGCTAATTAGGTGGCCTAAAGTGTCTCGCAACGTCAGTTGAATCAGTGGGAGGCTCAGGCCCTATAGGTAGTATCACAGTTCTTATTCCTTTCTCCCACCAGATAAGTGGCTTCCATTTGTCCAACCATGCTAAGCCTAGAATCACAGTCTCAGTCATTTTTGGGGCCACCAGGAACCGAATAAATTCCCAGTGTGCCCCTATTTCTAGGCGTAAGGGCTCAGTTAATTGTGTGACTAAAGTCCCTCCCATCAGGGAGCCGTCAGCTTGCTCGAACCTCACAGGGTTGGAAAGTTGTTTTGCCCGTATGCCCATTTTCATGGCAAAGGGTAGGCTAATAATGCATCGGGTGCATCAAGAATCAATTAGTACGTTTAAGTCTATTTGTGCTCCCGACTTAGGGATTGTAAGCTTGGCGGCTAGTGAAAAAGATGGGATTTGTCGACTCACCATCGGGTCGTTCTCCCCTTCGTCGTCGCCGTCAAAGGAGGGTAGAGCAGGGGCGGGTCCACCTGGAGTCCCGGCGTTCTCTTGTGTGGGAGGTGTAATCTGGGTAACAGGTGCTTGCGTGGCCCGGTTGGATTTTTCTCTCATTAGCCGCTGGGCAGGTCTCCTTCTCGTCGCTGGTTCCGGACTGCTCTGCAGTTGGGGGTAGGGGACCGGACAGTTTGCTGCTCGATGTCCCTTCTTTCCGCACCGGAAACACTTTATTGACGCGCTTGCAGGTGGCCCGGTTCTTTCAGTCATCCTGGTAGCCGGAGGTTCTCGTGGGGGTGATTGTTGTTCGGATTGCTCTGGTTGCTGCTCAGATTCAGGTGGGGAAGGCTTTTTATAGCGGGCGAGCTGAACATCTAGCTTCACCGTTGTCTGGTACCACTCGTGCAGTCGGTCAGGTACTGCTCGAATAATGCAGGCCTGGGCGAGGTGATCATCTAATCCCTCAATGAAGTGATGGATTAGGGACTGCTCTGCCCACCCCTCTATCCGACCTGCTATCTTGCGAAACTCTCGCACGTACTCCAGGGCAGGCCTGCCGGCTTGTTTTATTTTGTGGATTTGTTCTCTTGCTTTTAAGTCAAGGGATGGGTCCTCAAATCTTTCTTTCAGACCCAGGAGGAAGAGGTGGGGGTCTTCCAATTCTGGGGCTTGCTCATTATATAGATTGTTCAGCCATTCGGATGCTTCTCCCTCTAGGCCGGACGCAATCACATCGACCATAGCCCCTGGGTCTGGGTAGAGATAAGCCCAGCGATTCAAGTGAGAGCGTACTTGGTTGAGGAAAAAAATCAGTTTCTCTGGGTCCCCATCGAAGGTTGCTCTGAATGGTGGAGAATGGGGCCCCCACTGTGGCTGTTGCTGCTGCTGGCCCCATCCTGGTTGCTGGTTTATGCCCAGGGGTTGCACATTCGGGGCTGGGGCCAATCTCCTTGTTGTGGCCGTCCTCCCTCTAGCAGCTGATCTCCTGGGCCCTGCACCATCCCAATCTGTTGCAAGGTCTCTATCAGCTGTGGTGAGCTCAAAAGTTGTCTGCTCCCTGCCTGCTTTGAATGCCATACTCCCCATTATTGCAGAGGCCTCAGACATGGAATCCCTCTCTCTTCAGGGCTGTGGTCCCTGATAGAGGAAGACAGGGTCTGAAAGGCTGTCTGATACGAATTGGGGGGGCTGTAGGCTTCTTTTTGCAGGAGTGGGTCTTTGATTTTCTCCCCTGGGGTTTGAGATATTTCCAGTAACTCACCCAGGCCTCGAATGGCAGTTTGCCCATTTTCTGTCCACCGGTTTTTATTCGTCTGCCAAAATTCATTTTCCCACAGCATGCTGTCTGTTACTTCCCCCTCTGGGATACCAGTCGCTGCCGGGCTGTATTCAACAAACTCCCGTTTCATGATAGATTGGCCTGCTCCTGAATTCTGTCATTCTCACTCCAGGCTAGGAGAAAGAGGTGGGGTAATGCACCCCCAGTTGTTTGAAAAGTTTTTAGATTCTGGCATGATGTTGTGGTCCAAAGGAGGAAGCATTCCTTGAAAACGGAGACATTATTTTCTCTTTTAGTTTCTTTATTTTGCATTCCTTGCCAGGAGTTTTGCTACAATACTTCGGTACATTACAAAGCGGATGCCAGAATCTGGATTTCTCTGGCTTGCGTCTGTCTTATCTTGCTAACTCCTCCCTTACTTTACTGTCATGATTTACGTCTTCCAATTAGGCTGGAGGCCAAAGATTCACTTCCCTTCCCAGTCTCCCGCTTTCTTCATAATTCTCCTCCCTTTGCATGTCATCTGATTTAACTCCAAAAATACCAGACAGTTCTGCATATCTTGTCAATGCAATAATATCCTATATTAACAGCGTTGACATTCATCTTAATTCTAGCTTTCTTTCCTTGCCAAATAAATTTCAAGATTAATAAATTTAAGTCTTCAAAGAATTTTTTCTCAAGTTTTATAGGTATTGTTTGGAATAAGAATAAGATTTTCGGTAGTATGTTCATTTTCACTTTAGCAATTCTTCCTAATATTGACAATTGCAAGTTTTTCCATTTTTCCAAATCCAGTCTTATTTGATTCAATAGTTTCGTATAATTATCTTCTTTTATCGTTGAACATCTTGCTGTTAAATGTATTCCCAGATATTTGACCTTTTTAACTATTTGCAGTTGTATTTTTCCCGACATTTGTTTTTTTTGCTTATCTGTAAGGTTTTTAACTATTACTTTGGTTTTTTCTCTGTTTATTTTCAGTCCTGCCATTTCTCCGTATTGTTCTATCTTTCCCAATAGTTTAGGAATCATCTCCAAAGGTTCTTCTAAAATAAATACCAAATCATCAGCAAATGCTTGTAATTTATCTCTGATAAATTGAAAGATAAAAGGGACAAGTATAGAAAGTGGAAAGAGGGGCACATAACTAAGACAGAATATCAGCAAATAGCCCGAGCCTGCAAAGATGAAGTGAGGAAAGCTAAGGCTCATAATGAACTAAGGCTTGCGACCAAAGTCAAAAATAACAAAAAAAGCTTCTTTCAACATGTAAAAAAGAAGAAAAAAGTGAAGGAAATGATTGGTCCACTAGTGGGTGAAAGTGGCAAAAAGGTGACAAGCAACAGGGAGAAAGCAGAACTATTTAACTCATTTTTTGCATCTGTCTTTACACAAAGGAAAAAAACAGACCAACCTACCAAAAATAGTGCCATAAAAAACAGAATAGAAATGCAAGTTAAGATAGGCAAGAAAACGGTAAGTGAGCACCTGTCCAGCCTAGATGAGTTCAAATCACCAGGACCAGATGGATTACACCCCAGGGTTCTCAAGGAACTGGCAGATGTGATCTCAGAAACATTGAACTATATTTTTCAAAGATCCTGGAGCACTGGGGAATTACCGGAGGACTGGAAAAGAGCTGATGTAGTTCCCATCTTCAAAAAAGGGAAAAAAAAAATGGACCCAGGAAATTACAGACCTATCAGCCGACCTCAATACTGGGAAGATTCTGAAAAGATAATCAAACAACGAATCAGCGAACACCTAGAGGCAAAACAAAATCACTACTAAAAGCCAACATGGGTTTGTCAAAAACAGATCATGCCAGACAAAACCTTATTGCATTCTTTGACCAAGTGACAAAAATTAGTGGATCAGAGGAATGCTGTGTGGATATAATTTACTTGGACTTCAGTAAGGCATTGATAAAGTAGATCACAACCTACTACTTGATAAGATAGAAAAATGTGGGTTAGACAGCATCACCACCAGATGGATTCGTAGCTGGCTGACCGGCCGTACTCAGCGTGTGGTCCTCAATGGAACCGCATCTACATGGAGGGAAGTGTGCAGTGGGGGTGCCCAGGGCTCTGTCTGGGGCCAGTGCTCTTCAACATCTTCATCAACGATTTGGACGAGGGGATAGATGGGGAACTCATCAAATTTGCGGATGACACCAAGCTGGCAGGAATAGCCAACACTCCAGAAGACAGGCTTAAGATACAGGAGGACTGGACAGACTTGAAGATTGGGCGCTATCTAACAAAATGAAATTCAATGGTGAAAAAGTAAGGTTCTACATTTAGGCAAGAAAAACCAATGTACAGGTATAGTATAGGGGGTACCTGCTCAATAGTAGTAACTGTGAGAGGGATCTCGGAGTCCTAGTGGACAATCACTTAAATATGAGCCAGCAGTGTGCTGCAGCTGCCAAAAAAGCCAACACAGTGCTGGGCTGCATTAACAGAGGGATAGAATCAAGATCACGTGAAGTATTAATACCACTTTACAATGCCTTGGTAAGGCCACACTTGGAATACTGCATCCAGTTTTGGTCACCACGATGTAAAAAAGATGTTGAGACTCTAGAAAGAGTGCAGAGAAGGGCAACAAAGATGATTAGGGGACTGGAGGCTAAAGCATATCAGGAAGTTTGCTGGAATTGGGTATGTCTAGTTTAATGAAAAGAAGGACTAGGGGTGACATGATAGCAGTATTCCAATATCTCAGGGGTTGCCACAAAGAAGAGGGAGTCAAGCTATTCTCCAAGGCGCCTGAGGGCAGGACAAGAAGTAATGGATGGAAACTAGTCAAGGAAAGAAGCAACCTGGAACTGAGGAGAAACTTCCTGACAGTTAGAACAATTAACCAGTGGAACAACCTGCCTCCAGAAGCGGTGAATGCTCCAACACTGGAAGTTTTTAAGAAGAGACTGGACAGCCATTTGTCTGAAATGGTATAGGGTTTCCTGCCTGAGCAGGGGGTTGGACTCGATGACCTCCAAGGTCCCTTCCAACTTTATTATTATTATTATTATATGTTTCGCCTTTTATTTCTAGTCCTTTAATTTCTATATCTTGCCTGATATTTCTATTTAGAACTTCCAGGATGAAAATAAATAGCAATGGAGATAATGGACATCCTTGCCTTGTGCCTTTTCTTATCTCAAAGTTCTCAGTATAATCTCCATTCACAATCACTTTCACGGTTTGTTTATTGTATATTGTTTTTATCATGTTTGTAAAGTTCTGTCCAAAGTCCATTATTTTTAATTGCTGAATCATAAATTGCCAGGAAACATTATCAAATGCCTTTTGGGCATCTAGAAATATTAGTACCAGTTGTTTTCCTGGGTGTAATTCATAATATTCCAATACATCCATTATCACTCTTAAATTATTTTTAATTTGTCTCTTTGGTAAGAAACCATTTTGGTCTGAATGTATAAATTCAGTTAAGAATCTTTTCAGTCTCTTTGCCATTATTGAAGTAAAAAATTTATAATCCACATTTAGTAACAATATTGGTCTATAATTTTTTATCTGTGTCAAATCTGAATCTTCTTTTGGTATTAAGGTAATATTTGCTTCTATCCATGTATTTGGGAGTTTAGCCTCCAACAAAAGTTCATTGCAAACATCTTTCAATGGTTCACTTAAAATATCTTGTAAAGCTTTATATAATTCCGCCGGTAGTCCATCTGGCCCCAGTGTTTTCTCGTTTTTTGGTCTTCTTATAGCCTCTGTTATTTGCATCATTATTATTTTTTCCTCTAATATAATCTTACAGGTTTCTGAAATTTTTGGAAGATTATTTTCATTTCATTTCTTTCATTGGGTTAGCTTTCTCGGTCAATCCATCGGTACTCAGATGGAACCCAGAACTAAGCTGCTGTGAGGAACCTATCAGTTTGAGTCCACCAGTGCAACATATTCAGGGCTTTGGTTTGGAGATCTCTTTCCTGCTACCTCCTCAGCAAGGGCATATGAATTGTAAATCACCTAAGGGTGCATGGTTTCCTCCCCTCCATGGAATTTGCAGGAAGGTATGGATGCAAAGGCCTTAGTGCCACAGAGCAAGAACCAGCCTGGGTAACTTTACATGGAGGTAGGTGAAGGGGATAGCCTCAGTGTTATTCTGAATGGTTTGTGTGTGTGTGTGTGTGTGTATGTAGCTACTTCTACAAGACAGGTAATGCAAACATCCTGCACAAATTTTCCCTCCCACCAGACAGAAATCCAAGGTGTTCAATACTTGCTGTGCCAACCATTCCCAAATGCCATCCCTCCATGAATCCATGTGACTACTTAATTACAAGGTAAATGAGGCAAGAAAGAAAACCTTACAATGAGTTTCTGCCCTACCCCCATAGTCTTTCTCAGTTGTCTTCTGAGGCTTCACGTGGGGCCAATGAATCCAGGAGTCCCTCCTTTCTCTGCAGCTTTCACAGGCATCTGGGTGATGTAAGACTTCGGAAGATCTGTTCCACTCTGTGTCATGGTTCCAACTGACAGAGATGAATAAAGCAGAACTCTGAGGCTTGAAAATCCCTCAAAGAACATGTTTATTAGTTACAAAGTATCGGCATGGTCAAAAGTAAAACCAAGTCTGAATACACAAGTAACAATTGCCCAATTACAAAGTTTAATGTCCCACTCACAAAACTATGCAATCAACTACGTTCCCCAATATACTCATTTGGCAGGCTTTTTTATGCAACTCCCAGTCCTTAGTCGTGGGAGCAGATGACCGTGGTTCCCATGGGACAGAAGATTATTTTGACTAATGAAGCACCTGGGCAAGCCCCCTCCCTGCATTCCATGTGGCAACCTCAAATGAGCGGAAAAAATGGCTGCAGCCAGGCTCATTTGCAGAGTTGACACTCTGGTTGCATGGTGACTTTCTAGTGGATGGCTGGCTTCAAACCCAATTTCCTGGCTCAAATGAATGGAGGCAGCATCTGGGTCAGTGTGCTCTGCTTCCAAAGGTTGTGGGGGTCGTCTGTGCAGGGCTGAAAGATATGAGAACAGGGTCCCCTCCCCCCTTTGTTGGTGACTCTCCCAGGAGAGGCATTGCTGGTCAGACAAAGGCATGGAGAACCAAGGATAAGAAATAGAGAAGTGGAATGCGGTATGGATAGCTTGCAGGCAGGGTTTTGAAAAGACATTAAGGTTAACTTTACAGATGTTAAATAGATGAAACCCACTGGAACATACAGTAAAGGAAGAATGAATTTTTTCCTGTAAATGAACTAAAACATTCCCTCCTGACAAATTTGCGCTGTCCTTAAAAGTACAGAGAGAGCGAGAAAAGGAACACATTTCTCTTCACCCTGTTTTGCTGGCCTGGCAAACTAGGGTGAAGTTATTTTCTTTTGGTGGTTTATTTTAAGCAGAATTTCTAGCAGAATTTTAAAATTCTTGTCTCTAGGAATTAGAAACATCCAACAGTTAACATTTACCTCGAGGACACACAAAGACCTTGACACACATACACACACAAAGACAAAGAGTAAAGGAGAGAAAAACAGAACCCTCAGTTTTCACACCCTGGTCATTCCCACTATAAATCTCAGTTAACTCAAATTAGGGAAGGCACAAATCTTAACATATCATGTGGTTGCATAGAAAGAGAAAGAGAAAAAAATCACTATTCCTATATTTTATTTTCCTTTTCCTTTTAAGTACCTTTATTTAGCCAAATTGGTTTCCCAGCAAAGCCCTGAGCAAAGCCCATTCCTTACAAATTCCCTTGCTCGCTTCTTTTTCATACCGGGAAGGACGGGCACTCGCCTCTTGTCCCATACCTAGATAAAATCTCGCAGGGGGGATCTGGACCTGACCCTCAAACTACAGCTTCCCATGTTCCCCTTCCGATGTGGGGTTCAATTGGCTTAGTCGGGTCTCACCTCTATCCCTGTCACACTGCCGATCAGTTTTCGGACAAAAAGAGGACGTCCGGGAAGACACTGGTTCCCTCACAGAGTACGGGAACCTCCTAACCAGGGAACTCAAACCACCGCCATCGGTTTTCATACTCAGGAGGGCTCTGGGAGGACCTCTGCTTTTTGCAGTAGTATTGGAACCTCCTGCAACCGGGCTTTGCTTACAGGGCCTTACCAGCTGGTTGCCCAAATCCGATTCTCTCACTCACTTTTCCATTCCATTTTCACACAGCCTCTCCCTTTTCCCTAACAAAAGGTCCTGCCCTCTGGCCAAACCCCCATGCTTTCCAGGGTCTGTCACCTTTCTGCAGTTAGGAAAGGCCAGAGATAGCAAGATCCAACTGTGATTGGGAAAATGGTCTTCTCACTTACACACACAGACATACATTTCCCTTGCTCCCCTGGGCTTTAAAGTTAAAATTTAGAGGTACTCACCTTCTTTCCAAAGCAGCCTTTGAGCTCAAAACTCAAAACTCCCTTTACTACCCTTGCTCCAAATGGGCAGGGTCTGGGAAACCCACCAACAGACACAAGGGGTCTGCTGCCGGCAAGATGGTGGCTTACCCAGTCCCAGTCCATTGGTCAGGTTAGCTTGAAGTCTCATCCTGAGTGCCAAATTGTTGAAAGAAAAATCTTCATCAGGGTGCAGTCCAAGCTGGGAATAAATAAAATGGAGGCTGCTTTTGAAAGAAGGTTCTTGTTTATTGAAGAGCAGAACCACAACAGCATGTGGCTCTGGGGCAGCTGACCACATGGAGCTGGGAGTGTTGGGTTTTTATACCTTCTTGGGCTTTTGTGTTTGGAGTTGTTCCTGTTCCTGTGGCATGAACTTTGACCTGAAGTTCAGTGTGCCCTTTTGGTATTCTAGTGGTGGTGGGTTAATCCTATTATGTCCTAAAGGTCATGTCCTGCTTCCCTGTGGTTGTGGCTGATGGCTATGTCCTGTGTTGGATTTTTGGGTGAGGGGTTGCTGGTTCTAGGGGTCTTTGTCTTTCTAATCCCATCAGCTCCAAGCTTCCTGGCTCCAGTCTTTCTGAAAGGATTATCAAATCTGCATTTCTACAGAGCTGGTTTCTGCTTGGGGCAGAGAGACTTGGGGGGGGGGGTGGCTTCTGCCTAAGATTTTCTCCATTATTCCTTTGGGGAAATATAATATTCTGCCTTTTTAATATCCCCCCAAATATTTCTTTCTCTGGGGGGAGGTGCTGTCTTCCTACAAAGGGTCTTTGTAATTGAGATGTCTGGGTCTGTGTTTTTTAATATTTAATTTTGTTGCAATATTCCTATTATGGTCTAAGAGGTTATGAATGGCCCTAAAGGTAAAAGGGGAAATGCAAATCCTAGGTATTTTGTCTTCCTGATCTAATCTTGTCAGTTTCGGCTCCTTTGTCTATTGTGCCACTTATTCGGAGATTACTGTTATCGCTTCTAGCTGCACTTTGTGAATGGGAAGGTCCAGTTTTATGAATGGATACAACTTATCCATTCCTAAAACTTAGCCTCTTCAGGCTCTCACTTAAGGCTGTTTCCGAGGCAGAAAGGCGGGAACTGCTTTCTGCTTCTGTCAATGAGATCCTTCCCTTCTTTTCTTTTTGGGGAAGTGTTTTCTTTCTTGCTCTGGGGGTTATTTTGAAGAGGGGGTGGGAGCCCTTCCTACATAAGCTTAATAAATCTCTATTAATTCACCTAGGATTCTATTACTGACTTGTACTCATTTGCTGCAATTTTTTCATTCATTGTACCAAAATCCATAGGATGTTTTATTATCATGGAATATCCAGGAGCAATAGCATCTGTCACTGTAAAAGCAACAAAACCATGAGGATCTTTCCTTAAAAAAACACAGAAACTTAACATTATCTGTATGTATAATATTGCCTCACTATATTAGTTATGTCAATTATCAACTTTCTGCAATATGGTGCAATGCCTGAAGGCAAAGCCAAGTAATGAGAAACAATGAATTGATAAAAGTACCCCATTATGATGAGTCTTCAGGAATAGTAAAAGAGGAACATACTGTTCAGTGGAAACTTATTGAGTAGAAAAACAAGCTAGCTTGGAAAACCACAACTGAATAAGGAAATGACTAAAACAAAGCAGGTGTAAGATAGACACATAGATTTAAAGTTAGCTGAAACTAGTTAAAAACCACAGGACTAAAAGGACAAGGTGTAGGACTTCTGATTTTGTGCAGTAGTGCAGCAGCCGAGGGATCGCGGGGCTCCGCTCCCTACGGCTGATTTCTGCCTACCAGGGGACCCTAAATGGGCCTGAAGTTGCCCTGTAGAGGCAACACAGAAGGGGGGAAGTCCCACCGATTGCGGAGAGATGGTGGTCAATCCGATTGGTTTGGGAAAAAGCCCTCCAGAAACCGGCAGGAGAAGAGGCTAGCTCAACTTCCGAGTCTAGCCCAAGCTACAAGCAACCGAAGTCCAAAAGTACTCCTTCAAGCTGACTGTAAACGTGTTTGGAACTGGGTAAGAACAGCGATTTTCTCTCTTCTATTTGGAAACTGATTTCCTGGGGGGGAAAAACCCAAGAAGCAAAAAGCCTCCAAAAGTGAGAAGGAGGGGGACTTTTGCCCCACCCTCCTGCAGACGGAAGCGGCGAATTAAACCTTTCAGGGGGAATAGAAATATATTGAAATAAAAAGAATATAAGACTTAATTTGGGTAAGTTTGAAATCGGTAGAATCTGTTAAGATTTTCCTTTTATATCATGAAAACAGAAGTAAATAAGTGTTTATTACTGAAAGAACTGGTGCTGACATCTAGTGGTGGATGAAAATATTACAACAGCTGCTCTACTACAGAGACTGGCAAGGCCCAGGAAAAGATAAATTTGATCTTGGTGACCTTCAATGTCTTAATAACAAAGAACAGCTGTGACAAAAAAAAAAGGAAACATCTTGGGCTTTCTATAAAGTGAGAATTATAAACTCTAAAAAAAAAAAGAATTGACCTTTCTGGATTACAAATACTAACTCAACTGTGACTCTAAAGCCATCTGCAGAGAAAGGAAAACCCTGATTTTTGGCTATCATGGAAAACCAGAGATCTGCAGAAAGAATATACCAAGAAAAAACAAAAATACTTTCCAGAAGGAGATCTATGCTATGTTGCAACTAATCCAAACAACAATAATTTCAAACCACGAGGAAATTAAACATAACCTTGAAAACATAAATGAACACATCTCCAATTTAACTTTACAACATAAAAATTCTCAGAAAATAAAAATAGAGAGTGAGCAGAGAAAACAGACAACTGATTACAAGACAGAGGAGAGAGATTTCAAGATGGAATTTAACAATACTAGGGAATATGACTTAACCCAGATGGGGAAAAAATTACAGGGAAATCGACATGGAAAAGACAAACTACACTTTAAAATTACAAAATAAGTTTGAGGACAAGAAAAAAGATTTGGTAAAATGGATTTTGCCAGGAGAACTACGAGATCTTGAGAGACAAAAAATAATAAATAAAATCAAGAAAGACAAAAAGGAAAAGATTTTCAATGAATATGAAGGGGTGAAACCTTCCTATAAAAACATCTTACCTGTTTTGCCTTTTCTACCTGCAACAACATTTATAAGATTATGGGAAGACTCTTTGACTCATCGAAGCATATTGAACAGGAAAGATGTTGGGCAAAAAAAAAAGGCTAAAGTGAGAATTAAGAAATTAGATGATGGGAATTACCAGAGGGATTATTTAAAAATTAAACATTTGTTTGAATATGGTTAAAGAAATAGAAAGATTTTAAATATAAATGAAGATTAGTTTAAGAGGGATGAACCCCTAAAGTAGTATAGTATGCCTTCTTTCCTTTTTCTTTTGTGTTTTTTTTTTTTACATGAGAAATATAAAAATGTTGGGATGGTTTATATAAAAGAAATGCTTTCTTTGTTTTGTCTTTTTCTTTTTGCTCTTATTTTCTTTTAAGTTATGAGAAATGTAAAAATGTGATGGCTTGTATGAGAAAAAAGATTTAAATACTTAAGTGTAACTAATTTTGAGAAAATCTTAACCAGTAAGAATGTTTTGAATACTGTGGGGAAAACAAATTTAAATAAGAATCTAAACAGGATTTATGATGAGGCAATCAAGATGATCAATGAAAAGAAGCTTTATACTGATGTGGTTATTATTTGCAGAAACATGAGAAAAATGTTTATATTAATTGTCATTTATTTAAATAAGATCTGTATTAATTTAAGGTTGGCTAAAGAGAATATTATTGGAAGAAGAGGAAATCAAGTAAAGTTATTATATGGACTATACAATTATAGAAATTAATTGTTGATTGTTTTTTAAATACTAACCCAGACAACACGATGTTTACCAAATATTAAGGTGTATGTTAAAAATCAATAAAACATATTTTTTAAAAAATAAAAATAAAAGGACAAGGTGTAAAGTTTTATTACGCAGGCTTAATGAGTTAATACATATTAACTGGCACACCTTCCATATATTGTCTGCTCATTTTAATGAACATGCGATGTATGATTTAGTAAGTTTGGGGAGGGTAGCAGGAAATACAGTATGTAGAAGGCAGTCGGAAAGAATGTAACCTCATAGTACCTCAGCCAATGGGGAACGAGGAGGGATGTGGTGGCCGGGACAGGATTGTATAAAGAAGGGAATGGTTTGAGTTGGAACTTTGGAGAGAACCAAGCTTTGGTAGCTTCTCCCCGCTTATTGCAATAAACAAAATCAAGGTCTTCACTGTGTCTTGGCTGGTTATTGGTCAGGCAAGTTTGCCACTGGTTTCGAAGGAAAGTGGCCAGGAGTACAAAATAGAATAATAAAAGAGTTGGGAGAAACCACAAGAATCTAATCCAATCTTTTCCTGTGTACAAGAAAACCAATTAAATCTTTGTCATTATCTTCTGAATCTATTCTAAACTGCCAATATCCTCAGTGCCCAGAATAGTAACCAGAACTCCAGATATGGTTCTACTAGTGCAGAATAGAGGGGAATAAAGATTTCACACATCTCTGATGCAATGACTCTAGTGCAGCCTGGAATTGCATTAGCCCTTCTAGAAGCTGACTTACATCGCTTACTCAGGTGCAGCTTGTTGTCAATAACCATACCCACATCCTGAAAAGAGTGCTTCTAAGTTTAGGAAGTCAATACCCACCCACCCATCCCACTCCTAGAGAATGAAATATTTTGTGGAATATTAAAAGAGGCAGGATAGAATATTTTCCCTAAAAGAGAAATGGAGAAAAAAGCTTAACAAAGGCAGAAACAGCCCCAGTCTTCCTGCCTCAAGCAGAAACCTGAAGAGGCTAATCTTTAGAAATGGAGATTTTGTAATCCATTCAGAAAGACTGGGCCACCCTATTCATAAGCAAAACACCTTCAGTCACAGCTCCCACAGAAGGCTGGGGCTGATGGGATTAGAAAAACAAAGACTCCTAAAATCTACATTCCCCACCCAGCTCCAAGGACAGGGCATGACCTCCCAGCCACAATGGGAGTCAGGCAACAATAATTAGAATACTAAAAGTGCACACTCAAGCACAGGTCAAAGTACATTTCACAACGAACAGGCATCTCAAACAAAAAGCCCCCCAAAATATATAAAAACCCACCTACTCTCAACTCCATTTTGTCAGCTGTCCCAGAACTGCATGCTGTTGCTGGTTCTGCTCATCAATAAACAGACCTTCTTTCATAAGCAGCTAGCCTCCATTTTTATTTCCAGCGCCTTTTCTCCCAGCTTGGAACTGGACCTGATTTTTCTTCCAACATAAGCTAAAAATCCCCATGTGGATTACACTGGCTGCTAAGCCTGATAGTTTTAAGACATTTTAGAATAGAATAACAGAGTTGGAAGGGACCTTGCAGGTCTAGTCCAACCCTCTGCCCAAGCAGGAGACCCTACACCATTTCTGACAGATGGCAGTCCAGTCTCTTCTTGAAAGCTTCCAGTGATGAAACTCCCACAACATGTGAAGGCAAACTGTTCCATTGGTTGATCGTTCTCACTGTCCTTATTTCTAGGTTGAACCTCTCCTTGATCGGTTTCCATCGGTTATTCCTTCTCTGGCCTTCAAGTGCTTTGGAAAATAGGTTGACCCCCTCCTTTCTGTGACAGCCCCTCAAATATTGGAAGACTGCTATCATGTCTCCCCTGGTCCTTCTCTTCACTCGACTAGCCATGTCCAGTTCCTGTAACCGTTCTTCATATGTTTTAGCCTCCAGTCCCCTAATCATCTTTGTTGCTCTTCTCTGCACTTTTTCTAGAGTCTCAACATCTTTTTTATAGTGTGGAGACCAAAATTGGTTGCAGTATTCTAGGTGTGGTCTTACTAAGGCTTTATAGAGTGGTATTAGTACCTCACGTGATCTTGATTGAATCCCTCTGCTAATGCAACTTAGGATTGCATTGGCTTTTTTGGCTGCTGCTGCACGCTGTTGGCTCATATTTAACTGATTGTCCACTAAGACTCCAAGATCCCTCTCACAGTTACTGCTATTAAGCCTGGTTTCACCCAATCTATATGTGCACTTTTGGTTTTTCTTGCCTAAGTGTAAGATGTCATGGTTCCGACAGATGAATCTCTTCAAAAGACGTTCGAGGCATTGTTTTCCTTAAAGAATCTTTTATTCGAGAAACAAAGTATCGGCACTACATAGTTGAAGCCAAAAACTGAATTCCCCTCCCCTGGCACAAAGTAGCAAAGCACAATTCCCTCCTCCAATTAACAGTCATAAATCACACTCCCCAATTAACTTGAAGCGCAGGCTTTCTCCCCAGCTCTCCAGCCCGCCAAATCTCTATCAACTCTGGACCTAATAACCTCGGGTTCCCACGGCTGAGTTATTATTGTTATGACTAGATGGACTCTCATCCACATTCCCCCTCCCAGCATCAACGAACTCTAAAAGCGATAGAGAGAAAATGGCTACATTTCCATCTGTTGTCAAAGCAAGAACATCCGATGTTAGCAGCGTTGACATCCGGGCCCCCTTACAAAAAGGACAAATCCTGTAATGTAAACAAAAGCACAGGTTAGGGGTTGTCTCTTGGTTTGTTAGGGTGTTTCTTATAGAACCTATTAACGAGTCTGTCAGCTTTTACATCACTAGATTTCACCCAGGTGGCCTCAGACAACGGATATCCCTTCCATTGCACTAAGTACTGCAATTTCCCTTTAAAAATTCTTGAATCAAGAATACGCTTTACTTCATAGTGAGTCTGTCCTGCCACTACGAGGGGTCCGGGTGCCTTCTCAGGGGGAGGTCTTAAGGTGGAACCCCGAAAAGGTTTCAACAGGCTACAATGGAAAACAGGGTGAACTTTTCCTAAGAGCCTAGGAAGTTTTAATTTCACCGTGACCGGGTTACTGATCTTTACAATGGGGAAGGGTCCTAAGTACTTTGGTCCTAACTTCTTACTAGGTAACTTAAGCCGTAAATATTTAGTTGACAGATAAACCTTTTCCCCAACTTAGAATGTTCTTTGAGGAACCCTTTTTTATCTGCCTGTTTTTTGTATGTCTCGGAAGCCTTTTTCAAAGCAGGTTTTGTGGTTTTCCAGACTTCCTCCCACCCCTTCACCCATTGATCAAGAGTCTGGGAAGCGGAGGGTGCTTGGGGATATTCGGGTATTGGGCTGAACTCTTTTCCTGTGGCCACTTTAAAAGGCGTGAAGCCGGTGCTGCTGTGAACAGAGTTATTGTAAGCCACCTCTGCAAAAGGGAGGAGGTCAGTCCAGTTCGTTTGTTGATAATCCACATAGCATCGGAGATACTGCTCCACCACTGAGTTCGCAGATTCTGCCGCCCCATTGGTAGACGGGTGAAAGGCCGATGATAGTCCTTGATATGAGCCAATTATTTTAAGAAAACTCCTCCAAAACTTAGCTGTGAACTGCACCCCCCTGTCAGAGATTATTCGTTTAGGTGCACCATGCAGTCTGTAGATGTGTTTCAGGAGCATCTTGGTTAGTCGTTGGGCGGACGGGAGCCCTTTGCAGGCAATGAAGTGAGCCTGCTTTGAAAACAGATCTATCACAGTCCAGATGACAGTATTTCCCCTACTTTCAGGTAGATCTACTATAAAATCCATAACAATTTCTTCCCATGGTTCGGAAGGGTCCGCCACCAGTTGCAATAACCCAGGGGGTTTCCCCGGAATTATTTTCATGGTGGCACATACAGCACAACTCTGGACATAGTTTTCCATGTCCCGTTTCAATCCCGGCCACCAGAATTGCTGGCGAATGAGGTGTAGTGTTTTTAAATATCCAAAGTGCCCAGACTGTTTTACGTCATGGCCGTGTCGGAGCGCGTTAAGGCGGAGGGTCTCTGGCAAATATAGCTTTCCCCCCTTGTAAGCCAAACCATCCCTGCATGTTAGGGAGGTTTGATTGTCCTTGAATCATTGGTTGGTGAGGAGCTCTTGTTTTATTTTCTTTGACCCAGGGTCATTGGGGTTAGGGGCTCTTGAAGGTGGGACTCTGCGTGGCGTGAGTTGAGAAGCAGTTTGTGGATTGGAGATAATTGCCTCATTAACCTCTTCATGGTGGCTTTTGTACTGGGGCAGTCTGGATAGAGCATCAGCTAAGAAGTTTTTTCCTCCTGGTATGTACTTTAGGGTGAAATTAAAACGGTTAGAGTACTGCGCCCATCGTACTTGTTTCAGGGACAATTTGCGGGGAGTTTTTAGTGCTTCTAGGTTTTTGTGATCAGTCCATGCCTCGAAAGGCACCTTGCTGCCTTCTAGTTGGGTCTGGTGAAACTCACACTTTGATAGTTTAACATAAAGTTTGGCGTTCAACAGTTTCTTTAGCACTTCTCTCACTAGTTTTAAGTGGTCAGCCATATTCATGCTGTATATCAGGATGTCATCAAGATACACCAAAACCCCTTTGTATAAATGGTCATGTAGTACCTGATTAATCAGCTGCATGAAGACAGCTGGAGTCCCCTGTAGTCCAAACGGCATGACTTTAAATTGGTAGCTCCCCATGGGACAGTTAAAAACAGTCTTCCACTCATCTCCCTCCTTTATCCTCACCTGGTAATAAGCCTCTCTCAAGTCCAACTTAGTGAAGACTCTCCCCTTTGCCAGGTGGGTTAGTAAGTCCTTCAGGAGGGGGAGGGGGTATTTGTTTTCCACGCTCAACGCGTTCAGACCTTTATAATCCATGCAGAGACGAATCGACCCTTTTTTTTCTTTAAATAACACCGGGGCTCCCATGGCGGACTTGGCCCGTTCGATAAATACCCTCGCTAGGTTTTTGTCCACATACTGCTGCATCTCCTCCATCTCAAGGGGGGACATAGCGTACATTCTCGGTCATGAGAGTTTGGCTCCCAGTAACAGTTCGATAGAGCAATCATTGAGTCAGTGGGGAGGCAGAGTGTCGCATTCTTTCTCAGTAAATGCCTCCGCTAGGTCCCGGTATTCGCTGGGGATGAGTGGCTCACCTGGTTGAGACAAGGCAGCCATGTGCACTAGCTCATTGGGTGGGCTAGGTTCTTCTGTAACGTCCGTCGAGTTAAGGGGGGGCTTGGGTCCTATAGGTAACCTCACAGTCCTCATTCCCTTCTCCCACCAGATAAACGGTTTCCATTTGTCTAACCAGGCTAGTCCTAGGATCACAGCCTCAGTCATTTTCAGAGCCACCATGAAACAAATGAACTCCCAGTGTTCACCTATTTCTAAGCATAGGAGTTCAGTCAATTGCGTGACTAAAGTTCCTCCCATTAGGGAGCCATCGGCTTGCTCAAACCTCATGGGTTTGAAGAGCAGCCTTGCTCGTATGCCCATTTTCAGGGCAAGTGATAAGCTAATAACGCACCGGGAGCATCCGGAGTCGACTAGTACTTTCAAATCTACCTGTGCCCCCGTCTTAGGGATTATGAGTTTGGCAGGTAGTGAAAAAGGTGGAACGTGTCGACTCACCATCGGGTCATTCTCTCCTTCGTCGTCGCTGTCGTAGGAGGGTAGAGCGGCAGCAGGTCTGGCTTGGGTTTCGGCACTCTCCTGCATGGGGGACGTGACTTGGGCAACAGGTTCCTGTGCGATCCAGTTGGATTTCTCTTTCGCCGGCTGCTGGGCTGCTTTCTTTCTCGCTGGTGGTCCCGGTCTATTCTGCTGCTGAGGATAAGGGACTGGGCAACTCGCTGCTCGATGTCCCTGTTGTCCACATCTGAAGCACTTGATCAGTGGGCCTGCAGGTAGCCTGGGATTGTCAGTAGCCGCAGCGGTTGGAGGCTTTCGGGGGGGGCTGTCGTTTGGGTTGATCTGGCCTCGGCTCGGCTTCCTGGGGGGTGGCTTCTTATAGCGGGCAAGCTGAACGTCCAGTCTTACTGCTGCCTGGTACCATTCTTGCAGCTGATTAGGAACTGCTTGATAGATACAAGCCTGGGAGAGGTGGTCATCTAGTCCCTCCTTGAAGTGATGGACTAGGGATTGCTCAGGCCACCTCTCTATTGGGCCGGCTATCTTGCGAAACTCTCATACGTATTCCAGTGCAGGCCTGCTGGCTTGTTTTATCTTGTGGACTTGCTCCTCCGCTTTGAGGGCAATGGATGGGTCCTCGAACCTTGCTCTCAGTCCTAGGCGGAAGAGATGGGGGTCCTCCAACTCGGGTGCTTGCTCGTTATATAAATTGCTCAGCCACTCGGATGCTTCCCCTTCCAAGCTGGAAGCAACCACGTTGACCATAGCGGCTGGGTTCGGGTAGAAATAGGCACAGCGGTTCAAGTGAGAGCTCACCTGGTTGAGGAAAAAGATCAGCTTCTCCGGGTCCTCATCAAAGGTTGCTCTAAGAGGTGGCGTCATCAGTGGTTGCTGGCCCCCCCATGGCGGCTCTTGCTGCATTGCCGGCGGCTGTGGCATCCCAAATTGCTGTACGACCCCCAACGGTCTCAGCAGCTGTGGTGTTGGCATCCCCAGTTGCTGCGGGCCTCCCAGTGGTTGCTGCATGTGCGGAGGCTGCTGCCATCCCCATTGTTGCTGACCTGCGAGCGGTTGTGGTATCCCCAGTTGTTGTAGACCCCCTTCGGCCTCGGAGGTGGTTGTTGCTGGATCCCCATCGGTTGTGGGGCCCTCAGCGGTTGCTGCACGTTCGGAGGCGGTGGCCAGCCCCACTGCTGCTGCTGTACTCCCAGCAGTTGCAGACTTCCTGGTGGCTGCATCACTCCTGGTTGTTGCAAGGCCCCCATCTGCTGCTGCACATTTGGGGGCTGTGGCCACCCCCAGTTTGGTTGCTGCACTGCCAGCGACTGCTGGCTTCCCATCTGGGGAGGCTGCGACATCCCCCATTGCTGTATGGGCCCCGGGCTGGGTGGCCGGTAAGCGCGTCAATCCGGGGTTTGGCTGTCCCGGTGACGGATCGGGCTCTTATCTCGTTGGCGGCGATCAGGGCTTTTGGAGGGGCGACGACTGGAGCTGTCTCTCCCCGCAGGGCTGGAGGCCATGGTTGGTGGCTTCGAGGATGGGGAAGCTGCCTGACCCACACAGGTGGGACTGGGGCTTCCCCTTGGCATGAGTTGGTGGCTGCCTCGCCGATCATCATGATCGCTCGCGTATGGGGAACGGGAGGGTTGTTCTCCACTTCTCATTTCTAGCTTCTCAAATCTTTTCACCAACTTCTCCACTGATTGACTACGGGCTGCGGACAGGTACTTCCACTCACCCAAGTCCTCAGCGGTAGTCGATTTCGGGGTTCTCCACCGGTCTGGGGAACGTGACATGTGGGAAGCCCCTCTTCGCAACTCGACCTCGTCCGCCTTCGAAGCACTTGATTGTGGCAAGGCCGTCTCGAGGTGTCTAGAGTCTCCACTGGGTAAGGTCCATTCTGACGACCAGATCAGCTGTCCTCACGGCTTGGGTCCTGCTCCCAACTGAGAGGCCTGAAAAAGTTCCTTCTCCACCGGCGCGCTGGCTTGCGCTTCCCCCTCTGAAGTAGCAGTCACTGCCGGGGTGCTGGTTTCAGGCACTCCTTCCTTCTCCATGCTGAGATCTTCCCCGAATCTTTGTCAGTCTATCCCTCAATTCTAGGGACAGCGACTGGGGCTCGGGACCCCAGGATAGTTAGGTAAAAATTGGAGTTTTTGGCTTAATGTCATGGTTCTGACAGATGAATCTCTTCAAAAGAACTTCAAGGCATTGTTTTCCTTAAAGAATCTTTTATTCGATAAACAAAGTATCGGTACTACATAGTTGAAGCCAAAAACTGAATTCCCCTCCCCTGGCACAAAGTAGCAAAGCACAATTCCCTCCTCTAATTAACAGTCATATATCACATTCCCCAATTAACTTGAAGCGTGGGCTTTCTCCCCAGCTCTCCAGCCCGCCAAATCTCTATCAACTCTGGACCTAATAACCTTGGGTTCCCACGGCTGAGTTATTATTGTTATGACTAGATGGACTCTCATCCACATTCCCCCTCCCAGCATCAACGAACTCTAAAAGCGATAGAGAGAAAATGGCTACATTTCCATCTGTTGTCAAAGCAAGAACATCCAATGTTAGCAGCGTTGACATAAGACTTTATTTTTCTCTACATTGAATTTCATTTTGTTAGATAGGGCCCAGTGTTCAGGTCTGTCAAGATCCACCTGCTAGCTTAGTATCATCTGCAAATTTGATAAGTTCCCCTTCTATTCCCTCATCTAAGTCATTTATGAAGATGTTGAAGAGTACTGGCCCTAGGACAAAACCTTATAGTACCCCACTGCTTACTTCCCTCCATGTACAGTAGACGTAGTACCATTAAGGACTACTCGCTGAGTATGGTTTGTCAGCCAGTTAAAAATCCATCTGATGGTGATGCTGTCTATCCCACTTTTTTTAAACTTTCCAAGAAGTAGGTTGTGGTCTACTTTGTCGAATGCCTTGCTGAAGTCTAAGTATACTATGTCCACAGCATTTTGCTGGTCTACTAATTTAGTTACTTGGTTTGGCATGATCTGTTTTTAACAAACCCGTGCTGGATTCTAGTTATAACTTTGTTTGTTTCTAGATGTTTGCAGATCTGTTTTTTGATTATCTTTTCCAGTATCTTCCCAGGTATTGATGTTAGGCTGATTGGTCTGTAGTTTCCTGGGTCTGCTTTTTTCCCTGTTTTTGAAGACAGGAAACACATCAGCTCTTTTCCAATCCTCTGGTAGTTCCCCGGTGCGCCAGGATTTTTGAAAGATATGGTGCAATGGTTCTGAGATGACATCTGCCAGCTCTTTCAGAACTCTGGGATGTAATCCGTCAGGTTCCGGTGATTTATATTCATCAAGATCAGACAGGTGTTCTCTTACCATTTTTTAATTTATTTTAACTTTTATTTCTAGTCTGTCTTTTTCAGTTATGTTTTTGGTAGATTGGGCTATAGTTTCTTTTTGTGTGAAGACTGATGTAAAGAATGAGTTAAGCAGCTCTACTTTCTCTCTGCTGCCTGTTACTTCCTTGCCATCTTCTCTCTTTAGTGGACCAATTGTTTCCTTGATTTTTTTCTTGTTATTTACGTATATGTTGAAAGAAACTTTTTTTATTATCTTTGACTTTTGTTGCAAGTCTTTGTTCATTCTGAGCCTTTACTTTCCTGACTTCTTCTTTGCAGATTCTGGCTATCTGCTGATATTCTGCCTTAGTTATGTGTCCCTCTTTCCATTTTTTGTACTTCTCCATTTTGTCTTTGAGTTTATCAGAGAGTTCTTTGTGCAGCCATGCTGGTTTCTTCTTGGATTTCTTGTTTTTCTTTTTCAGTGGTATTGTGCTGGATTGGGCTTTTATGATCATATTTTTTCAGAGTTTCCCAAGCTTCTTAAGTTGTTTTCCCCTTCAGGATTTTCATCCAAGGAATCTTTCCCAAGTTCTCTTGGAGTTTGTTGAAATCAGCTCTTTTAAAATCTAAGACTCTGGTATCATTATGTTCTATTGCTTGTGTTTGCATTATATTGAATTCCAGTATGACATGGTCACTCTCACCAAAGGTTCCTGCAGTTTCAACTCCCTCTATCACTTCTTCTCTGTTCGTGAGGATTAGGTCCAGTATGGCTGTCCCTCTAGTTCCCTCCTCTACCTTTTGGACAACAAAGTTGTCAGCTAGGTTGGTCAGGAATCTATTCGATTTCTCACTTGGTGCAGAATTAGTCTTCCAGTTGATGTCAGGGTAATTGAAGTCTCCCATTACTATTGTACTGTGTTTCCTACATATATTTGTTAATTGGTTAGCAAAAAGTACATCTATTTTTTCTGCTTGGTTGGGTGGCCTGTAGTATATACCTATGGCAATGTCATTCTTTTTTTTCTTTTATATTGACCTGTATGCATTCTAGGAGGTTTTCGTCTTTGGTCTCATGCATTTCTGTAGCAATATAGTGGTCTTTTACATATAGTGCAATTCCACCTCTTTTATGGGGTCTGATTTTTTTGAACAGTTTGTATCCTTCTATCAGTATGTTCCACTCATGGGTTTCATCCCACCAAGTTTCAGTAATTCCAATTATATCACATCTACCTTCATGTATTAATAATTCTAGTTCACCCTGTTTGTTCCCCAAACTTTCTGCATTTGTATATAGGCATTTGAGATCTTTATGTCTGACTCTGGGTATGCTTCCTATGTCTCCTATTTGGTGTTTGAGTTTGTCTTCCTTCCCATCCCTCCTTACCTCATTATTTGATTTTTTTTTCTAGGGGTTTTTGCTTGTAATTAGGTCCTGGAGATACTAAAGATTGGTCACCCTCCCCCCTCAGTCTTGGTCTTGGTCTAATCGTGGTCTAATCTTGGTCTAATCATTGTTTCCTGACTGGGAAGATGGGAGTGTTGCATGGGGAAGTGCATCTGCAGAAGACCCCTTGTTCTAAATATGCTTTAATCAATTTCTTAATGGGCTCAACTGCCTCAGTCTGAATCTTATACTGGGGAATGCAGGGAGGTGGCCCCTCTTTTACCTGGATCTTAACAGGGGTAGCTCCTTTCAGCAAACCCACTTCAGTGGCATCCCATCCCCACAGTGAGGGAGGCAGATCTCTCAGATCTGCATGCAGCTGCTCTTCCTTTGTTACTAAAAGCTGTATGTGTTTTGCTGGTATGTCTAGTGTTAGACCTGTGTGGTTACATTTTATGGTGGCTCCCATCTTGCACAGCAAGTCTCTACCCTTAAGGGACAGTGGGGAGTGTGGGCAAATGGTAAATGAATGGTCCAGTGAGAAGGGGCCAATTTCTACTCTCATCTCGTTAGTAAATTCTATGGGAATAATTTTCCCTCCAACCCCAATAATGTTGTCTCGGGCTCCTGGGACTACTGAACCCCTAAAGGAGGGCTTAGTAATGAGAGAGGATGTGGCTCCAGTATCCACCAGGCACTCATACTCCTTTCCCCCTATAGTGACTGTGATTGGGGCTCACCTTCAGGGCCATTTCTTGGAATGGCAAGACCAGTAAAGGTGGCCTGGAACTCTGCCCTCTCTTTTCCTAGTCATGGCATCTGGAAATCATTCCCACTATGCTCCCATCAGGGCTTTCCAGGGTCTCTCCTTTTTCTAAGCTGAGGAGGGGCTTCCCTTGGAAAAGGGGCTCTAGGTGGGCTACCCTGGTTACGATAGTTTGGGAAGTTCCTCCTACAATCTCGCCTGAAGTGTCCTTCCCCATCACACCTATGGCAGCGTTGGCATCTGGCCTGGGGCCATCCCTCCTCTTCACACCGTCAGCATTTTTGCGATTTATCAAAAGACCGACGGTTCGCTTGTCTCCTATTGTTACAGTATGTAAGGCTGAAAATGCCTGCAGGTCCTCTTTCCTTTCTGCCCTCCTCCTCCATTCTCAGGCCAAATCTGTCTCCTGGAGTTGTCCCTAAGCAAAGCCCATTCCTTACATATCTCCCTTGCTCGTTTCCTCTTCATACCGGCTAGGACGGGCACTCGCCTCTCATCCCAAGCCACGAGCAAGTCTACTAGAGGGGATCTAGGCAAGAACCTCGAGCTACAGCTTCCCATGTTCCCCTATTTGATGTGGGGTTCAGTCGGCTTAGTCGGGTCTCCCTCGTGGCCAAGCTTGCCGCCCCGCCTGTCAGTTTTTGAACCAAAAAGGGGTCCAGGAGGACTCTGGTTCCCTATGAGAGTAAGGGAACCTCCTTTCAAGGGAACACCCACCAATGGTTTTCAGACCAAAAAGGTGTCCAAGAGGACCTGCTGCTCCCCACACAGGCACCTCCTTCCAATGGCCTCACCTTGCCTCATGGTTTTCAGACCCAGGAGAGTCTGGGAGGACCTGCTGCTCTTCTTAGCAGTGAGTATGGGAACCTCCTGGGATGGGGCTTTGCTTTCTGGTCCTTGCTGGGGTTTCTACTGATTTCCCACACCTTCCCTCATCCATTGCCTGCATGGCTTTCCCTCTTTTCCTTGCAGAAGGTCCCACACTCTGGCCAAACCCCCTTGCTTTCCAGGATCTGCCGGTCATGGCTTGGTGGAGCTAGGAGCAGACTGGGGGGTGGCTAGGAACAGCATGGAGGGAGTGGGATCCAGCTGTAGTCGAAGGAACAGCCCCTATCACACACGCACACACACTCCCTTTCACTCCCCAAGGTCCCAGAATTATAAATTTAGTGGTACTTACCCACTTTCAGGCAGCCATTGAGTACAAAATTCAAATAACTCCCTTTACTACCCCGTGCCACCTGGGCAGGGTCCGTGGGGCTTACCCGAAGACAAAGGAAGTCTGTTGCCAGCAGGATAGTGGCCCTCTGGGCCCAGTCCAGTGGCTGGATTAGCTGGGAGTCCATTCATGGTCACCAATTGTGAGAAGGAAAAAAAATTTCTGGTTCGTCTCTCCAGCCAGGACGCTGAGGTTGGCGCTTGAGAATGAATGGATACTCTGCCAAGCTTTCATTAGTCTGTTTTTATACCCTACAACAGTAAAGTAGAATTCCTGAAATCCTTGCTCTGTTTCCTGACCTGGCCTAGCTTGAAGGGCTGACAGTAGACTTCCTTGGCTGTTAACCCTTTCTTCCATTTCCTGTAAGGATTCTTACAGGTAATCCCCAGGTACGAACATCCATTTAGTGACTGTTCACAAGTACGGATTTACCCTAAAAGTGTACTTGCGCTAGAAATTCAAAATTGTGACCAAGAAGAGGCCTCTGCAGTCATTTTACCTGGGTTCAGTCACTCCTGCAGTGGCGGCCGTTTTTAACCCTGTGACTTCCCTTTGTCGTTCGGGGTTATGAGGCGGGTTTTTTCCCCTGGTCACATGGCCAAACAAGATCCAGGGATTTTGCAGCCAGCACCAGTTTTGTTTCTCATTCTGCTGCATTCTGCTGCGTGGAGGAGAGGACTGGAGTTCTATAGTTGCTTTTGTAAGTATTTTAAAATATTCTTTTTGGTTACTGTATAGCAGGGCTTTTCAACCCGTGGTATGCGTACCACCAGTGGTACGCGAGCACATGGCTGGTGGTACGTGTAGGACGGGTTGAAAAAAAATGTAAAAAAAAATGTAAAAACTTTTTTTAAAAAAAAAAGTAAAAAAAATGTAAAACAAAATGTAAAAAAAAAGTGTAAAAGTGGATGAGGTGAAGTGGCAGCAGCGCCGCAGAGGCTTGTGGCAAACTCAGCTGGAACTGCACGTTGCCTGGGTCCTACTGAGAGCCCAGGATCAAAGCGCGCAGCTCCAGCTGATTGGCGGCGGCCTTGCGGGTAGCAGGCAGCCTCACGCAGTCTTCAGGGGAGATTCCGCTGGAGCTGCGCGACGCATTGCCTGCCCCCCCGCCCCCGCCCAGATGCCCTCACCTCCCCCAAGTGTTTTTTTACTCACCTGCTTTCAGCAGCATTCCCTTTCTCCTGTCCTTCTCGGCCTTCGTCATGTGTTTGTGAGACAAAAAAAAAAAGTTCCATGAGACTTTCTAACTTCTCGCGAGAAGTTAGAAAGTCTCATGGAACTTTTTTTTCTTTTTTACCCCAAACACGTGGCGAAGGCAGAGAAGCAAACGAAGGCAGAGAAGCAAAAGGAGAAAGGGAGTGCAGCTGAAAGCAGGTGAGTAAAAAAATGCTTGGGGGAGGCGAGGGCATCTGGGCGGGGGCGGGGGCGCCAACCTTACCCTGCATGGTGGCGGGAGGGTTAACGGCAGGCGCGGGGGGCCCAGGAGGAGCTGCGCAAAGCAGGCAGAAGGAGGCCGGGCAGATTGTGGACACACGTTCCTGAGCGCACGCCGATTCGCGCCCCTGCCCATCTGGCTCGCTTGCAGGGGTCCTGACCGACCTTCACCGGACGGGAGCGGGGAGGGCATAAAAGAGCCCGGAGGAGGCAATTGGAGTTTGGCTGCCGCTGTTGCTGAGCCAGATGCCTGCACGAGGGCGGCTGCTGCGGTTCCTGCACGCCACTTCTCCTTGGCTGCTTCCTCTGAAAAGGAGCGGCGGTCGCGCTCGGTGCAGCCGGGAGCCCAGCACAGCCGCTGTTCTTCCGCGGGGGGAGGAGAGCGCAGGCAGCGGAGGAGAATTCTGGGAGTACAAGTTCACACATCTGGAAATTGCTGTGCTGGGCTCCCGGCTGCACCGAGCGTGACCGCCGCTCCTTTTCAGAGGAAGCAGCCAAGGATTCCGCGTCCCTGCCCAGCTCGCTTGCTTGCCGGCGCCCACAATCTGCCCGGCCTCCCTCTGCCTGCTTTGCGCAGCTCCTCCTGGGCCCCCCGCGCCCGCCGTTAACCCTCCCGCCACCATGCAGGGTAAGGTTGGCGCCCCCGCCCAGATGCCCTCGCCTCCCCCAAGCATTTTTTTACTCACCTGCTTTCAGCTGCACTCCCTTTCTCCTTTTGCTTCTCTGCCTTCGTTTGCTTCTCTGCCTTCGCCACGTGTTTGGGGTAAAAAAGAAAAAAAAGTTCCATGAGACTTTCTAACTTCTCGTGAGAAGTTAGAAAGTCTCATGGAACTTTTTTTTTGTCTCACAAACACATGACGAAGGCCGAGAAGGACAGGAGAAAGGGAATGCTGCTGAAAGCAGTTGAGTAAAAAAATGCTTGGGGGAGGTGAGGGCATCTGGGCGGGGGCGGGGGCGGGGGGGGCAGGCAATGCGTCGCGCAGCTCCAGCAGAATCTCCCCTGAAGACTGCGTGAGGCTGCTTGCTACCCCCAAGGCCACCGCCAATCAGCTGGAGCTGCGCGCTTTGATCCTGGGCTCTAAGTAGGACCCAGGCAACGTGCAGCTCCAGCTGACTTTGCCACAAGCCTCTGCAGCGCTGCTGCCACTTCACCTCATCCACTTTTACACTTTTTTTAAACATTTTTTTTACATTTTTTTAAATATTTTTTTTACATTTTTTTTTACATTTTTTTTCAACCCGTCCTACGCGTACCACCAGCCATGTGCTCGTGTACCACTGGTGATACGCGTACCACGGGTTGAAAAGCCCTGATCTAGTCCAACCCCCTGCTCAGGCAGGAAACCCTATACCATTTCGGACAAATGGCTTAAAAACTTCTTAAAAACTTCCAGTGTTGGAGCATTCACTGCTTCTGGAGGCAGGTTGTTCCACTGGTTAATTGTTCTAACTGTCAGGAAGTTTCTCCTTAGTTCTAGGTTGCTTCTCTCCTTGATTAGTTTCCATCCGTTGCTTCTTGTCCTGCCTTCAGGCGCTTTGGAGAATAGCCTGACTCCCTCTTCTTTGTGGAAGCCCCTGAGATATTGGAACACTGCTATCATGTCCCCCCTCGTCCTTCTCTTTATTTTATTTTATTTTATTTATTTTATTATTATTTTTTTTATTATTTTATTTTATTTTATTTTATTTTATTTTGTTTTATATTTTATTTTATTATTTTATTATTTTATTTATTATTTTATTTATTATTTTATTTATTATTTTATTTTTTTATTTTATTTTATTTTATTTTATTATTTTATTATTTTATTTATTTTACTTATTATTTTATTTTGTTTTGTTATTTTATTTTTTTATTTTATTTTATTATTTATTTTATTTTATTTTATTTTATTTTATTTTATTTTATTTTATTTATTTATTTTATTTATTATTTTATTTATTTTATTTTATTATTTTATTATTTTATATTTTATTTTATTTATTTTATTTTGGTATTTGTTGCAAGTGTTTGTTCATTCTGAGCCTTTACTTTCCTGACTTCATCTTTGCAGATTCAGGCTATATGCTGGGGTTCTGCCTTAGTTATGTGTCCCTCCTTTCCATTTTTTATACTTATCCTTTTTGTCTTTCAGTTTATCAGAGAGTTCTTTATGCAACCATGCTGGTTTCTGCTTGGATTTTTTTTCCCAGCGGTATTGTGGTGGAGTGGGCTTTTATAATCCCATTTTTCAGAGTTTCCCAAGCTTCTTGAATTGTTTTCCCCTTTAAGATTTTCATCCATGGAATCCTTCCCAAGTCCAAGTTTTTTCTCTGTTGAATTTTCAGGCAGCGAAGATGGGTTTTTAGAAAGCTATGTATTAGAAGTTCACTGTCTTTTTAATTACAGTAATATGTGATATCGAATTATGATACTGTTTTTTCTTATTCCAAGGCAGGATATAATTTTTTAAAAAAGAATAGAGGTGGTACATTGTTTAAGAAGTCGGGCAGAATTTTTATTGTTGTTATTGCTATACTTAAAATCTGTATGAGCTAGCCAACCCTTTTCCTTTTTTTGCATGTGGAAAGGCCCGGTTGCCTACCCAGAACCTTGAGAGGACAAAAAAGACTCAGGGAAGACACCAAGATGGAAAAGAAGGGAGAATCGGCTGCGAGCCTCGGTGCTACGGCAGTAGACGGAACGCAGGCTGCCGCCCAAGCGGAAAGTGCAGGTCCGGTGGCCGGAGCAAGACCGAAAGCCCAGGAGGCCCAGCTGGAACCGTTGGTGCAGCAAGAGGGAGCCTTACCCATTGGGGGAACTTGGTGTTTGGAGACTGCTCAGCCACGGAAGAGCACCGTGAAAGCTGCGGAAGCTGAGTTCCCATTGATCTGATCCCACGGATCTCACTCGCCGGAACAGAGGAAGGCAAAGTGGTTGGCCACTTGGGATGAATCAGGGGAATGGAAGTACCTGACCGCCATCCACAGCCATTCCATCGAACACTTAAGAGAGACGTTTGAGGGTCTGGAGATGGGAGAAGGGGAGCTGATCACCCATCAGATGCTCTCCAGTGAGCAAGAGGACAAATGTCCCCATGACCGTCCACTGCCACGGCGAAGCCCTAGTCCCATGGCAATGACTCGGGCTGCCTCCCCGCTGCCTAGACCAGCCCTAACTTCGAGCCCGGTGCGTTGGTAGAGTCCCGACCATCATCGACGTCATGCCAGCCCTGATCGTCAGCCACAATATGCCAGCCCTGAGCACCACCGACATCCTGTCAGCCCTGACCGTCAGCGACACCATGCCAGCCCTGATCGTCAGCAATGCTATGCCAGCCCTGATCGTTACCGGTGCCAGGCCAGCTCTGACCGTTACCAACGTCGAGCCAGCCCTGACCGTCACCGACACTATGCCAGCCCAGGACCCCAGCCAAGGGCTTAACAAGCAGGGGGCTTACAACGAGACCAGCACCAGCCACCTGGCCTAATACAAGCCCTCTTGGAGCGGCGCCTAGTAGACCCCCCTCCCATGAAGCCCATATTTGGCGGGGATCCTGAGACGCTGTCTTCCTTCCTGAACCAGATATTCGCTCACATGAATCGTAATGCCCGTGCCTACCCAGACCCCACCAGTATGGTTGATGCAGTGGCAGCAAACCTAGAAAATGAGGCAGCGGAGTGGATGAATTGCCTGCATGATGAGCAATCATCAGAGCTATGGGATTTCAACCTATTTATACGCGGACTGAGAACCAGATTTGAGGATGAGTCCCAAGCTCTGCAGGCTGAAAAAGACATCC
The DNA here is from genome assembly GCA_023970755.1 of Azemiops feae. Classification (NCBI taxonomy): domain Eukaryota; kingdom Metazoa; phylum Chordata; class Lepidosauria; order Squamata; family Viperidae; genus Azemiops; species Azemiops feae. The sequence continues at coordinate 98,707 of JALGBA010001510.1, read as the reverse complement.
ACGAATTGAAGCAGAGGGGCCGATCGGCGAAAGAGTACGTGAGAGAGTTCCGAAGGGTGGCTGGCCGGATCAGGCAGTGGCCTGAACGGTCACTGGTTCACCATTTTAAGGCCAGGCTGGATCATGATTTGTTCCAAGCCTGCACCTACAGGGGAATCCGTAACCAGCTGCACGAATGGTACTGTCTAGCGATAAACTTAGACATCGAGCTGAACCACTACCAAAAACCTTCTGCACCAGGATACAGACCAAAACAGAACCAAGTGAGATGTCAGGTTCCTCAACGGTCCTCGCCTGCCGTGACCACCAGAGCCCCTAGACCGCCTGCAGGACCTCCGATCAAGTGCTTCAGATGCGGTCAACTAGGGCACTGGGCAGCTGACTGTCCAGTCCCTTTTCCTCTGCCAAAAAGTGCACCTACTGCTTCTGCAAAACCTAAGAGAGGATCCCGACCAATATGTGAAAAATCGAATTGGGCCAACCAAGAGCAAGCCACGCAGGTCACCTCTCCTCCCCAAGGGAAACATGAGACCCCAACTGAGAGTTTGCTTCCGCCTGCTCCTTGCGACAGCGACAACGAAGGAGAAGACGACCTGGTGGTGAGTCAGCCTATCCCACCTTTTGCCTTCTCTGCGAAGCTCTTGGTCCCTAAGACGGGAGCGCAAATGGATTTACGTGTTTTAATTGACTCTGGTTGCACCTGGTGTTTGATCAACCTCCCCACGGTGCTCAAACTAGGCATTCATGCCAAATTATTGCCCATACCCATGAGGTTCAAACAGGCAAATGGATCCCTGATAGGCGGGGCTCCAGCCACTCACTTGACTGAACCAGTACGCCTAGAGCTAGGGGACCATTGGGAATTTATCCATTTTGTGGTGGTCCCAAAAATGACTGAGGCAGTAATTTTGGGACTAGCCTGGCTGGATAAATGGCAGCCCATGATCTGGTGGGAAAACGGAATGAGGACTTTAAGATTGGCAACGGGACCTTCACCTCCCACCCCTGCCAGCAACACAAGTGAAGCCCAGAGGCAATCTCTTGAAACCCTGAAAACTGCCGTAAACTCCCCACCTGGGATACCGCTCGTCCCAAGTGGATACCGAGACTTAGCTGAGGTATTCAGCGAAACAGAGTGTGACATCTTGCCTCCCCACAGAGCAACCGATTGTGCTATTGAGATTTTGCCGGGAGCCAAACTGCCCAAGCCAAAAATGTACTCAATGACCCCCTGCGAGTTGAAAGAACTGAGGGAGTACATTGATAAGAACTTGGCTAGAGGGTTCATTCAGCCAGCAAAATCCTGAGTAGCTGCACCTGTGCTTTTTAAAGAGAAAAAGGATAGGTCGCTGAGGCTGTGTGTGGATTTTAAAGGGTTAAACGGGGTCAGCGTGGAGACTATGTACCCCCTCCCTTTAATGAAAGACATGTTAGCCCATTTGGCAAAAGGAAAGTTTTTTACCAAGCTGGACCTAAGAGAGGCGTACTATTGAGTGAGAGTTAAAAAAGGAGACGAGTGGAAGACAGCGTTTAACAGCCCCTGGGAAGCTTCCAGTTCAATGTTATGCCTTTTGGGCTGCAGGGAGTCCCTGCAGTGTTTATGCAATTGATCAATCAAGTGCTACATGATCACCTGTATAAGGGGGACTTAGTCTATCTTGATGACATCCTCATTTATACAGAGACCACGGCAGAACATACTAAATTAGTGCGTGAAGTGCTCAAAAAACTGCTGAACGCTAAACTTTATGCAAAGCTCTCCAAATGTGAATTCCATCAACCACGCCTGGACACCTAGGGTATAGGATTTCCATTGAAGGCATTGAAATGGACCCAGCCAAAGTTAAAGCGGTGATCAAACGGCAACCCTCACAAAACCGTAAACAACTCCAAAGCTTTTGGGGATTTGCCAATTTCTACCGGCAATTTATCCCCTCTTTTGCTGAGATCGCTTTGCCAATTACTGAACTATTAAAGACAGGGGAAAATGGGGGTAAGCCACAACCTTGTCAGCCCCTGCCATGGTCTATTGAAAGCCAAACAGCATTTGAGAACTTAAAGAGACTGTTTGCTGCTGAACCTGTTCTCAAACACCCCAACCCTGAGGAGCAGTTCATCATCCAAGCCAACATTAGCGATGTGGCTGTGGGGGCAGTTCTTCTGCAAAGAAACCAAAAGGGAGACTTGCAACCCTGCGCCTACACTTCTAAGAAACTAACAGACACTGAGCGAAGGTGGGCTGTTTGGGAGAAGGAAGGCTTTGCAGTGAGATGGGCCCTGCTTACTTGGTGCCATTTCCTTGAGGGGAGCAAGGTGCCTTTTGAAGTATGGACTGATCACAAAAATTTAGAGGCACTGAAAACCCCCTGTAAACTATCTCCCAAACAGGTTCGGTGGGCGCAGTATTTTAATCATTTCAACTTCACACTAAAATACATCCCAGGGGGGAAAAACTTCTTGGCAGATGCACTCTCCAGGCTGCCCCAGTATAAAAGCCATCGTGAACAGATCGTGAACTCCATCATTCCACTACCACAGACAATCTCGCAAATAACCCCAGGGGGGCAACAGCAAGCAAAACCACCTGAACCAGATAGCTTGTTAACGAAAAAACTAAAAGAGGAATTGAAAACTGATTCCTGGTTCAAGGAAAACCAGACCATACTGACCTATTGAGATGGGTTAGCCTGGAAGGGGTCAAAACTATATTTACCCGAGTCACTTAGAGTCCACGCACTCCAGCGCAGCCACGACATCAAACCAGCTGGCCACTTCGGATATCTAAAGACTTTACATTTAGTCCGGAGGCAGTTTTGGTGGCCGGGTTTGAAAAAAGATATTGAAAACTATGTTAAGAGCTGTGCAACGTGTGCAACAATGAAGAAACGCCCCAGAAAGCCCCCTGGACTATTGCAACAAGTTGCAGACCCTTCCCAACCCTGGGAGGAGATTGCCATGGACTTTATCGTGGAACTACCAGAAAGTAGGGGAAATACGGTAATATTGACTGTGATTGACCTTTTTTCGAAGCAAGCTCATTTCATAGCCTGTTCTGGTCTCCCCTCTGCCCAGAAGTTAGCCAAAATGTTCCTCAAACATATCTACTGGCTCCACGGAGCACCAAAACGGATTATTTCAGACAGGGGGGTTCAGTTTACTGCTAGATTTTGGATGGACTTCCTTAAACTGATCGGATCCATGCAAGGACTATCATCGGCTTTTCATCCATCTACTAATGGAGCAGCTGAAAAAGCGAACACAATGGTGAAACAATACATTAGATGCTATGTGGATTACCAGCAGACGAACTGGGCTGACCTCCTCCCTTTTGCTGAAGTGGCTTACAATAACACTGTGCATAGCAGCACTGGACTCACTCCTTTTAAAATAGCTACTGGTAGAGAGCTTGTTCCCATGCCTGAATACCCACAGGACCCTCCTGCTTCTCAAACTTTAGATCAGTGGGTGGCCTCCTGAAAAACTGTTTGGGATAATGCAAAAAAGGCTTTAGCTAAAGCCTCAAAAATCTACAAAAAACAGGCTGATAAAAAAAGGGCTCCTCAGAAACCATTCTGTGTGGGGGAAAAGGTCTACCTCTCTACAAAATATTTGAGACTCAAGTTGCCTAGCAAAAAATTGGGACCAAAATACCTTGGACCTTTCCCTATAGTCCGGATTATAAACCCAGTCACAGTAGAGTTAAAACTCCCTCGCCTTTTGGGAAAGATCCACCCAGTCTTCCACTACAGTCTGTTAAAACCTTTCAGGGAGTCGTCTTTAAGACCTCCTCCCAAACAAGCACCTGGTCCTCTTGTGGTCGTGGGAGAGACCCATTATGAAATAAAACGTATTCTTGACTCTAGATTGTACAAAGGGAAATTACAATATTTAGTGCAGTGGAAAGGATACCCATTATCCGAGGCCACTTGGGTGAAAATCACTGATGTAAAAGCTGAAAGATTGATATGTAAATTTTTTGATAAACATCCTAATAAACCCCGAGGAGATTCCTAATTTTAACTCTTCTTCGTTTACAGGATTTCTCTTTTTTTTAGGGGACCCGACTGTCAACTCTACAAACGAATTTGGCTGAAGCCATTTTCCCTTTGTTTTTGGTTGCCACAGAATTGGGAGGGGGTATGTGTGTTTTTTAGCTTAGTCAAAACAATAAATTGTTCTGTGGGAACCAAGGTCATTGCTGGTTGCAATTTGGCGGGCTAATGCTTCCGTTAGAAAGCCCGCGCAAGTAGTTAATTGGGGATTGTGATTTATAACATATTACTGGGGTGGGAAGTTCAACTTTGTAACATTGTACCCTTTGGGGGGAACTTCAGTCTTGGGTTCACTTTTGACCATGCTGATACTATGTAGCCAAATAAATATGTTATTTAAGGAAACTTTTTTGCCTTGGAGTTCTTTTTACTGGTCTCATCTATCGGAACCATGACAGTGTGTCTGTAGTCTATAAATTATTCTATAATTATTTATAGAAAAAATAGTATCAAACAAAACCACTAATTTTCAGACTTTATTTCAAGTTGTCTGATGAGTCAAAAATGTCTGTGTTCATTAAGTATATAAAGTGACATTTATGCAATTGTGCTTTTAAAGGTATCCTAATGTGGTTATATTGACTTCATATACTACAGAGAAAATTGATATTGCCTTTGTAGATAGAGCTGATATCAAACAATACATTGGGCCATCTTCTGGAGCAATATTCAAAATCTATCATTCTTGCTTAGAAGTACTAATGAAGGTAATTACTTGGAATCAGTATTATTAAAATTCTTTAAAGTATAATTCTTGCTAGTGTATTTTTTCTGTGTATTTAACTTGGATGAGGAAGCAATGAATATTCTCTTCATATTTATTGAATTGGTTAGTACTTTTTTAATGACAGTGATTTTTACACTTCACATAATTTTTTTGTAAATAAAAACTTTTTTCCCAAAGCGCCAAATAATATATCCATGTCAGGAGCTGCTCACACTCTGTGAGCTAGAGATGATTGGTTGCTTAGAAAATGACATGTCAAAGTTACAGTAACTTTGTTAAAAAACATTTCAAGGTATATATCAGGGCTTAGTTTTGCTGATTTTTTGTTTTATGCTTCTTTGGATATGTGATTATTGTTCCATAAAATCAAACGTATGTTTTCAGAATCAAATAGCCAGGACCTCACATTCCAGATAGTGCCAGAACTGACACACCAAAGTGTCTTTGCTACATAGGTAGATGGAGCTGATAACCATAAGTCTGGGAGAAGTCCAGGTCACAGGCCTTCATAGGGAGTACCACCATGTGAAACTGGCAGAGAACTGTCTCAAACAAATAACATCTCTATTTTGCTGAATTCACCTTCAACCTCTTTCATTCCATTCAGACCATAACAGCCCCCAAGCACTGGGTCAACACTTCCACTGGCTCTCCAGCATGATTGGAGTAGAGATGGAAAGCTGTGTACCAATGTCTACCTGTAGGTCTGGAGCCAGATAGTACCTGGGAAGAACTTTCTCAAAATTTGGGAACAACTCAGGAGAGCCTTTTCCTATTCAACAAATGTGTCTTTGCTTGTGATTATGGCAACAAAAGTTCCCTTCCAACAGATTGTTGAAGGAAAAGTCTTCATCATGGTTCTGTCCAAGCCGGGGATAAACAACTTGGCGACTGCTTTAGAAAGAAGGTTGCAGTTTGTTGGAGAGGAGAGCCAGACAGGAAGATGGCTCTGGAAGAAAAAGAGAGAGCACATGTAGGGAGTGGGTTTTTATACCCTCTGGAGCCTTTTGTTTGGAGTTGTTCCTGTGGCATGAACTTTGACCTGAGTCTGAGTGTGCCCTTTGGTATCTGTGGGTTAATCTTATTATGTCCTGTCTTAGAGTTTGGGTGGGGTATGTAGATTTTAGGTGTCTTTGTCTTCTTAATCTTCTAGCTGGGGGCCTCCAACCTTCCTGGATGGTTTACATCTGCTGGTTTCTGCTTGGGGGAGGGAGACTTGGGGCTATTAAGAAAACTGGGCATGCTTTTCTGCCTCTTTAAGATCTTTTGAGGAAATATATTTTTCTGCCCTTTTAATATTTCCTTCTCTGGGGGGCTGACTTCCCACAAGATATTAATAACAAATTCATAATGAGACAGATGATCTCTTCACCAGACCCCCAACTATTAAAAAGCAATTGAAAAATCATCATATTTTGCTGTATTTAGTGATATATATCTTTGGGGAAAGAGGTGCTTCTGAGTGAGTTTTGACTCCTGGTGACTGCCTGGACCTTGCAGTTTTCTTGGTGAGGATTTTTGGAAATGGTTTGTCATTGCCTCTTTCCTAGGGCTGAGAGAAAGTGACTGGCCCAAGGTCACCCAACTGGCTTTGTGCCTAAGATGGGACTAGAACTCACAGTCTCCTGGTTTCTAGCCTGATGCCTTAACCATTACACTATACTGCCTCTCCGATAACTCTGTTTCTGTCTTACAATTATTTCTGATTAAATGATCTAAGGAAAGATTACTACTTGTACTAGATTTGATATTCTCTTGAAAATGCAAGGACAGCGTAGTATCAATGAGACCGAATTAACACATCTGATTTTTCAGAATATAACAACTTTTCTAGACCAGGTTGAACGAGCCATACTTTTTACTGATCAACAGCACATCCATATTTTCAGGATTTATCTCAGGCTGTCCAGTCTCGTCTAGAATCAGATTATTACTAAATTTGGACAAGATTCTTGGGCATCAACTTCTTCATTTGTCTTAATTATAAAGAGTAATAGAACTGCGTGTTATCAGCATGTTTGTAATACCTAATTCTAAAACTCCATACGAACACTTTCATACATTTCATGTACACATTAAATAGTAAAATGAGATGGAACTCCATAGGACACTATAGGCCAAAGGCTATATTAACAAGCAATCCTCAACAAGTACTGCCTTCCAAACATGATCCACTAGTACCAGCACAGTATAGTGCCCTCTAGACCCACAAAGTCTTAAGAGTTCTGTGTTGGAACAAAATTGAAAATATTTTAAAAGTTCCACTTTAGGGAACAATGGGAATAAAACCTAACCCTTTACGCCTTTTTTCCCTAGATAAATAAAAGTGTATGGGATGGTTGTCTGTCATGAGTGCCTTTTTCCATTTTGTAAAGTATGCTTTGATTGTTGCTATTAACAGCAGAAAAATGCCCTTCTCATCTCTGGCTGTTACTTGAAACTTCTTCCTAATACTCAAAGGTGCTTTTTCAAAAGGCAACTGAACTGTTTTTTTCTCTGAGGAAGAAGAAAACGTTTTGCTTCTCATTCAAGAAGCTTCATCCTACAGAAAGCACAGCTCCAACTTCTCAATGAAAGAATAAAACAAATTAATTTTACAATTGAGGTTTTTAAAGAGAGAGTGGAACACAAACTTCAAGAGCTGAAATCACTTCTTCCAACAGAAGTATTGGAGGAGATCATAGAATTTATGAAGAAGGCACAATTAGTATAACATAACGGGCAAAGAAAGACAGGCAAATTTTCTACCCTAGACAAGAAAAAGCACACAAAACAGAATAATCAATCCAGTTGAGAAAGAACAGTGACATGTCTCAGAAAACTGACTGATGGGTGAGAAATCTGTATGACAGCTTACTTAAACAGAAAATAATGTTTTATCCAAAGGACTAAATTTTGCAGTAACACCAGAACAGCTACCAATTGTAGAACTCATCAAAGCCATAGAGTCAGCCATCAGGAACAATAAACTGGCAGAACCAGAGGCAGAACAGTTAAGGATGAAGGTATCTGCAGCCCTCGCCAATGCCAAAACACCCCCCTCCAACCTCACAATTCAAGAAAGGAGAGCAGTGACATCCCTAGGTAGAGACCCAAACATCACCATCTTGCCAGCTGATAAAGGAAGATGCACGGTTATCCTGAACACAGATGACTACAATGCCAAGATCGACACCTTCTGAAGGACACTGCTACATATGAGACTCTGAAGAGAGATCCTACCAGCAGTTATAAGAAAAAGATCATCAATTTCCTGTGTCAATTACTGAAGGACAATGCCATTGACAAGCCATAATACTATCACCTTTACCCTGGGGAAGCCACTCCATGCATATATGGACATTGTGGCCAATCTCTACATGGAAGAGGTAGAAACCAAAGCCTTCACAGGATTTTCACCCACTCACTGTCAGAGAAATTGGCCTAAGTGTTTAACACACTCCATGTAGGCGGTCAAGTAGCAGCTATAGAACATGGGTTGACTCTCCTGCAAGACCACTGGTCTGCTCCCAATCCTCCTGTTGCTATCCACCGGAGTACCTGAGTCCAAGAGATCCAAGTCAAGCCCCCCTTGAATTCTGTTGACCCTTATCTAGCATGTGAAAGGGGAAAAATATCTTGATCATTCTTTCTGTATAAATCAAACATATTTCTTTGATAGTCAATTAAAATAAAGGCCAGTGTCTGCTGAGAAATACTTAGCAAAAGAAAGAACTGTGACCTTTGCAGTAGAAAATGATGAAAGTTTGTGGTCGGCACACATTTCCTCATGTAAATGGAATATAGGACAAGAAAGTATGAGAATAGAGGAACTGGGTCTTGCTGACGGGAGATCCTTTTGCAATGATACGTGTAGGAATGGTAGTGAGGAAAGTAGTGGTTAGAATAAGGACAGGGAAGAACGTCCCTGCCATTCATTGAAAGTTGGCAAATGGGTTCTGACAAAAGTATTTCAGCATAAGAATTGTTTGGCTCCTCGTTGGAAGGGACCGTTCCAGATCCTGTTGACCACCAACACTTCCAGGCATTGTTTATCCTAAAAAGTCTTTAATCGTGTAACAAAGTGTCGGCACAGCATGGAGGAATGCCAAGATCTGAATTCCCCTCCCCTGAGCACATAATATTCCAGCCTATTTCCCTCCTCTTATTTGCAGTCATAAATCACGTTCTCCAATTAGTTTGAAGGGCAAAGTTTCCCTTCCCTTCTATAGCCCGCCAGTTCTTATCTTACTAATCCCCACACACATTCTTTCTCCTCCCCTCCCCTCCCAGCATCATCTAATTTAACTCTAAAAATACCACACAGCTTATACAGAGAGCGGCTGCCTCAAAGCAAGAACATCCAATGTTAGCAGCGTTGACATCTGGCCCCCCTTACAAAAAGGATAGATCCTGTATGTAAACAAAAGCATATGTTAGGGATTATCTCTTGGTTTGTTGGGGTTTTTCTCATGAAACTTTTTGATGAGTCGGTCAGCCTTCACATCACTAGATTTCACCCAAGTAGATTCAGACAGCGAGTACCCCTTCCATTGTACTAGGTACTGCAATTTCCCTTTAAAAATTCTAGAGTGAAGAATACGTTTCACTTCATAGTGAGTCTGACCTGCTACTACGATGGGCCCGGGTGCCTTCTTAGGGGGAGGTCTTAAAGTGGAGCCCCGACAAGGTTTTAACAAGGTGCAATGGAAGACAGGGTGAATTTTCCCTAAAAGCCTAGGGAGTTTTACTTCTACTGTGACCGGGTTGATGATCCTCATGACGGGGAAAGGCCCCAGGAATTTCGGTCCTAATTTCTTACTGGGTAATTTAAGGCGTAAATATTTAGTTGACAGATAAACCTTTTCCCCAACTTGGAATCTTCTTTGGGGAGCCCTCTTTTTATCTGCCTGCTTTTTATAGGTCTCGGAAGTCTTTTTTAACACAGTTTTCGTGTTTCTCCAAACTTCTTCCCACCCCCTCACCCATTGATCAAGTGTCTGGGAGGCGGAGGGCACCTGAGGGTATTCAGGTATTGGGCTGAACTCTTTTCCTGTGGCTACTCTGAAAGGCGTGTAGCCGGTGCTGCTGTGAACAGAATTATTGTAAGCCACCTCGGCGAAAGGGAGGAGGTCAGTCCAGTTTGTCTGTTGGTAGGACACGTAGCATCTGAGATATTGCTACACCATTTTGTTAGCGGATTCTGCAGCCCCATTGGTGGCCGGATGAAAAGCAGATGATAAGCCTTGAGATGATCCAATTAATTTAAGAAAACTCCTCCAAAATTTCGCTGTGAACTGCACCCCTCTGTCCGAAATTATTCGCTTAGGGGCGCCATGCAGCCGGTAGATATGTTTCAGGAACAATTTAGTCAGTCGTTGGGCAGATGGGAGTCCTTTGCAGGAGTTGAAATGAGCCTGCTTCGAGAACAGGTCTATCACAGTCCAGATGACAGTATTTCCTCTACTTTCAGGTAGGTCTACTATAAAGTCCATAGCTATTTCTTCCCATGGCTGAGAGGGGTCTGCCACTGGTTGCAGTAGCCCAGGGGGTTTCCCTGGAATTCTTTTCATGGTGGCACATACAGTACAACTCCTGACATAGTTTTCCACATCTTGTTTTAGCCCCGGCCACCAGAATTGCCGGCGGATGAGGTGTAGAGTTTTTAAATATCCAAAGTGCCCAGCCTGTTTTATGTCATGGCTGTGTTTGAGAGCATTAAGACGGAGGGCTTCAGGCAGATACAGTTTCCCCCCCTTATAAGCCAAACCATCCCTGCATGTTAGGGAGGTTTCATTATCTTTGAACCATTGATCGGTGAGCTCTTGTTTTATTTTCTTTACCCCAGGGTCATCAGGATTAGGGACCCTGCGAGGCGTGAGTTGAGCGGCAGTTTGTGGATTGGAGATAATTGCCTCATTAACCTCTTCACGTTCGCTTTTGTACTGGGGCAATCTCAATAGCGCATCAGCTAGGAAGTGTTTTCCTCCCGGTATGTATTTTAGAGTGAAGTTGAAATGGTTAAAGTACTGTGCCCACCGCACTTGCTTTGGGGACAGTTTGCGAGGAGATTTCAGTGCTTCTAGATTTTTGTGATCTGTCCATACTTCAAAAGGCACCTTGCTCCCCTCTAGATAGTGTCGCCAGTTTAACAGGCCCCACCTAATTGCGAAGGCCTCCTTCTCCCAGATTGCCCATCTCCTCTCGCTTTCAGTGAATTTTTGGGAGGTGTAGGCGCATGGTTGCAGGACCCCACTTTTGTTCTTTTGCAGTAATACAGCTCCGACTACCACATTGCTGGCGTCAGCTTGAATTACGAAGGGCTCCCCTTTGGGCAGGGGTGCTTTAGGACCGGCTCAGCAGGAAATAGTCTTTTTACATTCTCAAAAGCTGTTTGACATCCCATCGTCCATGCTAGTGGTTGGCTCGGTCACGGCTTTCCTCCTCCTTTGCCTGTTTTGAGTAGTTCTGTAAGGGGTAGGGCAATCTCGGCAATGGAGGAGATGAATTAACGATAGAAGTTGGCGAAACCCAAAAAGCTCTGAAGCTGTTTGAGAGTATTTGGGGGCTGCCATTCAATTATAGTTTTCACTTTCGCTGGGTCCATTTCTACGCCCTCGTTGGAAATTCTGTAGCCAAGATTATCTTATCGGGTCTGGTGAAATTCACATTTTGACAATTTGGCATAAAGCTTGGCATTCAATAGTTTCTTTAACACTTCTCTCACCAGCTTTATGTGATCAGTCATATTTGTGCTGTATATCAGGATATCATCAAGATACACCAGAACCCCTTTGTACAAGTGATCATGTAGGACCTCATTAATCAACTGCATGAATACGGCTGGGGCCCCCTGTAGTCCAAATGGCATGACTTTGAATTGATAGCTCCCCATGGGGCAGTTGAAGGCAGTTTTCCACTCGTCTCCCTCCTTTATTCTCACCCGGTAATATGCCTCTCTCAGGTCTAATTTAGTGAAGATACTCCCCTTAGCCAGATGGGTTAATAAGTCCTTTAGGAGGGGGAGGGGGTATTTATTTTCCACACTCACAGCGTTGAGACCCTTATAGTCTACGCAGAGACGAAGAGACCCATTTTTTTTTCTTTGAACAACACGGGCTCCCACAGTAGACTTGGCTCGTTCAATTAACCCCCTCGCTAGGTTTTTATTCACGTATCGTTGCATCTCCTCCATTTCGAGGGGGGACATAGCGTACATTCTCGGTCGTGGGAGTTTGGTTCCCGGCAACAGTTTGATTGAACAATCATTGGGTCTGTGAGGGGGCAGGGTATCGCATTCTTTCTCACTGAATGCTTTCGCCAGGTCCTGGTACTCGCTGGGGATGATTGGCCCATCTGGCGGCGGTGAGGCAGCCATGTGCGCTCGCTCATTGGGTGGCCTAAAGTGTCCCGCAACGTTAGTTGAATCAGTGGGAGGCTTAGGCCCTATAGGTAGTCTCACAGTTCTCATTCCTTTCTCCCACCAGATAAACGGTTTCCATTTGTCCAACCAGGCTAATCCTAGGATCACGGCCTCAGTCATTTTTGGGGCCACCAGGAAGCGAATAAACTCCCAGTGCTCACCTATTTCTAGGCATATGGGGTTCAGTTAATTGTGTGACTAAGTCCCTCCCATCAGGGAGCCATCGGCTTGCTCAAACCTCACAGGTTTGGAGAGCTGTTTCGCCCATAGGCCCATTTTCATGGCAAATGGCAGGCTAATGATGCACCGGGAGCATCCAGAATCGATTAGCACGTTTAAGTCTATTTGTGCCCCCGACTTCTAAGTTTGGCTGGCAGTGAAAAAGGCGGGACGTGTCGACTCACCATTGGGTCGTTCTCTCCTTCGTCGTCGCTGTCAAAGGAGGGTAGAGCGGGGGCAGGTCCCAGCCTCCTCCTGTGTGGGGGATGTGACCTGGGCAACAGGTTCCTGCGTGATCCGGGGGGATTTCTCTCTCGTTAGCCGCTGGGCAGGTTTCTTTCTCGCTGCTGGTCCCAGTCTGTTCTGTTGTTGGGGGTAGGGGACTGGACAGTTTGCTGCTCGATGTCCCTCCTGTCCGCACCTGAAACACTTAATTGACGGGCCTGCAGGTGGCCTGGGTCTTTCAGCCATCGCAGTAGTTGGAGATTTTTGTGGGGGTGATTGTCGTTCAGGTTGCTCTGGCTTCGGCTCAGATTCAGGTGCGGGAGGCTTCTTAAAGCGGGCAAGCTGAACGTCTAGCCTCACCGCTGTCTGGTACCATTCTTGCAGCCAATCAGGTACTGCTCGATAGATACAGGCCTGAGAGAGGTGGTCGTCTAATCCCTCAATGAAGTGATGGATTAGGGATTGCTCAGGCCACTTCTCTATCCGACCTGCTATCTTGTGAAACTCGTACGTACTCCAGGGCAGGCCTGCCGGCTTGTTTTATTTTGTGGATTTGTTCTCCTGCTTTGAGGCCAATGGATGGGTCCTCAAATCTTTCTCTCAGCCCTAGGAGGAAGAGGTGGGGGTCCTCCAATTCGGGGGCTTGCTCATTATATAAATTGTTCAGCCATTCGGATGCTTCTCCCTCTAGGCTGGACGCAATCACATCAATCATAGCACCTGGGTCTGGGTAGAGATAGGCCCAGCGGTTCAGATGAGAGCGCACTTGGTTGAGGAAGAAAATCAGCTTTTCTGAGTCCCCATCGAAGGTTGCTCTGAATGGTGGAGCAATCAATAACTGCTGGGCCCCCCACTGTGGCTGTTGCACCCCCAGTTGCTGCTGGTCCCATCCTGGCTGCTGCTGCATGCCGAGGGGTTGCCCGTTCAGGGGCTGTGGCCACGCCCCCTGCTGCTGTAGGCCCCTCAGTGGTTGCTGTACGTTCGGGGGCAGTGACCAATCTCCTTGCTGTGGTCGTCCTCCCACCAACTGCTGATCTCCTGGCTTCTGCACCACCCCAAGATGTTGCAAGGCCTCTATTAGCTGTGGCAAGCTCAGAGGTTGCTGACCATCCACCTGCGGGGGATGCCAAACTCCCCATTGCTGCAGAGGCCTCAGACTGGGGTTCCCTCTCTCTGTAGGGCTGGAGTCCCTGGCAGGGGAAGACAGGGTCTGGAAGGCTGTCTGATCTGCAATGGAAGGGCTGTAGGCTCCTCTCATCAGGAGTTGATCTCTGCTTCTCATCTCTAGCTTTTCAAATCTTTCCAGTGACTCACCCAAACCTTCAGTGGCAGACGATCTGGTAGCTCTCCACCAGTCTGCTTTTGAAGCCTCTGAGGGTGGCAAGGCAGTCTCGAGGCATCTGGAGTCTCCGCTGGGCTGGGCCCGGGCTGACGGTCAGATCAGCTTTCCTGGCTGCAAAAACTCATCCTCCCATAGCATGCTGTCTGTTGCTTCCTCCTCTGGGGTATCAGCAGCTGCCGGGTCATCGTCTTCAAGCAGGTTCCCTTTTCCCGTGATGAAATTTTCCTCCTGAATCTTGGCCAGCTTCTCTCAAGCCTAGAGACAGCGGCTGTAGTTCAGGACCCCAGGTTGTTTGAAAAGAAAGTAGATCTTGGCATGATGTTGTGGTTCCGATTAACGAAACACTTCAAAGAACTTCCAGGCATTGTTTATCCTAAAAAGTCTTTAATTGTGTAACAAAGTGTCGGCACAGCATGGAGGAATGCCAAGATCTGAATTCCCCTCCCCTGAGCACATAATATTCCAGCCTATTTCCCTCCTCTTATTTGCAGTCATAAATCACGTTCTCCAATTAGTTTGAAGGGCAAAGTTTCCCTTCCCTTCTGTAGGGAAGTTCCTTATCTTACTTATCCCCACACACATTCTTTCTCCTCCCCTCCCAGCATCATCTAATTTAACTCTAAAAATACCACACAGCTTATACAGAGAGCGGCTGCCTCTTTTTTTTTTTTTTAAACAAGTTTTATTAGTATTTTTTTGGTTTTACAACAGAGTGCTTTGAGAATCCACGTGGAGATAGGGTGGTCAATCATCCAAAGAAAACAATATAATCAAACATAAATAATTCAATAATTCCTTAAAGGTTCTTCTCTATTTCCCTCAAACTATAACCTAGTATTAATACATTTCTAAATAAAATTCAATCATTGTAAAAAAAAATATCAATAGTAATTCACTTATATCAATCAAAATCCTGTTTTTAAGTTTAACTATTTTAAAATTACCATTTTCCACTTTAGCCTAAAATGAACACATAAGTTACATTTTGGGTCTCCCAATTTCCCATAAAGCAATAATTATTTCTAAAATATACATATTATATAACTATTATATTTTAATACTTCTCAACTATATTCTATTTCCTGTACTCTATCAAATATATATTTTATAAATCAATCCATATCTCTAAAGATTCCTCAGTTGCTTTAACATAATCAAATTAATACATTTCTAATTAGCATTCAATCATTGTAAAAAAAAATATCAGTAATATTTCACCAATATCAATCCAACTCATTTTTGAATTTAAAATTTCCAATTTTCCATATTACCATTCCCGACCATAATCAAATCAATAATTTTCATCTCAATAGTATTATCTCAAACCAAAATCCTAAACCTTTAACATCTCAATAGTATTAGCTCAGTCAAAGTCTCTAAAAGCCTTTTTAACCCATCAGATAAGATTTTAACTCTCATTTTTGAACCTAATTCTAGCTTTCTTTTTGTGCCAAGCAGGTTTCCACAAACGAGCCTCTAACTCCTCAAATCTTAATGTTTGGCTATACATATATCTCCACAATTGAGTCTGATCGTAGTCCTCTTCTCTTTCTTCCAGTGTAGTCTGCACTATGTAGTCAGTCTTAATCAATATGGTAGTTATTCGTTGTTTGTCCATATTGTCAGTGTTTTCAATGCCTCGTATTTGAAAAATTCCTGTTGCTTTTAGGATTATAAGTGTTTTAGTTAGAATCTGCCTTTGGTCATCAAAGTTCTCCATAATTTGCATATGAGATGTAATATCTTCCTCTGTCTTGATTGGTTCCTCTTCAATAGATTGTGGACATATTTCCTCCATCTTGTTAAATTGTGAATATAGTTGCATATCGGCCTCTTTAGTGTTGATCTGTTCTTCCTCTGTTGTTCCTTGTTTCATGTCCATTCTGAATTGTTCTTTCAGTTCCAAATTTTTTTCTAGTAAAAGTCCATAGTCAAGCTGTGAGTGGGATTCCATTTCAATAATAGAATAGCCTTGGTCTATAACTTGATCAGTCAAAGTTTGAGATTCAATTTTTAACTCTGAAACATCATCTTTCATGTCCATTCTGAACTGTTCTTTCAGTTCCAAAAAATTTTCTAGTAAAAGTCCATAGTCAAACTGTGGGTAGGATTCCATTTCAATAATAAAATAACATAGTCTTCGTTTTTTGGTGAAAGTTCAGCTTAGAAAGTAAATACAACAATAAAAATTCTGTAATAGGAGTGTATAAGGTCTAGGATCCAAAGAAGAACAAAAAAAAAGCAGAAAAGTCAAGCCAGAGAAAATGTAATCCAAGATCATAATAAAATCTTTAAGTTCCAAAAATTTTCTGGTGTGAGTCCATAACCATCAAGCCCAACAAAAAGATAAAGGCAGAAAAAATCCAAATCAGTATTGTGAGTGTCCAATTTGTAATCCAAAATAGTAATATAAAAATATGCCTTAAAAGTCAATTATTATATTGTAATCCAAAAGAGAGAGAAAATCCATTTTTCTAGAAAATATATTTTATATTGTAAAGTCAAAATGAACTACTAGTAGACAGAAAACGAAAAGAAGAAAAAAAAGGAGCCCTTGAGCTGGTTTCCATGCAAATAGGAATGTCTGGGCGTCACGCCAAGTTCAGGGCAAAGTGAAAGTTAACAGCTTAAAATGGATACTTTGTTGCTTCCATTCCACAAAAACCTGGCCAGACAGCCGGAATTTTTTAAAAAAATGAACAGCAATGTTCAGAAGGGGGGGAGGAAGAAAAACACTCCACCCCCCTCCCTAAAGGCTTCCACTTAAGCTAAAAACAAGCAGGCAAATAGAAAGAAGGTCCACCTTCACAATAAGAATTTTTTTTCAGGATCCCCGACATCCAACAGTTCAAATAGTCAGTAAAAATTAATGATTTTTTCTCAAAGCTCGTTTTCCCAAGTATCCAAACGCTGCTTTCTTAAAGTAGGGAAGTAATTCTAGAAGCTTTTCACAGGAAAAATAGGGTATCAAGAGGGAAGGAAAGGTCTCACCCGGATCACCCACGGTGGTTCTTTTCGCTTAGATGTTGCTGTGACTTTCGGCTGAAGCAGCTAAGTGATCGGCCATGTTAATGGCCGATCTTTTCCCTGTCGGCCCAAAGGAGATTTCTCGGACCGCAGAGGGAGCTGCCGCTCCCTCTGCCGTCAACGAGTGTCCTCCTCCACGGTGGTCGCCCCTCCAGGGCGACTTTCGACCCTGTCCAGGGTCTACCGGCGGGGGGAAACCGGCCGGCAAAGAGAACAGACTCTTTGCGCGACCGCCTGCACTGCGACCGGAACCGGAAGTCCAGAGCGGCTGCCTCTTTATATATTGTCAGAGCAAGAACATCCAATGTTAGCAGCGTTGACATCTGACCTCCTGGGTGCATACTTCACACTGTAAGAAGGTACGAGCCCCAGACGAGGAAGCTGCACAACCTAATCCATCCCAACCCAACAAGACAAAGATTGAAGCTTTGTTCAACAGGGGAGCAAGCGCTAGTAACCTCTGTCCCCACCCAGCCAAGATGCCTCCATCCTGGTCTGCCAGCCATTTGCTCAAGGCCGCAGCTGGCCAAGGGTCCCATCCGGCTCATCTGGCAATGAAAAGGGAATGCATCCAGACCAGCAAACGGAAAGTTAAAAATGTCAGAAAAGACAAATCTTCTATGTCACTTGACTGTAAATCTCCAATGATGCCCCTGATGTCGGTAAGCTCCCGAGCAAGAGACAGCAGCATTACCTTATCTATTCCAGATATTTCACCCCCATCTGATGATCAGGCACCCTCAAGTACTTCATTTGTACCACCTTCTGTGGCCTCATTTGTACAACGCTGGAGTGTGAAAATATGTGTTGATCCAAATCTGTTGATGATCCAACCTGCTCCTCCATGAAATGCTTGCCTCGCCTGACTATTTTTGGAGTTTTTTAATTTGGTTCAGCTATTTTGTGCTAACTGCCTTACTATATGACTAAAACTTGCATTATGTCTTAAACCCAAAGGTGTATACTTTGTAACAATGTAGTATCCTCATGAGGTCATAAATGTCATGATACCGCTTGCATATTGTCTTTCAGGTGCAAATATAATGTGTTTTCTCTATTACTGGTCCTACTTATGGTGTTGTCCTTAAGGACAAGAAGGGACTATGAAAGGAAAAAATAGCTTAATAATTCTTTCTGTAAAAATCAAACATATTTCTTTGATAGTCAATTAAAATAAAGGCCAGTGTCTGCTGAGAAATACTTAGCAAAAGAAAGATCTGTGACCTTTGCAGTAGAAAATGATGAAAGTTTGTGGTCGGCACACATTTCCTCATGTAAATGGAATATAGGACAAGAAAGTATGAGAATAGAGGAACTGGGTCTTGCTGACGGGTGATCCTTTTGCAATGATACGTGTAGGAACGGTAGTGAGGAAAGTAGTGGTTAGAACAAGGACAGGGAAGAAGAACAGGATACTGACCTTGTAACCATGGCAACAGAACAAGAACAAGGAACTGATCCAGTGGTCAGTTTCAGGAAAGGGGAACTAGCAAAGGTGCTGTTCTAGAAAGTCATGTGTTGATGGTTTAAACAAGAAAAGGGAAATGGGACAGATGTTGGGTGGTTCCAGAAAGTCAGGGGTGGGCACAGTGCTAAGGTATAAAGCCTGCCTTAGAGATGAGGGCAGTGCCATTTGGCCACTAAGCCATCACACTTAATGACTGCTTGTGCATTTGGCCCTCATTGCAATGGGTAAATGAATGTAAGTACTGAATTTCTGTTCTAAATTTAAATAAACCTCTGGATCCTAAAGTGAGACTTTTGTTGTGTGTTGTCTCTTGTTTCATTTGAACAAGTTTTTCCCCTGACAGCGCCAATTAAGTGCTGACTGTTAGTTGACCATATTCTTCTGTATAGGCTTCAATTATGTTGCAGCCTGCACAAATGGACCTGATTCTTTGCACCTGACAGGGATTTTCAATCAGAATAGAGCTGCAAGGGACCTTAGAGGTGTTCAAGTCTAACCCCCTGCTCAAGTAGGAGACCCTATACCATTTCAGACAAGTGACTGTCCAGTCTCTTCTTAAAAACCTCCAGTGATGAAGCACCCACAACTTATGATGGCAAGCTGTTAAACTGGTTAATTGTCCTCACTGTTAGGAAGTTTCTCCTTAATTCCAGGTTACTTCTCTCCTTGATTAGTTTCTATCCAATGTTTCTTGTCCTGCCCTCTGGTGCTCTGGAAAATAAGTTGACCCCCTCCTCTTTGTGACAACCTCTCAAATACTGGAATACTGCTATCATGTCCCCCCTAGTCCTTCTTTTCTCTAGACTAGCCACACCCAAATCCCACAACGGTTCTTCATATGTTTTAGTCTCCAGGCCTTTAATCATCTTAGTTGCTCTTCTTTGCACTCTTTCCAAAGTCTCAACATCTTTTTTGTAATGTTGTGACCAAAACTTACTAAGGCTTTATAAACGGTACTAATAGTTCACATGATTTTGAGTCTATGCCTCTGTTTATACAACCAAGGATTGTATTAGCTTTTTTCGCTGATGCCGCACACTGCTGGCTCATATTTAAGTGATTATCCACTAGGACTCCAAGGTCCCTCTCACAGCTACTGTTTTTGAGCCAGGTTTCACCTAATCTGTACTTGTACCTTTGGTTTTCCCTGCCTAAGTGTAAAAACTTTTCTTCACATTAAATTTTATGTTGTTGGATAGGGCCCATTGTTCAAGTCTGTCAAGATCCTTTTGGATCCTGAGCTTGTCTTCTGGGGTGTTGGCTATTCCTGCCAGCTTAGTGTCATCTGCAAATTTGATGAGTTCTACTTCTATTCCCTCATCTAAGTCATTTATGAAGATATTGAAGATTACTGGACCTAAGATGGAACCTTGTGGTACCCCACTGCTTACTTCCCTCCATGTAGATGTAGTACCATTAAGGACAACTCATTGAGTACGGTTTGTAAGACAGTTACAAATCCATCTGGTGGTGGTGATGCTGTCTATCCCACATTTTTCTAGTTTACCAAGAAGTAGGCTGTGGTCTACTTTGTCAAATGCCTTGTATACTATGTCCACAGCATTTTGCTGGTCTACTAATTTAGTCACCTTGTCAAAAATGAAATAAGATTTGTTTGGCATGTTCTGTTTTTAACAAACCCATGCTAGCTTTTAGTTATAACTTTATTTGTTTCTAGATGTTTGCAGATGTGTTTTTTGATAATCTTTTCCAGGATCTTCCCAGGTATTGATGTTAGACTGATTGGTCTGTAGTTTCCTGGGTCTGTTTTTTCCCCTTTTTTGAAGATGGGAACCACATCAGCTCGTTTCCAATCCTGAGGTAGTTCCCCGGTGTTCCAGGATTTTGGAAAGATATGGTACAATTGTTCTGAGATAACATCTGCCAGCTCCTTCAGAACTCTGGGATGTAATCCATCTGTTCCTGGTGATTTGAACTTGTCTACCATTTTCTTGTCTATTTTAATTTTCGTAGCAGACTTGGCACACCAGTCATGGGTCATCAAGGTGGTCAGTAACGGACTCAAGACACAGCCCTGTGGGGAACACATACTCAAAGAGATGGAATTGGAAACTTTTCTTCAAACTCGCACAAACTGGGGCCTATCAATAAGGAGTATTAAAACCTAATAGGCCTAGTTTGTTCACCAAATGCTGAGGAACTAAAATCAACAAACAGCATTTGCACATGAGTATTCTTCTCCTCCAGGTGCGCCAAGCTAAGATGAAGCACACAAGAAAGTGCATCATCTATAGAGTGGTTCTTCCGATAGGCAAATTGTAATGAGTCAAATGTAGGGGGAAGGCATGAAACAACATAGTCCTTTACCAATCTCTCAAAACACTTCATCATAATGGAAGTGAATGCAACTGGACGGTAATCATTAAGGCATGTAATTATAAATTTTTGGGGCACTGGTACAATGATTGCAGTCTTAAAACATGAGGAAACCACTGCCTGATGCAACAAAAGATTGAAGATGTCTGTAAGAACAATGGCCAGCTGGTCAGCAACTCCACCTCCTCTTTTGTACATTCCAGTCATGAGTTTCATCCCAGCAAGTTTCAGTAATGGCAACTATATCATATCTACCTTCATGTACTAATACTTCAAGTTCACCCTGTTTGTTCCCTAAACTTTGAGCATTAGTGTATAGGCATTTGAGTCCTTTATGGGTCTTGGGTATGTTTCTTATATCTCCTAGTTTGTATCTGGGTTTTCCATTCTTTCCATCACTCTCTACTTCACTGTTTTTTTCCTTTTCTTCTTCTTCTTTCTCTTTACTCCCTACCTCCTTATATGATTGGTTATCTAGTGGTTTTTGCTTGGAATCAGGTTCTAAATGTCTTGAAGATTGGCCCCCATCCCCCCTCAATTTTAGTTTAAACCCCTTCTGATAAGATGAGTGTTGGAGTTTGAGACCAGTCATAGCAGGATGCAAAGATGTCTGACTGCCTACGCAGTGTTTATTGCTTTTATACAGTTTTACAAGCAGCAAAAGGTAGAAGGGAGCAACAGCATTCTATTGGTTAATTCTCCATGCCATCTTCCTGTTATTCCAACCGAGGTGAGATCACCGTACCAGCCAGTGTCAGTGTCTTATCTCCTACTAACGATGTGAACAGAGTGAGATCATAGTATTTGAAGCATGATCGAGGTGGGCAGTGTGCTGCTCACGACCTCTACATGACCTCTATCTCTACATCTCACTCTTTTTTGTTTTGTTAGACAATGCATCGTCACAAGAGGGGTGAGGAAAATCCTTGCAATTGCTTATACAGGGCATAAACCTGACCCTGAGGCAATGTTGGAGGGGTTTTGGGGCGAAAAGCTGTGATACATATGTTGCAAAAAAAAGGAAGACACTGAACAAAGCAGCATCCACCAATCAAAATAACACAAATAATAATTAAAGAGCGTATGACATTTCTCAATAAGCCTGTGGGTAACCAAGCCCAAAGGCTGTCCCACCAAGATCCTAAAGTATCAATTTTCAAATCAGAGGCCAAATTGTATAAAATATTGAGCTGGTGCTGGATGGTCCGTGATTCATCCGAAATGTTGAAACAACACATTCCTTCAAAAGTTACACAACCCAAATGTTGACTTTTGTAAAATAGCCTTTCTCAAAGCTTGCAGCTCATGACTGATTGCTGAGATAGCTGAAGAAGTAGCATTAATTGGTTTTGCTAAATTACACGCTATAGCGTTAATGTTAAGGTGAGCTAATGCGAAGACAGTGAGGTTTTTTACTTGAAAATGTACAATTAACTACTTTAGCACATGTTATATTTGCAGGGATTGCTACCACCGGGGTGTACAAAGCAATTACATCAGGGGGTAAATAATAGGCAGTGAACCCCCAACTAGATATAGTCCCATAATTAAAGTTCCCATTTAATAGATATCCACCCAAGCCAGTGAAGTTTTGAATTACTGCAGAAGGGGTGCAAACAGGGACTAAACATGTAGAAAGCAAATTTTCCATATCATACACTTCAGATAAGCAAAAGACATCATTTTGTCTGATGTTAACTAGCTGCACCCATAGGTTTTGCTTCATTCGTTGTTTGAGTGAATGTTTGGGTGGGATGACAGCTGCTGTTGCCAAAGGGCAGCTGTTAATAATCATACACAAACAAATGATGGCTAAGGAATTTGCAGTTAAAACCGCAAAAATGGCAGCACATAAGTTCTCGGGGGTTTGCTCCACTTGCTGCTGCTGAAGCACTGCCTGCGCTTTGGTGGTCAAGTTTTTCACATCTCCCCATGTCACTGGATGACTGGCACGACGGAATTAGATTGGTCGCTGTGCCATCTGGAGAGTCACCCTTGCCATTTCTGGGACTGGATCCAGGGACTGATGCCACGACATCCTTGGCTGGGCGGATGCAACACACTGGAATCCACAAAGGTCCTGTAGGAGCAAGCACAGCAGCATACCCTTGCCCCCACGTAATCAGAGGGACCGGCCCCAACCATGTTTTATCTGGTAATGCCCGATAATATACCAGAGGTGGAGGCAAGCTTGTTTTCTGTTGAAAGTGTCTCTGATAAGCAGTCAAATTTTCAATGGAAACATTCAATTGATTTAAGGTAAATAATACTTTTTGAACCTGTTGTGTTATCCATGACAAATTAGGTACTCGAGAGCCCTCCTTTTTTATTTGTTTGTGGAGGCAGTCCTTAAAGGACCGATTAGCACATTCCACGATAGCTTGACCCGTGGAATTATAGACGAGACCATGAGTAAGAACAATATTCCAGGTAGTATAAAATTGCAAAAAGGCCGATGAAGAATAGGCTGGCCCATTATCAGTTTTTAAAGAAGAGGGCTTGCCCAAGGCTATAATAGCCGAAAAAAGATGAAAAATAACATGATTATCTGTTTCCCCTCTTTGAGGTATGGCCCAAAGCGCTCCTGAATAAGTATCCAGGGAGCCAAAGAGGGAACATGAGTAACATCCATTTGCCATAGTTGATTAGAGGTGAATCCTCGGGGATTAACTCCTGTGTCCCCTGAGGGGGATGTCCCAAAATATTGGGGACAGGTTAAAACAATCTGCTTGGCTTGGTCGAGTGGAATATGGCAAGCTTGTGCCAAGCCCCTAGCATTTTGATGGAAAAAAGAGTGACAAAAAAAAAATGTAAAGTTAAAAACAGAGCCATGAAATTGGCATCAATCCTTGGTGTGATATAAGCACCTGGAAAATTAAAAATAAGTTGACACACATAATGAGAATCAGAGATTAGATTGAAAGATTGTTGAAAGCTAGAATAACAGCAGACAGTTCCGATCGTTGAGGCAAGGATTGCACTGCAGTGTAAGATATTTTCCAGAGGTCACCAGAAGAATCCTTGTAAGCAATGCTCCTCTCGTTCGCCCTCCATCAGAGAAAACAGTAAGAGCGTGCAATGGAGAAGGGGAAAGCAATGGGCGGACAGGAAAAGAGGAAGTCATTAAACAAGCAAAGCGAGGATCTTTAGGCAAATGATATACAATAGAGCCTACATAGTCAGTTAAAGCACACTGAAAAGATAAGTTATTCTGAAAATAAAATTGAAAATCAGATTTAGGGAGAGGAAAAACAATATTCATTAAATCAGTCCCATTTCGTTGGCAAGCTCGAGTGTGTCCTAAAGATATAATTTCAGCACCTGCCTGGATAAATGGTAAAACATTTTGTGAAGGGGTATGGGGTAAATAAAGCCATTTAATACAATATACTTTTTGCGATTCTAATACAGCTAATACTCCCGTAAACAACTTACTAGTAGGGAATATCAAAAAAGTTAACTGACAATCTTTATGAGGAATACAGATCCACAAACTGAGTGCTCAAGATGTCATTAATTTGCTCAATTGTGGCAAGTGCTACAGGCGGAACCATAATGAGATCTCCAGGTTGTTTTCCTTTGGTCAGTAAATCAAATAATGGACTAAGTAAATGTGTAGTTATTGAAAAATATGTGCGAACCCAAGTAAGGGTGCCTAGTAATTGCTGCAATTTGACCAAAGAAATGATTTTAGGCAAGCTCAAACGAGGAAAAACTTATTCTGGAACAGAATAAGATTGCAACATTTTATGCCCTAAATAAAGATGGGGAGAGTGTAACTGTATCTTTTCCATAGATACTTAAATCATTTTGTATTACAGAAAGCCAATTAGGTTGTATTTTTGGGGTTCCAATTTAATCAGATTCCATTCAGATGAAACAAATTTCCATTAAATAGGGAAAACATTTTCAAATCTAAGCAAAACAATTCAGTCATTTCTTTTGGTTGATGGATATATATGTCTAACTAAACAATTTAAAACTCAAAAATATGCAAAACAATTGTCCAACAATTACTGTCTCCTCTTTCGAGTAAAAAATTTGCAAGCTGAAACTGCAAGAGTGGGCATTAAATTTCACATCCACCCCCCTTCCTCAACCCAGACTTCTAAGCAGAGGAAGGGGAAAAAAAATAGTTAAAACGAACAGCTGCCCCCCTCTTCTTTCTGTCTTTCTTTCGCTTTTAAAGCAATACAGCCAGCGAAAAACGAAAGAGTCAGGAGGGGGGGGAAAAAGAAAAAGAAATTTTACAAAAATCTCACCACTAAAAAATAGTTCTCTCCTTCACATGCATTTTCCATAAAACTTTTCTCATGCAAACTCTTGCTATTGCGTTCCCATTTTACAACAATAAAAACTACAATTTACTATTTGTTGCACAGCCTGGGATGGGTGGAGGGGTGAGGGCTAACACACACACATTTACACCAGCAAATTAACTCATTCACTTCCATTCTGTTTGCTTACACCATATCACATACAAATATTTCATTTCATACGTTTTCCAAGCAAACCATTTATTTTTAATTAAGACCTTTTTGTTTGTTGTTATCAAAGAGGGTTTTGACCCTTTTCCAAGTCTTGGAAATAACACAGAACAACACAGAACAACACAGACAGACATATATACACAAATACTATTAAAACAACATTTATTTAGACATATGGCTTGTCCTGCAAGAAGCGAGAAAAATCATGAGATGATTCCAACCAAACATGTGGTTTTTATAGGGCCCTTTAACCATCTCCTATTTTTCTCACCATTCCAAGCCCGAGCATAACGTTCCAGAGGTTAAACATATATAAGACAAAACAACACACACACATCAATTTGAGTTTGAGGTCAAAACAGACCTCTCCCTTTAATTAAAAACTTTTATGGTTACTTCCAATTTATCCCACCAACTTCAAAAGACAGTGGGGAAAGACTAAAAGGAATATTGAACCTGGGGCCTTTTGCAGGCGTGAAGGAGGAGGGGAAAACTAGTGCCTCTTCTCCTCACCTCTGACAAAAGGGAGTTGAATAGTCCAAAGAGCCAGATTAAAGGAAAAAGAGAGAAAAAAACTTGCTTTCAGTTCTTTGAATTTTCTTTTCTTCCGTGGCTTTAGTTGTTATCAGATAAACTAGCCAACCGGAGGTTTACAAAGTTTGTCAACGTTGCCTTGTGGAAGATTATTTTTACTACCACACATCAACACAAAGCACATCAGCATTGTCTGACAGGGTTAAACTTAACAGCCACTTGAAGTTTCAAAGCATCCTAATTGTTCCTCTAAAATTTGCCTTATGGGGGTGTACAATGGCTGTGGAAAAGCAAAAGAATTAGCCTCTCCAGGAGGAGCTGAAGGTCCAACTGGAGATGATTTAGGGGTGACAATTTTTATCTGATCGTAACCAGGCAGGGGCTTGTAGTTAATTGTTGCCCTACTGAGACATCAGAGCCAAATTTTTCCACTGCTTGACGGCATTGATACCATCGATGTAGTATCTTTACTGAACCCGGGGTTCAAGATGTAAAGTATGCCCTATTTTTATCCAGTCCTGTAAACGGAGCGTCCAGTGTTCCAGATACCAAGGATAATGTTTCCCTACCTCCTCCACCAGCTTCTTTATCTCTGCCTCAGGTTCTGTCACACCTGATTTATGTAACAGGAATCGAATTTCCTGTACATGCTTTTGCTGGTGTTGAGATAGATTGCTACCCATTACTTACCACTGAGGGGTTCCGTAGAACGAAGGGATCCCGTAGGCCGAAGGTGCACCTTAGGGGTCTATTCCAGACGATGGTAAGAATGTTGGCTGTTGCTCCCCACGGGGGGGTGAGGGTGTCCCGGTTCAGGGCGCCAGATGTTGGAGTTTGAGACCAGTCATAGCAGGATGCAAAGATGTCTGACTGCCTACGCAGTGTTTATTGCTTTTATACAGTTTTACAAGCAGCAAAAGGTAGAAGGGAGCAACAGCATTCTATTGGTTAATTCTCCATGCCATCTTCCTGTTATTCCAACCGAGGTGAGATCACCGTACCAGCCAGTGTCAGTGTCTTATCTCCTACTAACGATGTGAACAGAGTGAGATCATAGTATTTGAAGCATGATCGAGGTGGGCAGTGTGCTGCTCACGACCTCTACATGACCTCTATCTCTACAGATGAGCCTGTCATTTCCCGAATATATTCTTCCCAGTTCTTGTGAGGTTCACTCCATCCCCTGCCAGTAGCCTTTCATGTAGGTAATGCAGACCATGGTCTAGGGCAGGGCTTTTCAACCGGTAGTACGTGTACCACTGGTGGTACATTGGCACCTGGCAGGTGGTACGTGGCCCTGCCCAGCCTAGCCAAGTGTAGCGGGGGAGGGAACAAGCCAAAGCAGCGCAGCGGAAGACTTGCCATGAGAGAGTCCTCAGGAGCTGCAGGGCGGCTGGGGTGAGGCAAAGGCCCCAGGATCGGCACTTCTGGCTCACCCGGAAGAGAAAGGAGAAGGAGGGGGGCAGAGACAGGAGAGGCTATAAAAGGAGGCAGTTTGGGCGGGAGAGGGAGAGAGAAGAAAAAGACACAGCCTTGGGAAGAGGAGTCAGCTGGAGCTGCACCGAAGGGAAAAGAAGGAGGGGGGGGATGTTGTGCAGGCTCTGAGGTGTTGCTTGATAAAAAAAAGTACAGGAAACCAGAAGTTGCCTTTAAGCTTTACGTTTTTATTCAGCTGAACAAAGATGGGCTCCTCTAAAAGAGAGAAGCTCCGAATGACAAGAAATCCTTGTATTTATTCTTTCTAATTACATAAGCGATCCACCCAGGAAAGCTGACACACATATGATAAAGATTTCACCCAGTAAGGCTGGCACACTGTAGATAAGAAGGGAGAAAGCAGAAGTAGCTAAAAATGTTCCCTTTTGGGTGTTTCCCTAAAGACATCGTACGTTCCCGGGTGGGTTAGGACATTGGGTGTTTTCCCTGCTGTCCTTTCATGACCCTGCATCCATGACTCTGCAAGTGCCCAAAGACAGCAGGGCCATCTGCACATATTCACGACTGATACTTCCTATGCTGTCCCCTAATTCCGGGTCAACATAATCCCCCCTTTCATACTTTGAGCAGTGCGCAGAAGTATGATCATCAAACTGGAGAGACACAGGATAAGCTTCTGCAGTATGTGGGCCACATTGTTGAGGACAGGCAGAGGTGAATAGGGGCAAGTAGTGAATGATATAACAGAAAAGATAACAAGGAACACCACAAAGTGAAGACCAATAAATAGTTCCCTAAACCATCCCCATCCCAGGAGCCAACTGGTAAGAACAAAATATACTACTGAAGACTCCCCATACAGCATCAGTGAAAATCTCCAGATCCTTAGGGTGATTCTTGATTCCTCCTTCCATGAGATGGATGGTGTGACTAATATTAACTTGATAATCAGTGAAAAAAATCTGAGTGGACCAAAGCACACACTGCTCCTTTTGCTGCTAGTACCATATCTAATGTTTGGCAATTCTGTAACACTACTTCCCTTATTTCTCCCTGTTCCTTATTGAGTTATGTAAATGCCTGTATGGTGTGGTTAAACATTTCCTCTGTCCAGTCACCTAATTCTATAATAGATTTACAATTCAAACCAACCCCCATAGCTGGGATTATTGCTCCTGCAATGGCATTTCCTAGGCTATGAAGTACAGGATGGTGTTCAATATGTTCTTTATGCTCAAGGTGGTCCTCGTCCCGTCGATTGCGGATGCGGAAGTTCCAATCATTATGTCAGATGATACAAACTGAGGAAAAGGTCATTCCTACAGTACATGTACCTGACCAGTAAGCTGGCAAAGACTTGTAGGCAAACAGACCACAAAGGAACCACCAGTCCGGGTGGTTAGCCAGATAAATGCCTTGTTTGCCTTCTAACTCCTCAGGCAAGAAGCTCTGACACCAGACATATACAGTAAGCTATAAGTCCCATTGCTGCAAACAGACTACAAAGAGCAGAGGGGTCCTTTTTGTAGTCAAGACCAAAGGTCTGATGACATTTATGCCATCCATCCCACATGCTGGTACTCACCTTCCATGTGACCATGCAAGGTGCATAAATCCCTAATTTATATCTGGAAGAAGAAGTAAAATGACTAAGGCAAGCTGCTGCAGGGTGCTGTATAGTTGAACAATCTGCAGCTTTCCTGCCCCCAAACCCAGGGAGTGCCCAGCCTCTTGTGACAATGATCATGCTGAACATAGAGGCTCCCAGAGGTGTAGCTTCCATAAACAATCCATGGGTACCAGTTGGGGGTATGTGGGTGGAAATCCAACAGTCCATTACATTCAAGAGTTTAACCCAAGCTGGTGCATTCTGCATATGGGTGTTGGAACCCCAAATTCCTAAAGAGGGGCTGGGGACTTAGGAACTACTCTGCCCCTCCATGTTACTAGGAAAGATGGGGAAGGATGTCTGTAGCTCCTTAGGCTTTTCAGGCATGAACTTAGGTCCAGCATCAGTGTTTTGGGGAGCATCTGGCTGAAATCCTAGAGCTATCTTTTCAGGTTGGGATACTCGAGAAGGGGCTTTTGGGTTTTCCTGTCCAGTGTTCAGACTCTCCCAACCATGGGTAAGAAGAAACCGTCCTTGCTGACATATAGTGGTGGTGGGGGCACGGGTTATGGCAAAGCAACAGGAGAGTTCATGCTTGGAGCGTGTGTCAGATTGTACAATCTGACCCATCCCAGTCCACAGCAGCTGTCCCCATAGTCATGTTACATACCTTGACCATGACCAGAACCTGACCACGAACTTGACCACCCTTCCCATAACCCCCTCCGTAAGGGCAGAGCAAGCTCCACAGAAGAAAGAAGGAAGGAAGAGAAACTCAGAGTATGAAGAGGAAAACAACATAGGGTAACAGAAAAGAAATGAACAATTCAAACAAAGTACAAGATGGAAACCAAGGCAGAGAGGAGCAACATCTGCGACATAAGTAAGCAGGGAGCTGGTGAGAGAAAATAGCCGGAGAAGAAGCCCGGAAGGCACAGGTATCGCAGCGACCAAAATGTCCTGGCATTCAGGTCAACGTAGTCCGTGAAACAAAAGCTCCAGCCCAAGGTCATCCTCAGCACCAGGGGCTACAGTCCAAGCAACTCAGTGGTCCTCAGCATTGGGCGGTGGGGAAGAAGAGCGAAGGCGGGTGTGATGAATCCAAGTACGAAGCCCAGCAATCTCAACCGCTGTGTGAGTAGCGAGAAGAAAAACGAAGGAGCCTTTCCAGCATTCAGCCAAAGGGCCAGAATCAGTCCAGGACTTGACAAGCACCCAATCACCAGGAAGGAAAGGATGGAGTGGATGATCCAATCCTGGATAATGGAGGGCCTGAACAGCTTGAGAAATGGAAGAAACATCATAAGCAAGAGAGTGCATATATTCCCTGAGGGCCTGGTGTCCAAAAAAAAAACAACAGGGAGGAAAGTGGATAAGGAAGAATAGTAAAGAAAGGGCCGACCATACATGATCTCAAAGGGGAACAGGCCTTTTCCACGTGTGCCGAAGATTGGGGCCTGTAGGCCGAATGAAGCTGCCAAGCAATACCTAGGGCCTGAGACACCTGCTGGGTAATGTTAGAGATAAAGTGGGGTCCATCGTCAGAGCCAATGCCTTGGTATGGGAAGAAAAAACGCGGAATAATTTCCTTCAGGAGGACCTCAACTACCTCACGTACCTTGTTAGTATGACAGGGAAAAGCCTCATTCTATCCAGAGAAAGCACCCACAAAAACTTGCAAGTACCTAAAACCCTGCATCCATGGCAACTCAGTAAAATCAACCTCCCAAAAACTAGCAGGAGCCTGGCCAGCCCCAAGCCTCCCCAAGGGGAACTTAATAATTTCCACAGGATTATTACATCAACAAATCACACTGAAGGGATTTTATTGTGTTTATGATTTTATTATGTTTAAGCTTGATATTAGTAGTGGTATTTTGTAACCATTTTATATTGATATTAGTAGTAGTAATTTTGTAATTATTTATATATATTTATATACGTCAACAGAGTAAAAAACCAGAGGTTTGAAAGTCTGCTTATAAAGCCGGCTGTTTCAGCGCTCTGCTCATCGAGCACATAACTGGTCTACCCGCCCCCGTCGCCCGTATTCTCTCTAGCCGCGTCGCATTCGCCTACGTACTTTTAGATTCCAGCACCTCCTCTCCTCCCGTTATTGCCTCCCCCTCCTGCTCCGCTCATTTCTGGATGTTTGTTGTCAAATCGCCCTCCTGTATATCTCGTCTTGTGGCTCTCGTCAGGTATTGTGTATTTGCATATGGTAATGTTCCTCCCATCGTGTATGTCACCCTGTTGTCTCTTGGCTCTTGAGCAAGTTGTGTTGATGTTTCCTCCTTTACACTTGTTGTAATTCCTTGCTGTCGCATAAGCAGGCAACTTTGATCTTGTCTATCCCCCTCCCTCCTATGCGTGGGCGGCGCTCTTTGTACTTGTTGTGAGTTCTTGCGTTGTTGCTCATATTTTCTTAGTGCCTGGTAGGCCGGCAGCAAGTCTATGTGGCGGTTAATTGAATGTTCGTTTGATAGCCAGGCCTCTTTGAGTAATCGGCCACCTTTGCAAGTGTCCTGGGCAATGGCCTGTGCTCCTGCAAGATCAAATGAGTGGTTGTTGCTGGCCATATGGGCCCACACCTGTGAATGTTGCTCATGTCGTCTAATGGCCAATTTATGCTCATGGATCCTGGTCTGGAGTCGTTTAGTCATCTCCCCGATGTAATTACAGTGGCAATCATTGCATTTAACTCTATAAACAACTGACGATCTTTCTTCATTGGGCAATGGCTCTTTAGGGCGCATTACCTTCGCGCGTAGGGTTTGATTCGGCTTATGTGCTACGTTGATGTTATATGGTGCCAATATCCATGCCGTCGCCTCTGATACGCCGTTGATGTGCAGTAATGTTGTCCAGACTGTAGTTGTTTGTCTATTTTGTGTACTGCGAGGCTCTTGTTGTCTGCTGTATTGTCGGATAAAGCCCACTGGGTAACCGTTGCGCCTGCATATGAGATAAAGGTGGTTCCGTTCCTCAGTTTTTGCTTTCTTCGTGCTGCAGTGAGTGCCTATGCGCTTAAACAATGTTCTAATGCAGCCGATCTTATGTGATATGGGGTGGTTGCTCCTGTAATGCAAAATCCTGTCTGTATGTGTCGTTTTTCGGTGGACAGTCGTGTGGAGAGTGCCATCAGTTTGGCGGCTGACCAGCACATCTAAAAATGCAAGAGTGCCATTGGTCTCCTCTTCCACTGTAAACTGAATATCTGGGTAGACTGAGTTTAATTCCTTCATGAACCTGGCACTATCCTGGCGTTTGATGATGGTAAACGTGTCATCGACATACCTGGCCCAGAATTTGGGCCGGTAGTCGGACATCACTTTGGATTCCAGCTGTTGCAGGACAGCCTCTGCGATGATTCCCGAAATCGGGGATCCCATTGGCATGCCCTTCATCTGCTCGTAGATGGTGCCCTGGAATGTGAAATATGTCCTAAGGCACAGGTTCATCAGTTGGATGAGGTCTTCCATGCAAAGTGGGTCATGGTGTCGTAGTTCCTCCTGTTGTAATCAGCTCCTTATTACCGAAATGGCCAGATTTTGTGGAATGGAGGTGAAAAACGATGTTACGTCAAATAACATCATGACCTCATCCTCCTCCACCCTTAGCGGTTTTATTCTTCTTAAGAACTCTTCCGATGACTTTACTGTGGTCATGCTGTCTTACACTAGATGTTGTATCTGTCTGCTTAGCCATTTGGCCAGACCCGAAGTTGGTGTGTCTCTAAATGATACAATGGGTCGCAGTGGGGTCCCCTCTTTGTGGATTTTTTGCAATCCATAGAACCTAGCCATAGCTGAATCCCTAGGTCGTATAGCCTTCAGGTCGTCATCGCTGATTTTGTCCTGTCTTTTGAGTTTCTCTGCTGCCTTGTTCAATTGATTTTTAAGTGTAGTCATCAGGTCCTTTGCAACTGTGCGGTATGCGCTGATGTCATCTAGTAAGGCCTGAGCTTTGAGGTTGTATTCGGGCTTGTCCATGATGACAGTTGCCCTGCCCTTGTCTGCCGGCAGAATGACGATGGAGTTGTCTCTCCACAGTTCCTCCAAGGCTTCTTTCTCCATTGCTGATAGGATGTGACATTGTCTGTGGCCCATGAGCAGCCCTGTGACGCGTTGTCTGATGGAGTTTCTGGTTTCGTCACTGGTCTCAATTCATTGAACTGTTGGCTCCAGGGCCACGACGAAGTCGATGAATTGTGCGTCCGTCAAATTGAGACCCGTGTCTCGTTGCAGTAACCTGGTTTGTCCGTAAGTCAGGGTTCTAGATGATAGGTTATGAACCAATTTGTTGGTATAGCCACGGTTATCAGATGCTCTCAGGATCTCCATTTTTCGTCGGAGCACCTCGGCTTTGTGCTGGCGTGCCCTTAGTGTGG
Source organism: Azemiops feae (assembly GCA_023970755.1). Taxonomy (NCBI): domain Eukaryota; kingdom Metazoa; phylum Chordata; class Lepidosauria; order Squamata; family Viperidae; genus Azemiops; species Azemiops feae. The sequence goes on along the minus strand of JALGBA010001510.1, from coordinate 65,448 downwards.
CATAGTGTATATACAGGTTGAGGGCATAATAGTGTTGGCGCATTAGTATAGAGCGACAGTGTTCTTTTTTTTTTAAAACAAGTTTTATTAATTTTCCAATTGTACAAAGCTCCAGGTATTAAGGAAGCAACATGGTGATTGGGTAATCCATAATCCAATAACAAGCTCTTTCATACATATGTCAAGTTACATCATCAAAAATTTCCTCTCTGTTTCCCTTGGTTATTATTTCACATTCAAATTAATACATTGCTAGTTATAACTCAATCGGTTGAAACATTTATCAATATCTTTTGATTTATACGCCTCCATATCCTGTTTTTAACTTTTATCTAATTTCAGTTACAGTATTCCAGTTAGCTTAATGTCCATAGTATTTAGGTTTCGGATAGCCCACGGTTCCCTTAGTTCATTACAAGATAGTTATCATATCTAAGATACACTTATTATTTATTCAGATAAATTCTTACTTTATTTCACAATCATATTCTATTTCTCATCCTAATATCACTTACTAATAAAATAACCTTTATCGTCTCAATCCATCTTCTATATTATAATTCAAATCTATTATTCTAGTAACTAATTTTTATTTCCCTTATAGGTCTAAATCCTAAATATTAAATCAGTTAATGTCTTTTAAAATCTCCTTAGCCCATTAAGTGAAATTTTAGGCTCTTCCATTAAAGGTCACATAAAAAAACCCCAATTTTTAAGTCTAACTCTGGCCTTCCTTTTGTGCCAAGCAGGCTTCCATAGCAGTGCCTTTAAATCCTCGGGTGGATCTCCCTTCATTCCTACATATGTCATTTGAATCAAGGGAGACAATCCAGTTATCAACTTTTCAAGGAAGCTGGTCCCTTCATAGTCATTAGATTGTTGGCCTAATAATTTGAGTCTCCATATTTGGCTTAGTATATTTGTCGTCAGTTCAGACTGGTCTTCTTCTTCTTCTTCTGGTTTCAGCTGATTTAAATAAAAAGTCATATTCAATGTTGTAATTGTTGTTTGGTTGTCTGGGTTATCTAAGTTCTCAATGTACTGTGTATGTAGGTCTTCAGCACCTTCTGTCTTAGTGTTGCTTTCTTCAGTTTCTGTTGCTGTTAGAATTGCAGATTTTTTAGTTGAAATCAAGGTTTGGTTATCAGGGTTCAGAGTAGGTTGTAGCTGGTATTCTTTAAAGTCCACTTTAGTGTTAATTCCTTCTTCTTCTGTTGCCTTTTGAGTTGTAAGTTCATCAGTTGAAATCTGGGCTGCATTTTGTAGCTTTAAGGTGGCGCCTTTATGTTTCAGTCTGGAATTCATTAGCTCAGTAGCCTCTAGGATTTTTTTTTAAAATATATTTTATTAGATTTTTATAAGGATGGGAAGGTTACATCAAGGTGCTTAGGAAACAACGTGGAGATGGGTACATCAAACATCCAAAAGGAAAATCATAAATATATAGCTCCAATTAATTCATTACAAGTTCCCTCTCTATTTCCCTGATATAATATTACATATTCAAATTAATACATTTCTAAATAGAGTTCAAGCAATCCAGTCAGACATCAATCACATTTCAGTTATAAAGATCCAAATCCTGTTTTTAAGCTTTACTAATTTACAGTTACCATATTCCAATTAGCCTTAAATAAACATATTATTAACACTTCGGGTATCCCTCATTTCCCTTTTCCCTAACATAATAATTATATCTAAAATGAATATATTATTCCCACAATAACATTCTTATGTTTTATTTATTAATACCATTTCTTCTCTTATCACCAATCCCTCTTATTCTCCTTCTATTACAAAATAATTATCTTATTTGAAATAAAAATATCAGTCCAAAAGATACATTTCTATCTATTTTAAATATATATTCTATCAATCAATCTATATCTATAGAAAGTCTTTTTAACCCAGTAGGTAAAGTTTACCCCTCCAAATAATTATCATATCTGAAACAAAATATTATTACAAAGGATATCCTCTTACAGAATTCACGTACTCCGTTAGTTATTGAATCAGTCAAAATCTCTAAAGCCTTTTTAACCCATTGAATGAAATTTTAAAACACATTTTTAAATCTAACTCTAGGTTTCTTTCTGTGCCACACCAGTTTCCATAGTAAGGCTTCTACGTCATCAAACCTCAATATTTGAAAAGAGGTATTTGTCAGCACTTCAGACTGGTCAAAGTTCTCTTCCCTTTCTTCTAGTGGCCTTTGAATGGTGTAGTCAGTTTTATTCCATGTTGTAATTACTAGTTGATTGTCCACGTTATCACAATTTTCAGTAACTTGTATCTGGGTGTCAGTCTCTATTGTTTTTGACAATTCAGACATCTCAATTAAAGTTATTCTTTGATCATCAGGCTTCTCCATAAATTGTATATGGGGTTGTGTAAAATTGATTTGTTCAATAGTTTCCACAATTTCTCCCGGTATAAGTTCATAGTTGGGTTGTAGGTATGGTTCCTCCATCTCTTTAGGTTGTATATGTTGTTTAAAGGCCTCTTTGGAGTTACTCTGTTCCTTCTCTATTGTTCTTCGGCCTATAACTTGATCCATTAAAATTTGAGAGTAAGATTTCATGTACTCCGTAGCTTCCAAGATTTTTTCCAGTATAAGTTCATAATCAAGCTGTGGGTAAGATTCCTCCATTTCAGTGGTGAAAAGATCTTTTAATCTTTTAGTGAAGGCTATATTTAGTAAAAGTCAACAAATATTCACCTCCAATTCCTAGTAGACAAAATCACCACCCAGCTGTTTCAAGTTATCTTTACCCTTATCATCCTTTAAAGGTCAGAGCCATCCTCCAGCAAAAAAATATACAGTTGCAGTAACACTTTTTGTCACAAGATGTCCTCAGTAGGCTGTAAAGTCTTTCTTTCCAAATTAATAGATTTTTTGTTTTTCACATTAAAAAAGTAAAAAAGAAAGTCCTCTCCAGGATAGTAAATAGCGTGGTTATAATAGTAATGTTCAAAAGTAGAAATATTTTCAGGATCCCTCAGTATTCCAAGAGTTAAATAGTCAATAAAAAATTAGCTGTTTTATTTTTTTCAGTTTCCAAAGCTGTTTTTCCCACAGTGCCGAAATGCTGCTCTCTCACAGCAGGGAAGTAATTCAAATTCAAAGCTTTTTACAGGAGAGTAATTAGGGAAAGAGGGGGAAGGAAAGGTCTCACCCAGATTCTCCATGGGGGTTCTTTGTGCTTAGCTGTTCTTCTGGTTTTCAGCTGGCGCAGCGAAGTGATCGTCCATTTTACTGGGCGATCTTTTCTCCGACGGCCCTAAGGAGCTGGCTCGGACCAAGGAAGGAGCTGCCGCCCTTCCCCCATCGACGAGGGCCTCCTCAACGGTGGTCGCCCCTCCAGGGCGACTTTTTGACCCGATTAAGACGAGGCTCTCCGCGCGACTGTGTCTGCCGCGATCCGGAACCGGAAGCCGCCTCTAGGATTTTTTCAAGTATAAGTTTGTAGTTAAGTTGTGGGTGGTGTTCCTCCATTTCTGTTGTTATGGTTCCAAAGGAAGATTGCTTTTAATGAAAAACATGAGGCCTTACCTCTGAGAATCCATCTATTGCAAAAATAACCTTGGCACTTACATGGACGGATGCCAGAAACTGAATTTCTCTGGCTTGCCGTCTTTCTTTTCTTGCTACACCCCTCCCTTATTCTACAGTCATGAATTAGGTCTTCCAATTAGGCTGGAGGCCAAAGATTTACTTCCGTTTCTTTCCCGGGCTTTCCTCCTTCCGTTTCTGCCTTCTGAATTAACTCTAAAAATACCAGACAGTTCTACATATCTTGTCAAAGCAATAATATCCTATATTAACAGCGTTGACATCTGTGGTGTTTACAGATAGTCCTTTAATGGAGGCTATTTTTGATAAAAGTCAATAAATGTCCACCTCCACTATAGAGTGTTGTTTTCACCACCCAGCTGTTTCAAGTTCTTATCTTTTTTGATAGTGTCAAGGTCAAATCTTAGTCTCACAAGTCTCCCAGTCAGAAAAAAAGTCACTTGCTGTACCACATTTCGCCACAAGATGTCACCAGTAACATGTAAAATCTTTTCCCAAACTCAAGTTAGGCTTTTATCCGGTTTAAAAAAAAAGAAGAAAGAAATATTCTTTTTTTCCCAGCTTAACAGATAGGTAAAATAATAAGTCTCTGTAGGAATAAAAACCTTTTGGGATCCCAGGTATCCCAAAATTACAAGTCCAATTATTTAGTTGTTTAGTTTAGTTGTTCTTTTTTTTTTTTCCTTAGCTTTATATTCCCAGAGTAGGCAGAAGCCTCAGAATTAAAAGGGGGAAAAAAAGAATTTCTAAAGGCTTTTACGGGAAGGTAGTTGGGAAGCAAGAAAGGTAAGGTAAGGCCTCACCCAATTCCTCCACGTTGCTTTCATCGTGCTTGGTAGTGCTTTTGGCTTTCGGCTGGAACAGCTTAGTGATCGGCCTTGTTAATGGCCGATCTTTTCTTCGGTCCAAAGGAGCTGCCTCGGATCAAACGGAATGGCTGCTGCCCTTCCGCGATCTGTCGAGGGTCCTCCTCAGCGGTGGTCGCCCTCCAGGGTGACTTTTGACCCTTTCCAGGGTCTTCCGACAAAGGGAAACCGGACGGCGGAGAGAGCGCTCTCCCCGCGCATCCGCCGACGTCGCGATCGCAAACTGGAAGCCATAGCGTCAGTGTTCTTGACATCTTCGGATTCCTGCCGTCAGGACCCCAATGCGTCTGTGGTGGTCATTAATTAGGGCGCGCATTGTCCGGCGTTGGAACTGTCGGACCGTCGTCGGACCGTCGTCTGACCCTCTATCAAGTCCACCAATGGTTGTTTTCATAGCGACTTCGGCAGTAGATCACCTCGGATGCAGTCGTGCAAAAAAGCTAGCTTTCGGTAGTTGATCGTCTCCCGTTCCGCAAGGCTTTCCCACCTCCTGGCTTGGAGCAATACTGCTCGCCCATAATTATCCCTAATTACTTTAAAAATACGAATCCCGGGTATGTTCATATTAACAGTAGAAAAGCAACGACCTCCAGGATAAATGTAAAAAACAACTGTTTATTAGCTAAGCTTTCATCGGTCCCCTGCTGACGTCATCAGAGTAAAAAACCAGAGGTTTGAAAATCTGCTTATAAAGCCAGCTGTTTCAGCGCTCTCCTCATCGAGCGCGTAACTGGTCTACCCGCCCCCGTCGGCCGTATTCTCTCTAGCCGCGTCGCATTCGCCTGCATACTTTTAGATTCCAGCACCTCCTCTCCTCCCGTTATTGCCTCCCCCTCCTGCTCCGCTCGTTTCTGGATGTTTGTTGTCAAATCGCCCTCCTGTATATCTCGTCTTGTGGCTCTCGTCAGGTATTGTGTATTTGCATATGGTAATGTTCCTCCCATCGTGTATGTCACCCTGTTGTCACTTGGCTCTTGAGCAAGTTGTGTTGATGTTTCCTCCTTTACACTTGTTTTAATTCCTTGCTGTCGCATAAGCAGGCAACTTTGATCTTGTCTATCCCCTTCCCTCCTATGCGTGGGCGGCGCTCTTTGTACTCGTTGTGAGTTCTTGCGTTGTTGCTCTTTTTTTTTTTTCCCAACAAGTTTTATTGGTATTTTTAGTTTTACATCAATGTGCCTTAAGAATCTCTGTGGATCTGATATCGTCTCCTTCCAGAAAGGTTCTATGATTATTAAAAAATTCCTCTGCTTTAAGTGGGGTATCCAATCTATATCTTCTCGAGTCCCAAAAAATTAATAATCCTTCTGGGACTAACCATCTAAAATTCACTCCTTTGTTCAGTAGTTTCCTTGTCAAAAATTGATATTCTCTTCATGCTTCTCTTATTCTCTTCGGGATCTGTTTAAGAACTAGAAGTTCTTTATCTTTATATTTCAGTGGTTGGTCTCTTATTGCTCTCAAAATCTCATCTCGTATTGCTCTTTTAAGAAATCTTACGTGAACCTCTCTGGGAACTCTATTTCTTCTTGCATAGCTTGAATTGACTCTAAAGACCTGGTCCATTTCTTTTTTCATTTGATCCATTTCCATTCCAAGTCAATCCGCCAATAGCTCACACATCAACTCTAACAGGTTCTCATCTTTCTCTTCTATGATATTTTGGAATCTCAAGAAGTATGACGCCCGTTCCATCTCCATAACAGCGATGCTGTCTTCCAATTCCGCATTAACTTGTGCCAATCTCTGGTTCTCATCTTGTAATGCTTCTAATTTCTGATCAACCATCTCTGACTTATCCTCTATTTTTTGTATTCTTTGTTGAGTATCTATCATCGCCTGTTGGAAAGTTTCCATTTTTTGATCCATTTTAAGAAGATCACTTTTCAAGTCTTCATAATTTTTATCCAAATCTTTTTTCATTTCCATTTTGGAGTCTGCAATTGCTTGAAGTATCGCTTGCGTATCTTTTTGTTGAGTTTCCTGTTGTAGAAATGTAGTAATTGATTTTTGAGGAGCTGGGCTCACCGAGGTTGAAGCGGGGGCCGAAGAGCCCTTCTTCACCCCTTTAGCCAAATTTGAGATGCTCATCTTCTAGTTGTTGTATTTATTTATAATCCACTGAGGAGCCCAATGGCCAGTTATAATCCACCAGAGGGCCCGATGGCCAATTGTAATCCAGTGCCCTCCTATTATCAGGAGACAAGACACACGTACTTTTAACGGGAAAAAAAAGAAGAAAGAAAGGAAAAAAGTACTAATAATTCCAGCAAAAAATTAATTAAGGAGAAGGAAAAAAAAAGGGGAACAAAAAATTTCTGCAACCATCCCAAAAAGAGGGAGAATAAAAAAAAGAAAAGTAAAAAGAGCAAACAAAAAGGCCAAAGAAAAAGGATGTATTTATATCCAAAAGAAAAATCAAAAAGAAAAAGAAAAGAAAGAATTGTCATGTAAAAACAAAAATATTATAAAGAAAAATGATCTAATTGTAAATTAAAAAAATTATTTCACAGTCACCCACAAGAAAAAACAAAACCCTATTTTTTTTGCTGTAAAAAATATATAGCTAGTGAAGAAGACCAAACATTCACAGAAGGAGCAGGGAACTTCCCTCTCAGTAGCTTTTGAGAGAGATAAGGATGTCTGGGCTTGCAGCCAAGTCTTGCAGCTGAATAAACAAAGCTATCAGAGAACAAAGAGGAAAATTACAATGTAGCCACTAAGTGGTAAAGAAAAGGAAAAAAATGTCCAAAGTGGGAACTCAGTTTCAAAGTTCTTTAAAGTTCTTTAAAGTTAATGAAAATAACAGAAAAAAAAACAGGGTGGCTTTTCCCAGTTATTAAGTCTTCCTCTCCTTCCAAAAATAAAATAATTTCTCCAGTTAGAAAGGTTTTTAAAATAATCCAAATCAGTTCTTCGCTTAAACCGCCGTTTATCCGGGAGGGGGGGGAATAAATCCACCTCCTTCCTCCCTTCAGCCTTCCAGCTTCGTTTTAAAGACAGTCTTCAATTAAATCCACTTCATAAAGAGAAAAGAAGCATATTCTCACCCGTCCCGGCTGCTTGCCTTCCAAATCAGCTGTTTTCTGTCTCCGACGATCAGCTGGGAATGGCGGCTCGCATAAATACGATCTGCCTTTCTTTTGCTGGTTCCAGGGGCTGCTTTGGGTTCAGTAAGCCGGCTCCCGCCGGCTCCCGTTCCTCAAAGGTTCGCCCTTCGGTGGCCACCCCTCCAGGGTGGCATTTAGCCCAAACGGGCCTGCCAGCAAAGAAATTTCAGACCCGGGGAGCGGAGCAATTTTCCCCGGGTCTACAGTCAGCAAAGTCACCGGAAGCACTCTCTCCTTTCTGGAAGGAGACGATATCAGATCTAAAAAACCAGAGGAAGAAGCAGGAGCATCGAAACAAACAGAAGAGGAAGAACCTAAAAAGACTCAATCAGAAGAAGACGTAAGACCCAAGGATCAGAGACAGATAACTTCTAGAAGACTGAGATCTAAGTACAATTAAAACTATGGAAGAAATTGAAATTTTTTCAACAAATATAAATGGTCTTAACTCCCCATCAAAAAGGAGTAAAATATTCTATAGATTACAAAAATTAAAAATGGACATAATTTGTCTCCAAGAGACACATATAAAAAGACAACATTTTAGACTTCTAGAACAACCAAAAATAGGCAAATTTTATTTTTCATCGGCACTGCAAAAGAAAAGAGGGGTAGCCTTCTATATAAAAGAGAAGATGAACCCAAAACAAATTTATGCTGATGATGAAGGAAGACTATTAATGGTGGAAATTACATGGAACCAAAAACAAATTTTGATGATTGCGATATATGCCCCCAATGAGAAACAAGACCAATTTTTTCAGCAACTATATGATAAGTTAATGGAATTAAACTATCAAAACCTTTGTATTCTTGGAGACTTTAATGCGATAACTGATGCAAAACAGGATTATAAGAGCTACAAACAAGGGAAAAAAGGGGGAAATACCTTATCTAATTCTTTTCTAAAGATGAAAGACGAATTAGGTATACAAGATATATGGAGAGAAATGAATCCAGATAAAGCACAATACACATTTTATTCAAATAGGCATAAATCCTGGTCACGAATTGATATGATATGGACTTCTTATGATTTAAAGACTATGATACAGGAGATTGAAATAGAACCTAATATTTGGGCAGACCATAATCCAATTAGAATGACGTGGAAAGGAACTAGAAAGAAACTAAGATGGCGGCTGAACAAAGCTATATTGAAAGAAAAGGAATTTTTGCAATTAGCAACGAAAAATGGATTTTTTAAAAAAAATAAATAAGAAAGAAGAAACCTCCATTCAAAATGTATGGGATACAGCGAAAGCATATTTTAGGGGCGTGGCTATAACCTATGTGGCCAAAAAGAATAAAGAAAAGAAACAAACACAACTTAGATTGAAAGAACAATTTAGTAAATTGGAAATGGAGCTACGAAATGATCCACAAAAGAAAGAATTGAAGACACAGATGGAATTAATAAAACACAAATTAAATTTAATGGAAATGGACATAAGGGCACAACAGATTAAACGATGTAAACAGAATTTCTTTGAAAATGCCAATAAACCCGGAAGATGGTTGGCATATAAATTGAAAAAAGAAAGAGAAAAAAGATTGATAAGTAAACTACAAGACACAAAAGGCCAATTGTACTGTCACAATGATGCAATTAAAAAAATTACTACAGCTTATTATGAGACACTTTATAAGACTGAGGTGGTTTCGAATGAGACAATACAGGAATATTTAAAAGAAGCGGACCTTCCAAAGGTACCAGAGAATATGCAATATATATTAAATGAGAACATAACAATGATGGAGATTACAGAGGCGATAAAAAAACAAAAAAAGGATAAAACTCCGGGACCTGATGGTCTCCCTGCAGAAGTTTATATAGCTTTACAAGACATTGTCAGTCCGATTTTGAAAGACCTTTGTAATGAAGCTTTTTCAGAGACAAAAATACCAAACTCCTGGAAAGAAGCTAATATTTCTCTTATACCTAAAGAAGACACTGATTGTACACAAATTAAAAACTATAGACCAATATCTTTATTAAACGTGGATTATAAAATATTTACTACAATAATGGCAGAAAGAATGAAGAAATTTTTGACTGAATTCGTCCATTCAGACCAAAATGGCTTTTTACCAAAAAGGCAGATAAAGAATAATTTAAGGATTATTTTAAATGTGTTGGAGTATTATGAAAACCATCCAGGGAAACAGCTGGCACTTATATTTCTTGATGCGCAAAAAGCTTTTGATAATCTTAATTGGCAATTTTTGTTTCAACAGTTGAAGGAGATGGACTTTGGCGGAAATTTTATAAATGCAATTCAAGCAATTTATAATAAACAATCAGCAAGGATACTTATAAATGGAGATTACACAGACAGCTTTGAAATTAAAAAAGGCACAAGACAGGGATGTCCATTGTCCCCTTTGTTATTCATCTTTACATTGGAAGTGTTGGCTAGAAATATTAGGCAAGATATTGAGATTAAAGGATTGGAGATAAAAGATCAAAAATACAAACTACAGGCTTTTGCAGATGATTTAGTTTTTATTTTGGAGGAACCATTAGAGACAGCTGTTAAACTCTTGCGGAAAATAGAGAAATTTGGAGAAGTGGCAGGGTTGAAGATAAACAGGGAAAAGACTAAAGTATTAACGAAGAATTTAACAGATAAACAAAAAATTCAATTTGCTAAAAAGACAAACCTTCAAATAGCTAAAAAAGTTAAATATTTAGGTATCTATTTAACTTCAAAATATACAACAATAAAAGAAGACAATTACGAGAGATTATTAAAACAAATAAAAGTGGACTTGGAGAAGTGGAAAAATCTTCAATTATCATTACTAGGAAGGATAGCGACTGTTAAGATGAACATTTTACCTAAGCTAATTTTTCTTTTTCAAACAGTTCCTGTCAAGTTAAATCAAAAAATTTTCGATGAATTAAATGCTACAATAATCAGATTTATATGGCAAGGTAAAAAAGCTAGAATTAAAATTAAATTATTACAAGATTCTAAAGACAGAGGGGGCTTTGGACTCCCGGATTGGAGACTTTACTATCAGGCAGCTATTTTGCTTTGGCTTAAAGAATGGATTACATTGAGAAACAAAAGGCTTCTTTATTTAGAGGGGCATGATTTGCAATTAGGTTGGCATGCATTTTTGTGGTATGAGAAAAATAAAGTACATAAATACTTTCAAAATCATGCTATAAGGAATGTATTGTTTTCAGAGTGGGAAAAAATTAAACATAAAATTTACATGAAAATACCTGAGTGGATTTCGACAATGGAAGCCTTTTCCTACCCAAATTTAATTAATTATGATAAACTCGTTAGCTATAAAGATATTTTGGACAAAGATGGGAAACTTAAAGACAGACAAATTCTTCAGCAACAGGGTATTGACTTAACATGGTGGTCTTACTTGCAAATTCAGACAAGATATGAAAAAGATATAAAGTCTACAGGATTTTATAAAGAACAGACACCGCTAGATAAAATATTGTTAAAAACTGATGAACATTTGATTAAAAAACTCTATAAATTTCTGCTAAGCTGGAAGATGGAAGAAGAGCAAGTAAAAGAAACAATGATAGTATGGGCTAAGAACTTTGGATATTCTATAGACTTAGAAGATTGGCAAAAATTATGGGATCGAAATATTAAACTTACTAAAGCGGCTGCATATAAGGAGAATTTATATAAAATGTTTTATAGATGGCATATGACACCAGTTAGACTAGAGAAAATGTTTAAAAATGTATCAAATATGTGTTGGAAATGTAAACAAAAACCAGGAACTTATTATCATATCTGGTGGATATGCCCTAATGCAAAGATATATTGGCTTAAAATTCACAGATGGCTAGAAAAGATGACTAAGATACAGATAGAATTCAAACCGGAATTGTTTTTATTAGGAATATTAAGATCTAATTACGGAAAAGAGAATGAATATTTAATTTTACATATATTAACAGCCGCGAGAATAGCGTTTGCCCAATTTTGGAAAAATGAAAAGATACCACCTGACCAGATTATTATTATGAAAATATTGGAATGTGCAGAAATGGATAGATTAACTTTAGAAATTAAAGAGAAAGAAGACACAATTTTCTTTAAAACATGGGAAAATTTTTATCAGTGGTTAGCAATAAGATAGAATGAAAAAAGATGATGAAATTAAATAAGATAAATGATGTACTTTCTTTTGAATATTATTTTTTAATTTTTTGGCTAGATGTTTACATTTAACTATGATTAATTATAATTAATAAGCGTTATATTGATATTTATATGTAACTATATTTACTTAGTAATACATCACTAATAGTATACTGATTATTGTTACTTATAGAATGAATGATATGTATTGGGTTAAGTTTTTACCATTAATAGTGATAAATTTATTAATATAGCTTTTTAGTATTATGTTAATTATGTATACTTAATATCTATACCCGGACGACAGTCTGCTTGCTAAAGCGTTGATTTATTGTTGGGGGTAACCCCATTATTGTATCTATCCCTACCCTTGGTCTAATCCTTGTTCTTTTACCCTATGTTATACCTTTACCTACCCTTCCCTTTCTATCCCGATAAAAATAATAAAACATATTTTTTTTTTAAAAAAAGAATCTCCGTGGAGATAGGGTGATCAATCATCCAAAAAAACCCCAATATAATCAAACATAGATAATTCAATAATTCCTTAACATTACTTCTCTGTTTCTCTCAAGCTAAAACCTAATATTAATACATATCTAGATAAAATTCAATCATTATATATAAAAAACAAAAATATCGTTAGTAATTCACATATCAATCAAAATCCTGTTTTTAGGTTGAACTATTTTAAAACCATTTTACATTTTAGCCTAAAATAAACACAAAATTTCATTTCGGGTCCCTCAATTTCCGATAAAACAATAACAATTTCTAAAACACATATATAGTATAACTATTATATTTTAATACTTCTCTCTTATATTCTATCAAATATATATTTTATAAGTCAATCCAAATCTCTAAAAGTTCCTCAATTATTTTAACCTAGTTAGATTAATGCATTTCTAGTTAACATTCAATCATTGTAAATAAAAATAACAGTAATATTTCACTAATATCAATCCAACTCCTTTTAAATTTAAGATTTCCAATTTTCCATATTGCCATTCCAGACCATAATCAAATCAATTCTCTAAAAGCCTTTTTAACCCGTCAGATAAAATTTTAGCACTCATTTTTAAACCTAATTCTAGCTTTCTTTTTGTGCCAAACAGGTTTCCACAATAGGGCCTCTAACTCCTCACATCGTACTGCTTGGCTATACACATTTTTCCACAATTGAGTCTGGTCGTAGTCTTCTTCTCTTTTTTCCAGTGTTGTCTGCATTATGTAATCAGTCTTAATCAGTATGGTAATTATTCGCTGTTTATTCATATTGTCAGCATTAATGTCTCGTATTTGGAAGTCAATTCCTGTTGCTTTTAGGGTTATAAATGTTTTAGTTGAAATCTGCCTTTGAGCATCAAAATTTTCCATCATTTGTGTATGAGGTGTAGCATCTTCCTCTTCAGTAGGTTGTAAATATATTTCCTCCATCTCGTTAAGTTGTGCATCTGGTTGTGTGTCATGATCAGTCAAACTTTGAGATTCAATTTTTAACTCTGAAACATTGTCTTTCCTGTGCTTTCTAAAATGTTCTTTTAGTTCCTCTTTCATTTCCAAATTTTTTTCTAGTATCAGTCCATAATCAAGCTGTGGGTAAGATTCCATTTCAATAATGGAGTAGTCTTCGTTTTTTAGTGAAAATTCAGCTTAGAAGGTAGATTGCAATATTATAAAATGTAACATCCAAACAGAAATAGAAAAAAAAACAAAAAATCAAGCCCAACAAAAAGATACAGGCAGCAAAAGTCAAAGTCAGTGTTGTAAATGTCTAATTTGTAATCCAAAATAGTAGTAGAATAAGATGCCTTAAAAGTCAGTTATTAGTAATTTCTGGGTGTCACGCCAAGTTCACAAAGTAAAAGTTCAGCTTAAGATAGCTACTTTTTAGCAGAGCCCTTGAAATAATTTCACTCAGATAGGAATTTCTGGGCTTCACGCCAAGTTCAGCACAGCTTAAACTGGATACTTTGTTACCGCCCAATCCACGTGATTCCGCCCCGAGAGCCGAGGGAATTTTTTTTATTTTTTTTTTAGAAATAAACAGCAATGTTCAGAAGGGGGAGGAGGAAAGAAAAAACACTCCACCCCCCTCCCTATAGGCTTCCACACGAGCTAAAGACATACAGGCAAAGAGAAAGAGTCACAGTAAGGATTTTTTTTTTCCGGATCCCCGAAATCCAACAGCTCCAAGAGACAATAAACATTCATTATTTTTCACAGCTCGTTTTCCCAAGTATCCAAACACTGCTTTCTTAGAATAGGGAAGTAGTTTCTAAAAGCTTTTGACAGGAGAGTAAATAAGGTATCAAGAGGGAAGGAAAGGTCTCACCCGGATCATCCACGGTGGTTCTTTTCGCTTAGATGTTGCTGTGACTTTCGGCTGGAACAGCTAAGTGATCGGCCATGTTAATGGCCGATCTTTTCCCCGTCGGCCCAAAGGTAATTTCTCGGACCGCAGAGGGAGCTGCCGCTCCCTCTGTGATCAACAAGTGTCCTCCTCCACGGTGGCCGCCCCTCCAGGGCGACTTTCGACCCTATACAGGGTCTACCGGCGGGGGGAAACCGGCCGGCAAAGAGAACAAGCTCTTTGCACGACCGCGAGCACTGTAACTGGAACCGGAAGCCGTTGCTCATATTTTCTTAGTGCCTGGTAGGCCGGCAGCAAGTCTATGTGGCGGTTAATTGAATGTTCGTTTGATAGCCAGGCCTCTTTGAGTAATCGGTGTGGACCCATATGGCCAGCAACAACCACTCATTTGATCTTGCAGGAGCGGAGGCCATTGCCCAGGACACTTCCAAAGGTGGCCGATTACTCAAAGAGGCCTGGCTATCAAACAAACAGGGTGACATACACGATGGGAGGAACATTACCATATGCAAATACACAATACCTGACGAGAGCCACAAGACGAGATATACCGGAGGGCGATATATGTTTTTGTTTGTGTGTAAGCAGCTTTGTGGGTGCCTTATATTGGGAAATTGTTTATATGGAAGCAAATGTCTCATGCTCTATGTACAGGTGATTGCTTACATGAAAGGAGCAAGATGAAATTCTATGGTCCAGGAAATAGGAAGGGGGGAAGGTGAGCTAGCCTGGATTGATGTGTATGAGTCACCACCTTGGAATTTGTTTTTCTGTACTTTTTTACTCCTGGTACCGAGACTTGAGCCTCTTTGTTCTGAAAGGGTATAAAAAGTGGAAGAAATCTTTTTTGTGTGTGCCTTCATCCCTTTAAGCAGCCATGGAAAGGGAGGAGGACACCGGACTCTGTTTTGATCAAAATAAACGTCATTTTCTTGCTGAAACCTTGGCTCAGGAGCTTCTTTGGCTCTTCAAAATTCCTGAGTAGTGCAGGGAAATTTGTGAGGTTAAGAGGAGAACCAAAGATCCTGATGCCCAAGCGTGGGGCTTGCTCAATGGCCCCCACGTCCAGAGACCCTTGTTAAGGTCCCGGCGAGCCTTTGATTCTCGGCAGGACAAAACCGACGGCAACTGAAGCGTCGGTCTTAGAGCGCTTCTAGGTGTTTGACCTGGAAGACTTCTGCGCTTTGGTGGCGGTGGTAGGATACGTGTCCGAGGAACCTGAACGCCCGAATTCAACAAGGTTTCATGCTTCTCCACTGACGGGAGAAATTACAACAGGCACCTTGGTGAGTAGAGAAGTTTTTGTAATCCTGGAATAAGACATGGGGTTGATCTCCCTGACCAGCCTTTACGCGAAGAGGCCAAGAAAGTGCCTTGTAATACAGGAATGGGGAATGGTCAGAGTAATTTAGAGAAGGAAATTAAGCCAAAATATACTCCTTTGCAATGTGTTTTGAAAAATTGGGATGTTTTGAAACCTCAAGTGGCTGTTAAGTTTAACCCTGTCAGACAACGTCTGGTGGTGCTTTGTTTTGATGTGTAACAGTAAAAATAATCTTCAAGAAGGCAACATTGAAAAACTTTGTAAACCTCCGGTTGGCTAGTTTATCTAATAACAACTAAAGCCACGGAAGAAAAGAAAAGAAAAGAAAAATTCAAAGAACTGAAAGCAAGTTTTTCTTCTCTTTTCCCTTTAATCTGGCTCTTTGGACTATTCAATTCCTCTTTGTCAGAGGTGAGGAGAGGAGGCTGCTAGTTTTCCCCTCCCCCTTCATACCTGCAAAAGGCCCCGGGTTCAATATTCCTTTTAGTCCTTCCCCACTGTCTTTTGAAGTTGCTGGAAAAAATTGGAAGCAACCATAAATGTTCCCCTCCCTTTTAATTAAAAAGGGAGGCCTCTTTTGGCCTCAAACCCCAAATTGATGTGTTGTCTTTTATATATATTTGGTCATTCAGAACATTAAGCTTGGACTTGGAATGGTGGGAAAAATAAGAGATGGTTAAAGGGCCCTATAAAAACCACATGTTTGGTTGGAATCACCTCATGATTTTTCTCACTTCTTGCAGGACAAGCCACGTTTAAAAATGTTGTCTTAATAGTATTTGTGTATATATGTCTGTCTGTGTCGTTCTGTGTTATTTCCAAGACTTGGAAGAGGGTCAAAACCCTCTCTGATAACAACAACAAAAAGGCCTTATTTAAAAATAAATGGTTTGCCTGGAGAAAGTATGAAATGAAATATTTGTATGTGAAATTGTTTATGCAAGCAGTTAGAATGGAAGTGAATGAGTTAATTTGCTGATATGTAAATGTGTGTGTGTGTCAGCCCCCAAACCTCCGGTCCCAGGCTGTGGAAGAAATAGTAAACTGCAGATTTTTTTTTTTTGTTGTGGAATGGAAAGGCAATAGCAAGTGTTTGCATGAGGATGTGGAAAACATGCATGTGAAGGAGAGAAAACTATTTTGTTAGTGGTGAGATTTTTGTGAAATTTCTTTTTCTTTCTCCTGTCTCCTTTTTCACTGGCTGTGCTACCTTAGGAGCGAGAGAGACAGAAAGGAAAGGGGGGGGGGAGATCTGCTCATTTTAACTTTTTTTTCTCTACTTAGAATTCTGGTCTGAGAAAGGCGGGGTGGATGTGAAATTTAATGCCCACTTTTGCAGTTTTAGCTTGCAATTTTTTTTACTCAAAAGAGAAGACAGTAATTGTTGGACAATCTTTTTGGGAAATCTTTGAGTTTTAAAATGTTTAGTTAAACCTATATATTCATCAACCAAAAGACATGACTGAATTATTTTGCTTAGATTTGTAAATGTTTTAACCTACTTAATGGAAATTTGTTTCCATCTGAATGGAATCTGATTAAATTGGAATTTGACTAAATATATATTAAAAGCAAAGAATTGATACTAGGGTTTGATACAAAACTTTAGCTTTTGCAATAGCCTAGTGGCTTATTTCAGTAACTCAGAATATCTTATTAAGCTTGTTTATTTTTTTTTGTGAAGGTTTTTTTTTATTCTTTTAAATTTTTTGGGATTATAAATAGCTATGTTGTTTTGACTAAAGATTTGTATGCAAAACTGTTAGAAAAAGGGGTTATGTTAACAAACGCAAGCAGAGTTTGGTGAGCGCTCCTTTGTTGGCTCTTCACTAGGTAATTTGTTTGTAAATACGGACAAAGGAATGGCTTGGGGGGGGGGGGTTGACCCAGAAGTTGGGGAAAAGAGGCAGCCAGTGGCATTTTTGTCTAAAATTGACATTTGGGAAGTCTTGGTGGTTAGCATTTCTTATCAAGTGTGGGTAATTTTAAATCAGAAAGCCGAAAGGAGGTAAACACTTGTTCATAGATGACTTTATGCCTTACGGCAGGCTCTGAAGTTGTTAATAAGGGAGAAGGAGAATATATATATATACTGACTCCAAGTATGCTTTATGGAGTCTTGAATACTTTTGGAGAAGAGAAAAGTAAGAGGATTGATTAATAGTAAAGGGAAAGAGTTGGCTCATGTAAAGTTGATAGAAGATGTACTTGTGGAAGAAGAAAAGAAAGAAGTTAGTAAGTGGTGGAAGGGAAGGGAAGGAATGGATAATAGAAGGAAGAAGCAGGAAAGTTGCTTTTAAGTTGGTTTGCACAGACTTGTGAATTGCATGCATTAGGTAGGGAGACTGCCATTAACATGGTCAGCTCAAACATGTGATGGAAAGAGAGAAAAATGGAAAGTAGAAGAAAGTGGGAAGTGGATGTTGCAAGATGGGAGACGGATGTTGAAAAGAAAGAAAGAAGAAAGAAAGAAAGAAAGAAAGAAAGAAAGAAAGAAAGAAAGAAAGAAAGAAAGAAAGAAAAGCAATAGCTAGGACACAGAAGCAGCCACTAAAGGGGGGGTGCAAGGGATGGTTGATACTTAAAAACAAACAAACAAGAAAGTTGTATATATGTAAACGAGTAAATAAAAAGCTCTGCAACATTTAGGCCTCAACTGGAAAGCTGTCTTTGTCCCTTTGAAATGATGTATGGGAGGCTTTTGTTACATGGAGGTTTAAGAATGTCAATGAAGAAGAGAAGAAAGTTACTCAGTATTTGCATAATCTGGCGCAGGTTTTGTCTTCTATCTCAGTACAGGCCCAGGCTGCCCTACCACCTGTCTCTGGCCATTGTTCCTGGAGAGTGGGTTCAGGTGAAAAGAACTGTCACCTAGAAATACCAGTCCTGAGTGGTCCCAACCATGCCAACTCCTCCTGATCTAAGGAATCAAGGCGTGAGTCCATGGAAAGTCCCATCATTCCCTCTCCAGTGACAAGCTCCACAGCTGGACGGCCTGAAAATGAAATTTCAACCTGCCTCGCCTGTTGAACTGTTTCCATCTAAGTAGGAGAAAAACCTCAATGGATTGGACTACCCTGGAAATCATGTTCCTAGAACCTGGACTATGTATTGCAATATTTTATTCTGCTACTGTTGTTTCCCTCGTACCTTCTTTGGTAGAAGGAAGGACCATGGGCCCAATACTTAAAGGAACAAAAGGGAGTTGTGTTTATAACAAGACTACATATTCCACTTGCAAAGGGGCAATAGGGTCTCTTGTTATGCTCCTGTCAATACAGTAAAGCTTTACCAACAACTTTAAATCTGGACATATGGAGGGACATACAGACATTACCTTTTGAGGAAGAATAACACGAGACTTATGGACAAGTGCCAGAATCTTCTTTGATGCATGTAAAGCTATTGACTATAATCAAGCTAAATGGACTAAGTGTGGAGACAGGCCTACTCATTTAACGCCAAATATGTTTGCACATCCTACCCAACCTGGCACAATCAAAGGATTCCTGCAACCCGGTGTGCTTCGAGATAACCAGACCAACGGATTTCTCAGCATCATTTGAACTAGCTCCAAATATGGGTTCAAGTTGATTTTCATGAACTGGAAACCACAATTGAGATTCCCTCAGTATCAAACAATCTTTTTATTGATCTGGCCCAAAAGAATTGTTTCATTTTTAAATGTGAAGCTCGAGAGATTCAATTGGAGAACATCACTTCTCATTTTAATTTGACCTGGAAAGAAAAGGACCGTCCAACCAAATGGGCCCTCTATTTCGTCATTGTGGCCCTAAATTGCATTATTAGACCCCAGTCCGACATTACACATAAGGAATATGTCAAAGAAATCACTGACAGAATGCGAACGTTAGCTCATGTCCCTGTCCAGACGTGGACAGGAGCACTGGATGTTGGAGGATGGTTTTCGGGAATGTTTGATAATTGGAAAAGGATACTGTTCATTGTGGTCTTGGCCTTAGGAGGGTGGTTGTGTTTATCATGCCTTATCCTGCTTGTTCAGAGAATTGTTAGATCCACTATATCTGGACTAACTTTTGCTGCCACTCCTATCTATAATGATAAACCAGCTAAAGAAATGATTTTAAGACCTTTACCTTCTGACTACACTCCCCTCTTCAAGAGTCCCTAAGCCTATTCGGCTTTTATATTAAAAAGGGAGGATTGAAGGGATTTTATTGTGTTTATGATTTTATTATGTTTAAGCTTGATATTAGTAGTGGTATTTTGTAACCATTTTATATTGATATTAGTAGTGATATTTTGTAATTATATACATATATATGTGTGTGTGTCTGTGTCTGTGTCTGTCTGTTTGTCTGTGTGTCTGTGTGTTTTTGTTTGTGTGTAAGCAGCTTTGTGGGTGCCTTATATTGGGAAATTGTTTATATGGAAGCAAATGTCTCATGCTCTATGTACAGGTGATTGCTTACATGAAAGGAGCAAGATGAAATTCAATAGTCCAGGAAATAGGGAGGGGGAAGGTGAGCTAGCCTGGATTGATGTGTATGAGTCACCACCTTGGAATTTGTTTTTCTGTACTTTTTTGCTCCTGGTACCGAGACTTGAGCCTCTTTGTTCTGAAAGGGTATAAAAAGTGGAAGAAATCTTTTTTGTGTGTGCCTTCATCCCTTTAAGCAGCCATGGAAAGGGAGGAGGACACCTGACTCTGTTTTGATCAAAATAAACGTCATTTTCTTGCTGAAACCTTGGCTCAGGAGTTTCTTTGGCTCTTCAAAATTCCTGAGTAGCACAGGAAAATTTGTGAGGTTAAGAGGAGAACCTTACAACACATTGCTTGATCATCGTGAGGGCCTTGTTATAGATCCTAGGACAAATATAGTCCTTTATAAGAAACTCAGCCATGGCCTTGTTACCCCAATGAGTGCTGGCATGCAATTTTTGTAAGAGGGTCCATAATTCATGTTTTGGGAGAAGGCATTTCCCGTCCTTCTCCAGCCTACGTCCATGATAAACAGCATCCAGTCTATAAGCTCTCTGCCCATCCTGTGAAATATATGTCAGAGCCGGCACAGGGAAATGTGAAGGTACAAGTGCACGCACATACCAAGGGGACAGGGGACCTGAAGCGGCAGACTTTGCGGTACGGTCGGCCAAGGCATTTCCCCTTCCATGTTTAGTATCAACCTTAACACGGGCCCTCACATGCATGACAGCCACCTTATGCAAGAGCAAAACAGCATCCAGTAGCCTTAAAATATCCTGTCCATATTTAACAGGAGTGCCTTGAGCGGTGAGCAAACCACACTCCTTCCACAAGGCCCCATGTGCATGTATAACACACACACAAAAATTCACTGTCTGTAAATATATTAACAACCGCACCGTCTGACTTTTCCAAGGCCCTCGTCAAGACAATGAGTTCAGCTTTCTGAGCTGAGGTACCTGCAGGGAGAGCTGCTGCTTCCACTACCTGATCAAATGGGACCATGGCAAGCCAGCTAGCCTTTCTCCCTGTCTCATAAAACTGCTGCCGTCTGTATACAGGCCCCTGTCCGCATCCTCTAGCGGCTGGTCAGTTAAATCCAGCTGGCCAGTAAACACTACAGTAATAGTTTGCACACAATCATGATCACCATCCTGTTCAAGTTGGGTAAGAAAGGTCGCTGGATTGAACCTGCCACTGCACTTGATATAAACTTGTTAGTTGTCAAGGAGAGCAATCTGATACTGCTCCAGACGGGAGGCTATAAGTATAAGCCAATGGCGGCCCCCCTTGGATGCTAACAAGTCCTGGATGGAATGAGGTGTTTCCACTGTGATAGGAGCCCCAAAAGTTAATTGTTCAGCAGCCTCCAAAAGGAAAACAGCAGCTGCTGCAGCCCAAAGGCATGCCGGTCATCCTTGAGCAATAGGATCAAGTTGTTTGGAGAAACAGGCTACTGGGTGAGATCAAGTACCAAGGGTCTGAGTAAGGACTCCAGCAGCCACCCCTTTGCTTTCAGCCACATATAAGGTGAACGGTTTCCTGTGGTAGCCTGATACAAGGGCTTAGCCATTAGAGCAAAGATGGTTGCTTGTAACTTAGCAAGCAAATCACATCCTAAAAGGGGCATAGGGCAGTCTGGAAGGTAAAGAAATTGATGAGAAAGGCGAATACCACCCATAAAGCATTCCAAAGGGTTGAGTATTGCAGCTGACATAGATTGGCCATTGGCTCCAAAGACCTGGAACGTTTGTGAGGAAGGGTTTCCAAGGGGCTTATTTAATATTGAATGTGATGCCCCTGTATCAATCAAAAAGGGTATTGTTTTCCTCCGACTTTGAACTTTACCAGGGGTGCAGAGGGAGAATCATCCATAAGGGCAGGGAGACAAAGGCCCCCAGCCCCTCACCCCCCTTATATCTGGAGCCTGGTTGTGGAACAGCACCCTATAGGACAGTTAGGAAGGGAACATAAAAGACGTTCCCTGCTCCAGTGGTCAAATTTCATGCATATACAACACCGGTCCTGCAAAAGACTGCAGTGGGTGGTCTGGGGGGGTGCCTGGAATATGGGTGACATTGTCCCATATCTCTCTTGAGGGGGCCCTACCACTCCTCGCCATCCTCTTCTGCGAGTCCCACTTCTTCCCCCTTCCACTAGGGGCACCTGTTGCAGAGCTTGAGCCAGCAAAACAATGCTTTGTTTTTCATCCTTTTTAGCCCCCCTGGCTATCACTTCTGGACATGTCATGTAGGCTTTATAAGCTCCTTCCAACAATTTTTCTATTGTCAGCTGAAGTCCCCTCCATCTTCTGTAATTTGCACGCAATATCTGGGGTGCTCAAGGAAGTCACTGGGGCTTTCAGCTGGCAAATGATGAACATCATAAAGTTTGCCCAAATATTTCTGTTTAGGGAGGGCAGTCTGCAATGCAGTGACAATAATCTTTTGGAAACCTTTTAAGTGTTCATAGTCTCTGCATTCATAAATATCAATGACCCATCTAGGGTCAGTGTCCGGACAAAGGACCTTCCTTTCTTCAGCTAACTTTTTAGCAGCATTTCCTACCAGACGCCTTTCCTCTGTTGTTAAAAAGACATCCAGCATGGCTTGGAGGTCTGCCCAGTTAGTGTTATGAGTTCAAATAATGGACAGAACCAAGTCAGAATATTGGTGTGGGGTTTCAGTGTAAGAACCTAATCGGTCCTTCTATGCATAAAGGTTAGATGTGGAGAAGGGGGTATGAACCAGGACCATATTAGTGTCCCCCTTTCCAATGGCTACCTGCCCTGTGAGGGAGTAGATCCCCTTATAGGGTGGTGGAGCAGAAGCTAAAGCAGGAAAAGGTGGTGCTGCGGAAGGTCACCACAACCCACAGTCTTTAAGCACCTGCTTATTCTTTTGTAAGGTCCAAAAAAGTGCATATTAAGCTTGCTGATCATGATCCATGCCTCTTTAAGCATAGTCTCCCATGGTTTCAAAAACTCCTAAATCTATGGATCCCCCTGTGGGCCAAACAGTGGGCATGTCCAGGTGACAGAGGACATTGTACTTAGTTGAGTTTCAGTTTCATATCCTGACGGGTTTTAAGCATACCAAAGTTCCTTATGACACACTCAAGGGGGCTGAGGGCACATTCCTTCTTTTTATTCATTCTAACAGGTCTTCCTTGGGCTGAGCCCATGTGTCTAAGTTACTCACACCACTTGCACAGCCTGTTGGGCCACAAGAGATCCACTGACCTTCCTTGCAATGTGAACACCCCCGGTCAATGGCACAACGGCCTAGCGGGGGGGCCATGGGCGGCTAAGATCAGTATCACGCCTAGGCCTGGTCAACAGCGGGAAATATATAAAGAGCAACCACAAACCACAGAGTTCAACATTCACCACCCGTTGGAGCACGAGAGTACAAGGATGGCCCTTCTTTCTTTCTAAACACCCTTCCACCCAGCTCTGGTCAACAGTGGGAAATGACTCAGAGAAGCAAGCACACTTTTACATACATACACACACACACACACATACCCCCCCTAGACAAGCATGTACAATAAAGCAATGTGTGTCTCACCTTATCTTCAGCCCTCCTGAGTATGCAGGAACCAAGTAAAAGGCAACCAAAAAGAAGAAAAAAAACTGGTTCCTGTTAAAAACCACAGTGAAGAGTCAAGAAGGGGGGCACCTGCAGGAAATCCCATAGCGCGCTTGGTGCCTTCCCCTTTCTTGAGCCTCCTTAGGACCAAACACCTCTCCTGGAAGCCTGGCTCGCCAAAAATGTTGTGCAGGCTCTGAGGTGTTGCTTGATAAAAAAGTACAGGAAACCAGAAGTTGCCTTTAAGCTTTACGTTTTTATTCAGCTGAACAAAGACGGGCTCCTCTAAAAGAGAGAAGCCTCGAATGACAAGAAATCCTTGTACTTATTCTTTCTGATTACATAAGCAATCCACCCAGCAAAGCTGACACACATAAGATAAAGATTTCACCCAGTAAGGCTGGCACACTGTAGATAAGAAGGGAGAAAGCAGAAGTAGCTAAAAATGTTCCCTTTTGGGTGTTTCCCTAAAGACATCGTACGTTCCTGGGTGGGTTAGGACATTGGGTGTTTTCCTTGCTGTCCTTTCATGACCCTGCATCCATGACTCTGCAAGTGCCCAAAGACAGCAGGGCCATCTGCACATATTCACAATTGATACTTCCTATGCTGTCCCCTAATTCTGGGTCAACAAGGAGAGGAGATCAAACAGGCTGGCTGGGAGCTGATCTACAACTTTGTGGCAGCTATTCATGCCGGGCGCGCACACAGGTGGCAGCGACAAACAGGCAAGAAATGCAGCTGGGGAGGGGTCGCCCTCCATGAGGAATGAAGAAAGGCAGCATCGGCTGGAGGTGAGGCACGGAGGGAGGGAGGGAGGGAGGGAGGAGATGGCAATGAGAAAGAGGGTCTCGGGAGCAGCTAATGACCTTGGTTCCCATGAGAGAAAGTCCGAGAGAGAAAGTCTGTTTTGTCTAGCGCAACACCTGGCAAACCCCCTCCCTCCATGCTATGTGGCAACTAGGAATGAGAAGGAAAAAGATGGCTGCAACCATGCTCATTCTAAAGTTGACAGTAGCATTCATTTACTTATGAATGGAGCCATTTGGGGAGGCTGCCTTAGCCAGCAGCCAGTACTTGTTACATTTGTTTTTTGCTTTTTTTTTCTTAAGTGCCGGCTGCTGGCTCCTTAACTTTCCTTTCTAGCCAGTAGCTAATTCTTAAAGGGGAATGTGACTTTTTAAGTTAGTTCCCTCAGCGGCTTGTCTTTTCTGTCTCTGGAGGCTTTTCCTTGTTTGATAAATATATGGAAGAGGGAAAATATTGGGGGGGGGGGTTTCAAATTCTTCCTTCAGAAGGAAGGAGATGGGAATGAGAAAGAGGGAGGCAGGGAAGGAGGGAGGGAGGGAAACAGGAAGGAAGAGAGGAGGGAGGGAGATTGGAATGAAAGGGAGGCAGGGTCTTGGCCACCAGCAGCCCTGCCATTGACTTTGCTTGTCAAAAGGTTGCAAAAGGGGATCACATGACCCTGGGACACTGTGTCCATCATAAATATGAATCAGTTGCCAAGCATCCAAATATAAATCACATGACCCTGGGGATGCTGCAACGGTCATAAGTGTGAAAAATGGTCATAAGTCACTTCAGTGCCATTGTAACTTTGAACAGTCACTAAGCGAATTGTTGTAAGTCGAGGACTACCTATCACTTTTTTTCCTTTTTTTTTTGGTCAACAAGTTTTTGACACCTTGCTAGGTGGTACTCGAATATTGCCATATCCTAAAAGTGGTACAATCGGTGAAAAGGTTGAAAAGCCCTGGTCTAGGAAACTGAAATTCTCTTGATGACACCAGTTTTTAAGCCAGTGGTTCATTTCTAAAATCCTTTGCTTCCTCATTGGATGTTGGCTTTTTGTTGGAAGTATAGATGAAAACACCACTTGAGCTCCTAATGCTTTGACTTTCTTCCCTAGCTGTTCGTAATCTCTTATTGTTTTTAGATTCATTGTTGTGTCATTGGTCCCTGCGTGTAGGAGAAGAAAGGGGTAGTAATCTGTGGGGTTGATTATTTTAGTAAGTTTCTCAGTTACATCTTTGATTTTTGCTCCAGGGAGACAACATACCTCCCTAGATTGACTGTTTGGTCTGCAGACTATAGTTTCTGTTCCCCAGAGAATTGAATCTCCTATCACCAATATTCACCTGCTTTTTCCTAGGGAAGTCTGGGATACTATTCTTCCTGTCACAGGAATGCTGGGTTGTGTCTCCTTTTTAGAAACTATTGATGACTGCTCTTTTATAGGTGTCTGCATATTTTCTTCCAGGGGGAGGCTATGAAAGCAATTGTTCAGTTCCAGAGGGACTTCACTGGAGTGGGCTAGGGTGGAGAGTAGGGGCTTTGCTCTTGGTTGCTGTTTTCTTCTAAAAGTGACATGTTTCCATAGGTATTCCTCTTTAAGTTCATATATAGGGTCATTTTTTTCGGAAGCTGTTTGTTGCCTATTGTGTTCAATTTTGGTGTATCAGTTTTCTTCTTTTTGTTCATATATGGGATCACTTTTTTAGAAGCTGTTTGCTCCCTATTGTGTTTAATTTTGGTGTAGTCTTCTTGTTTAGGTTGGGGATTCTCACTTTGTTCATTGAATTTCAGAGTGGCTAGAGTTGCTTCTAGACCCTTTACTTCTAGTAATTCATATGATTTACATTTGATACATATATAGTTTAGGTCTTCTGTGGGCACAAGCTCAAACATATGACATATTTTGCAAGTCAGTATAATGTCAGTCTCTATGTCCATGATTTTTTTGTTTGTTAAAAAATTAAAAATTGCTAAAAATTATTTTCCCTGTTGAGAAGTGTCGGTTTACAATAGTTTACAAACGTTCTTGACCCTTTGTTCTCTGTCTTGAAAAATTCATCACTATCTTCCCTGTTTTAAGTGTCTGTCTCTTTTCCGTGATTTATTTTTTTCCTCTTAGTTCATTAAGAATTTAAAATAAGTAAACTTTTTTTTAAAATGTTTAGTTGAAAAAATTGAAAAATTTGAAAAATTGAAAAAAAATTATACAAAAAAATTGAAAAAAGAATTTTAAAATTGAAAAAGATTTAAAAATTGAGAATGGAATTTAAAATTAAAAAGAAATTTAAAAGTTGCAAAAGGAGATTAAAAATTGAAAAAAGAATTTAAAAATTGAAAAAAGAAATTGAAGATTGAAAAAAGAATTTAAAAATTCTGGCCACTGCTGGGGTTTTCTGGTACGATGTGCTGATCTGGGTGCTTAGCCACTGCTCAGCTGCTGCTGGTCTGCCGCGCTACTCTCAGCCACTGCTGTGGCCACTCCAGCCTTCTGTCATACTTAGCTCTGCACCGCCATTGGTCAGTTGGTCTGCCATGCTGCTCTCAGCTGCTGCTGGTCTGCCACGCTGCTCTCAGTCACTGCTCTGGGCACTCCGCTCCTCTGCCACTTAGCTCTGCATAGCTGCTGCTCAAGGTCCACCGTGCTGCTCTCAGCCACTGGTCTGCTGCCACCTAGCTCCGTTTCATCTCTGCTCAGCTGCCAGGCTGGGTCCCTGGGCCTCCTCTCCATCTCTCAGCTGGGCTGCTGGGCTGTCTCTCAGCTGGGACACTGGGCTGCCTCACAGCTGGGTCACCTCTCAGCTGGGCTGTCTCTCAGTTGGAACACCGGGCCACCTCGTTAAAAGATTTTTCCCCAAAATTTTTTAAAAATTCTAGAAGTTTATTTTCATAATTCCCAAAATTTAGAAGATTTTTTAAAAAGAAAATTTAAACTTAAATTTCTATTCTTAGATGTTAGTCTTCTAGAATAGTAGAGGAACAGAGTTGAAGGTACCTATACTATTTTGGACAAATGGCTGTCCAATCTCCTCTCATAAACCTCCAGTGATAGGGCACCCACACCTCTGAAGTCAAGCCGTTCCACTGGTTAATTGTTTACATGGTCAGGAGTTCTCGAAGTTCTGAGTTCTCCTTTTGGTCTCTTCTATGTCTAATGTTGATGTTGCCCTCTTGATATAGTTTGTAATCCACAGATGTATTATAAAATGACAGATGAATAAAATTTGAAAAGGAAAAAAAATCCCAGCTGAAATAAAAAAATAGTATCTCAGCGGAGAGTAAAAAATGAAATGTCAGCTTGTTGTTAGTGTAAAAAAGGTTATATAGATATAGAGATAGAGATAAAGACAGATAGAGATAGAGATAGAGATAGAGAGTAAGGATTATATAAAGGTAGGCCAAAAAAATCCACAAAGATATTTAAAATATTTTAAAAAATATAAATATTGTAAAAAAATATTGCAGTCTCTGATCATTTGTAATCCACAAAAGAGGGTAGGGTGATAATTGCAGCTTAGGGCAGTAAAATTTACTTTCAGGGTAATAAAGTTTATGGTTTAGGAAGTAAAGGTTTAAAATATTCTGGTGATACTTGTAACAACTTTTTAAAATGATCACTCAGGATGGGAAAGGATGGGAAAGAAAGGTGCATATTTTGGGTGAGAAAACAAGTTCTGGGTGAAAAACACTAGCAAAAGGACAAATATTGGAGAAGAAATAGGTGGAGTCTTACACTGTGAGCTTTTTAAAGGGTCTAATCATACTTCCATGCTTCAAGCTTTCTGCTGCTTTTCCCAAAAGGGAAAAGATAATCAAGCAGAGGGTTTGTGAGCACCTAGAAACAAACAAGAAGCTAGCATGGGTTTGTTGAAAACAGATCATGCCAGACAAACCTTAATGCCTTCTTTGACAAAATGACTCAATTAATGGAATGGGGAAATGCTGTCGACATAGTTTACTTGGACTTCAGTAAGGCATTTGACAAAGTAGATCACAGTCTACTTCTTGGTAAGATAGAACAATATGGGATAGACAGCATCACTAGGAGATGGATTTGTAACTGGCTGACAAACCACACTCAACATGTAGTCCTTAATGGAACTGCCTCTATGGAGGCAAGTAAGCAGTGGGGTACCCCAAGGTTCTGTCTTAGGCCCAATACTCTTCAATATCTTCATAAAAGATTTAGATGAGGGAATAGAAGAACTCATCAAATTTGCAGACAACACCAAGTTGGTACGAATAGCCAGCACCCCAAAAGATATGCTCAAGATCCAGAAGGATCTTGACAGACTTGAACACTAGGCCCTATCTAACAAAATGAAATCAATGTAGAGAAAAGGTTTTTGTTAAAGAGAGTTCCAAATTAGAAGTAAGGATAAATTTTCTGACCATGAGAACAATTAATCAATGGAACAGCTTGCCTCCTGGAGTTGTGGGTGCTCCATCACTGGAGGTTTTCAAAAATAGACTGGGCAACCATTTGATTGGGATGGTGTAAGGCTTCTGCTTTGAGCAGGGGGTTGGACAAGAAGACCTCCAAGGTCCCTTCTAGCTTTATGATTCTATGATTCTAAAAGCTAAGAAAAATTCTGCATGAAATAAATTATTAACCTCACTCAAATATGAGAAATTGTCATAAGAAATGATTGGTGCGTAATTTAAATATTTCAGTATTGGTTATACTGAAAATCAATATAACACGTGAGAGCCTTAGAAGTCATAAAAATAAAACTCTTGAATAAGATGCAAAAAAATTGCAAATGTGTTGGGATTCAGTGACTGATCAGGAAATGAACAGGATTGTGCACAAAATATTTCCTTTCCACACAAAAAGTTTAAAGTTGAATGACTTATTAAATCATTTAACTATACTTTGGCAGAGAATTTCATGTAAAATATAATAGATGAAATTGGAATGGCATTTATACTTCAGCTATATTAGTTTGTGGTGTAAACATTGTAATTCTAGCAGTCAGTGTCTTTGGTACATTGTGTCCATTGCAAATTTCATTAAAAAAACATATGGGCATAAAATACCATTTGGGATACTTTGAGCCACAAAATTGCTTCAGGAAATTTATGTAACTGCAAAATTCCTCAAGGAACCTTATTATTTCAACATTTTGTCCTCATTTTTCAGATCCAGAACATATCATAATGGGACAATGTACAAACTCAGCCCATTTACTAATATTTAAACTCTTAGTTTTCTCAAAACACAGTGTGTCTGAATGAAGGAAGGAAAAGGAAAAATGTCACTGCTTTATTATTTAATAATCAATTTACATTTCTCCATTGTATACTCTAGAAATAAATAATCAGGAATATATAGAGAAGTGAACAATTCTGTAAGGCTTGAAAATTTGTAGATTCTCAAAATGCATCAACTGTATATGTTTGTAAGTATGTCTTTGCCATATAGCTCTGGAAAGGTAAAAGAGCAAATATATTTACCAAAACTATCAAAGAGAAATAAAAATAAGCAGTTTGAACAAAAAACTGACAACTTATCCATTGTCTGTTTTATTATACAGATACTGCTGTTTGTGCATATAGGCCATAAAAACTTGCATTAGGCCATTGTGTGGATCCTTCTACCCAGAATATATTAAGCGGCCAATAGGAAAGCCAACAAAAAAGTCTTATCTTAGGAAGAACTCCAAGTAACAAAGAGCACTTTGGATCACAGCTAGTTAAATACCAGCAATGTTACCATACTTTAAGACACATTCAGAGAAACAGAGAATACCTAACCCTCATAATGTTCTGAGAAACATTAAATATTATACATACAGAGGTAAATGTACCTTTGTTTCTTCATGAGGTAATTTAAGATTAAAGCAGTATTTTAAAAATGTAAATAATTAAGATATTACTGAAACCGTTTTAATACAGTGCAAACAAGTTAACGGAAAAGTAAATTTGTGGTGCTTAGCTGGCAATTCATTATTTTTTAGAACAACCATTTTCATATAGGTTTGTGAAAGATTAATAAAATATGGGCAATTGAAATATTTAGTAAAACTCTTAACTTCTAAGAATTTTATTATTCCTCCAGGTCATTATAAGGAATTGAACTTGATCCAAGTGAGTCTTAAGCTAAACTTGAGATTTTTGAGTTATGGGGTATTGTTTCTTATAAGCATTTTATAGCTAATCTGATACGATCAGTCTGTCCAGAATTTGAAATATTACTAAAAACAACAAAGCTACAACCTTGTCAAATAAATGTCTACTGTGAGAACATTTAAGAGAGGCTAGCAATGCAACAGTAGCAGTCATCTACAGCAGTGGCCCCCAACCTTTTGGGCACGAGGGACCAGTTGCATGGAGAGGTTTTACTGCGGACCGGAGGGGGCATGGTTTTGTGTGCTGCCTGCATCCCGCAGATGGGGCTTCGCTTGTTTGCACAGACCGGTTTCTGGCATACCGCAGACTAGTGCCAGTCCATGGACCGGGGGTTGGGGACCTCTGATCTACAGAACATCTTAATTTTACATCTGTGTGTATATAAATAAAATTATAAACACCCAATACCTTGTGAAGCCTTAGTGGGGGTAGGGTAGTGTTGAAATCTCAAGAGTTGAATTTTTTTTTAGTTTTCCACTATTTTTAACTTCCAGTTTGGTAACCAGTAGAATCTGAAAAGATGGCCAAATCTGCATGTTATCCTCCAATTAGTAGGATGAGAAAACTGTTTCAGTATTATCTTTGCCATGTAAAAATGTTTGAATGCTGAACTATTTTGGTCCCTTGGACTCTTAAGATCAAAAGATTACCGTATTTCCAAAGAAGCTTAACAAGCTAGTTAGTTAGAGAATTTCATGAGAAAACTTTTAGATGTTTACCTAAGCTGAATTTGGCTTTTAGGACTCTTACAATATTGCCAAAAGGAACTATGTTTTAAGAACTCTCATTGCCACCATCTGCATTTTAGCTTTGACCTGGATGGGGACATAAAAGGTTCCTCCATCTTCTCTTTAAGCCAGTCCATTATATATTTCTTTTCCAATGAATAGACTGACTGCCTTAGGGCAGACACTCTCTCCTTGGCAACTTTAAAATTGAGAAACAGGAAAAACAGCAGTAGTAGCCACCCCTGCCAGAGAATTTCTGCTCCTTTTTATTCCCTCTTGCTCTAAATCCAGAGTGCATCTGTGTAAGACTGGTTCTCTTTAAGGAATGGCATGGTAAGCCTTGAGAAAATGCCAATTCCCCAAGAAGGTTGAAGAAAAATAACTTCATTTTGTCCTCTGCTGCTACTGATTCCTTTTTTATCCTCTGCTTGAAGAATGGGGAACAATTAGAAGGGTGCTTTACAGAAACTAACTTAGGTAATCAACAACAGACCTATTCAAGTATTACCAAAAAGGTAGAAGGAAAAAGGAAAGCTTTCTATAAAAGACTTCCACAGAAGTGCAAAACCCTACTGGTCAAGCTCACATGAAAGCTTAACTTTTATTTCATATGCAAATTGCATAAAGGCAAATTTAAGTTGATACCATGTTTTAATCTTTATTCATATTGCTTTTAAAACTATAACAGCTTTTAATAATTGTTTCACAGTATTAGATTAGTGTGCAAAACATAAAATTTACAAAGGCACACTTAAAATATATCAAATGATTGCATAGTTTTTAACATTCTAAGTATATTGTAATTTTTCAGTTTCATGAAATTATATCTATTAGTTGTCATATGTTTTAGTTTATATGTTCCAGACATGCTTCAAGAAACAAAAGCAAATTATGAATTTCCAATTACTACATTAATAGACAAGGATGGGCTTGCAAGAGCAGCTACTGTATGGGAAGTGCAAAAGGAGCAATACTGAACTTGTTACCAAAGATGGTAGGAATACAATGTCTATACCCCTTCATTTCTCCATTGTATTAGTACAATGAAAACCAACATTAAAAACTATGTGTTAACCAATTCAACACAGCAACTCTTGATACTGAGACATTCCTATTTTGCACAGACTGAATCCAGTAAGACTACTGTATCTAATAACAGAATAACAGAGTTGGAAGAGACCTTGGAGGTCTCCTAGTCCAACCCCCTGCTCAAGCAGGAGACCTTATAACATTCTGGACAAATGGCTGTCCAATTCTCTTCTTAAAAACCTCCAGTGATGGAGCACCCACAACTTCTGGAGGTAAGCCCTTCCACTGGTTAATTGTTCTGTCAGGAAAATTCTCCTTAGTTCTACAGTAGGTTGGATCTCTCCTTGATAAGTTTCCATTCATTACTTCTTGTCCTGCCCTCAGGTTCCTTGGAGAGTAGGTTGACTCCCTCTTCTCTGTGACAGCCCCTCAAGTATTGGAAGACTGCTGTCATGTCACCCCTAGTCCTTCTTTTCATTAGACTAGTAGACATACCCAATTCCAATCTAAACACGTTTTTCTGCATGGATCATCCTTAGAAAAGCATTTAGCAAAGAACATAGAAATATAGAATCATAGGGCTGGAAGGGACCTTGGAGGTCCTCTCTCCATTAGGGTAGACATACCTATTTCCCTTAACTGTTCAGCATACAGTTTAGCTTCCAGATCCCTTATCATGTTTGTTGCTCTTCTCTGCACTTTCTAGGGCCTGAGCATCTTTTTTGTATTGTGATGAGAACTGGACACAGTATTCCAAGTGTGGCCTCACAGTATAGAGCGGCACTATCACTTCCCATGATCTTGACACTATCCTCTGTTGATGCAGCCTAGGACTGTATTGGCTTTTCTGGCTGCTGCTGCACACTACTGGCTCATACTTAGGTGATAGTCCACTAGGACACCAAGATCCCAATCATAGTTACAGTACTACTGGATCCAATCTGAGTTGGTCACCGGGACCAGAGGTTTTGTCTTCCGAGCTTTTGGACTCGTGCTGGAGCCCATCTTCAGGGAAATTCTCTCTAGCTCCAGCACGAGTCCAAAAGCTTGGAAGACAAAACCTCTGGTCCCAGTGACCGACCCAGATTGGATCCTGCAACATTATCCTGGGACACATATACTCACCCTAATTTGCGACAGTTACTACTGTTGAGCCAGGTACTGCCTATTCTATACCTGTGCATTTGGTCTTTCCTGCCTAAGTGCAGGACCTTATTTTTCTCACCACTGAACTGCATCTTGTTGGATGCTTAAGTCTGTCAAGATCCTTCTGAATCTTGAGTCTATCTTATGAAATGCTGGCAATTACCCCCAGCTTTGTGTTGTCTGCAAATTTGATGAGTTCACCTTCTATCTCCTCATCTAGATCATTCATGAAGATGTTGAAGAGCACTGGGCCCAAGACAGAACCTTGAGATACCCCACTGCATGCTTCCCTCCACGTAGATGTAGTTCCACTGAGGACTACATGCAGAATGTGGTTGGTCAACCAGCTGCAAATCCATCTCGTGGTGGTACAGTCTATCCCACATTGTTCTATCTTACCAAGAAGTAGGCTGTGCTCTACTTTGTCAAATGCCTTACTGAAGACCAAGTATACTATGTCCATAGCATTTCCCTGATCCACTAATTTAGTCACTTTATCAAAGAAGGAAATACATGTTTGTCTGGCATGATCTGTTTTCAACAAACACATGCTGGCTTCTAGTGATCGCTTTGTTTCTAGTTGCTCACAAATCATCTGCTTAGCTTTTCCATGATATTCACAGGTATTGATGTCAGGCTGATTGGTCTGCTCTGTAGTTTCCTGGTTCCACCTGTTTCCCCTTTTTGAAAATTGGAACCACATCAGCTCTTTTACAGTCCTGTAACATTTTCCCCATGCTCCAGGAGGTCTGAAAGATTTTGTTCAGCAGTTCCAAGATCACATCTGTCAGCTCCTTCAGTACCCTGGGATGTAAACCATCTTGTCCTGGCAGTTTGGACTCATCCAGAGTGGATAGGTGTTCTCTTACCATTTTCTTGCCTATTGTGACCTGCATTCCTGTTCTGTCTCCCATTGTGCTGCTTTTGATAGGTTCAGCTATTTTTTCCTTTTGCATGAAGATGGACACAAAGAAGGAATTAGGCAGTTCCACTTTCTCCCTGCTGCCCATCAGCATCTTGCCTTCTTCTCCCATTAGTGAACCGATTTCCTTGACCTTCTTATTCCTTACATATTGAAAGAAACTTTATTTTTGGCATTTGTTGCAAATCTTAGTTCATTCTGAGCCTTAGCTTTCCTGACTTCATCCTTGCAGATTTGGGCTATTTGCTGGCATTCTGTTCTAGTTATGTGCTCCTCTTTCCCTTTTTTTATATTTCTTTTTGTCCCTCAGTTTGTGTAATCATACAAGTTTTGTCTTGGGCCTCTGGTTTTTCTTTCTCTGTGGTTTTGATTGGGGTTTGATAATCTTGGTTTTCAGTGTCTCCCAAGCATCTTGTTCTTCTCTTTAGGGTTTCAATCTATGGAATCCTTCCTAATCTTAGTTTGTTGACATATGCTCTCTTGAAAATCTAAAACGCTAGTCTTTGTTCAATTACCTGTGCCCGCATTGTGTTGAATTCTAGTATGACGTCATTCTCCCCCAAAGTTCCTACAACTTCCACCTCTTCAATCATTTCCTCCCTATTAGTGAGAATTAAGTCCAGTATAGCTGATCCTCTAGTTCCCTCCTCTACCTTTTGGATGACAAAGTTGTCAGCTAGGCACATTACAAGCCTCTTCGCTCTCCCACTTGCTGCATACTTTGTTTCCCAGTTGATGTCAGGGTAGCTAAAGTCCCCTATTACTACAGTGGTGTGTTTCCTGCACACCTTATTCAGCTGATTAGCAAAATGTTCATCTATCTCCTCTGCTTGGTTGGGTGGCCTGTAGTATACATCTATAGCAATGTCATTTCTTTTTCCTCTAACATTTACCCAAATGCATTCAAGAGGGCTTTCACCTTTGGTATCATGTATTTCTGTGGAGGTGTAGTGATTACTTACATACAACTTCTCTTTTGTTGGGTCTGTTTCTTTTGAACAATGTATATCCTTCTAGCAGTACATTCCAGTCATGGGTTCCATCCCACCAAGTTTCAGTAATGGCAACAGTATCTTACCTGCCCTCATGTACTAGGACTTCAAGTTCTCTGTTTATTCCTCATGCTTTGAGCATTAGTGTATAAAGATCTGAGCCCTTTATGGCTGACCATGTGTTTGCTCCCTGTGTCTCCTGTTTTATACCTGAGTTCCCCTTCCTTCTCAACACTCCCTTCCTCATTGTCTGAATTGTTGTCTTGGGGTTTATGCTTGGGGTTTGGTCTTAAAGATTGATCACCCTGCCCTTCCATTTTTAGTTTAAAGCCCTTTGGATGAGCTGAACCAGTTGTTTTCCAGACACATTCTTCCCAGTCCTTGTGAGATGCAGCCTATCTCTTGCCAGAAGCATTTCCTCTATGTAATGTAAACCATGGTACAGAAATCCAAAGTTTTCTCAATGGCACCATTCCTTGAGCCGGCGGTTTACTTCTAAAATCATCTGCTCCCTTGTTGGGTGTTGACCTATGGTTGGCAGTATGGAAGAGAAGGCTACCTGTGCCCCGAATTGTTTTTCTTTCCTGCCTAGTTGCTCATAGTCCCTAGATAGTTTTTCCAGACTCTTGGTTGTATCATTTGTCCCAATGTGGAAGAGGAGAAATGGATAATAATCAGTGGGCTTATTTTGTTAAGCCTCTCTGACATGTCTTTGATCTTAGCACCAGGGAGACAACACACCTCCCACACTAGCTTGTCTGGTCTAGATTGCTGATTCTGTTCCTCTGAGAAGTGAGTCACCAATCACTAACACATGCCTTTTTTTGGGGGGGGGGGGAATCTGAGCTACTTGAACATTGGAGACCCTTCTCCTGATGTTTGCATGTTTTCCTCCAGGGGGAAGTTATGGAATTGATTGTTCAGCTCCAGTGGTTGTGGGGACAGTCTTCTCAGCTTTTTTGATCATATGAGTAACATGCTGCCAACAGTCTTGCTCTTGGGGTTCATTTTTCCTGGTAGTTGCTTCTTCCTTGCTGTGTTCAGTTTGGATACAGACCTCTGCCCTTTACTAGGACTTCCTCATGTTCACGGACAAGTGCCAGAATGGGTAGACATACCTCTAGACTCTCCAATTTCTCTTCCAGCAATCCAATCAATTTACATTTGGTGCAGGTATAATTTGAATTTTGCATGGGCAGGAATACAAACACGGCACATACTTTGCAGGACACTATAGGGCTAGCCTCTTTCTCCATGACTTTGTTATTGTCCATGCAAATACGCCCAGTAAATTCAAGGCAGAGTCTTTAATCGTAGGCAGAGTACTATTTTTTCAATACTGTAGTCTTTCTCTTGTGGGAAATAGGTAATTCAACAACCTTCTGTTAAGGATTACCTCTTGGGAGCTAATGTGGCCAATGTTGAAATAATACTTGAATACAATGGAGCCAGGACAAATTAGGTGTTCTTTTTAACCTATCGTATCACGCGTTTGTCACAAAGCTTCTCACTCCCATAGAACACAGTTTACAATGTCTTTGTCAGAAAGTCTCTCACTCCCACAGAACAGTTTACAATCCTCAAAAATCTGCAGCCTTAACTTTCCAGTTAGTGCAAAAAAGGAATAGAAAAAGTAAATCTGAGCTTTAGTCATTCACGTGTTTAAAAAAAAAGTAAAATAAAATCTGGAAGCCACATGTCACAGCTGCACTCAACCAAGTAACTTCTTGCTTTGTTTCACCTTTTTTATGATGAGGTATGCATCGAGATGTGCATTGCTACTGAACTGGAGGCTGTAGGATTTCTTTATTTCTTTAAATCCCTTGGGCATGTCAGGGCTCCTCTTGTTTTCATTCAGGTGTGGGGTGGTGGGGTGGTTGGAAGATCCTTCGGCGTCTCACCAGAGCTTAACAGTTTAACGGCAGAACTTCAACAATCTCCCCAGGGTCAGGGGAGATCCAGCACTGGGTATTGCCTGGGGCTGCCGCTGCTACTGCCAGCCTCTCTAGATCGGCCCTGATGCAGAAGCCCACCTGCCGAGGAGCTTGGCCAAGGCCTTTTTTGTTGCTTGCTAAGCAAAGCATTTTTCATTGCAGAGAAAGAACAATGTAAAATACTTTTTCTGACATAGAATATTGAAGAAGTACAACTTATATTAACAGGTTAGTGTTCATACTGAATTTAAAAATATCCAAGTCTTTTTACAAGTAAAGCTCTTTTTAAGAGTTCTATAATTGACACCCCTGTTCATTGTGATATATAAAATGTAGGAATAGCACAGAATTAATCTGCATACTTCAGTTCCTATTGTCTAGAAAGTAAGAGCATTTGATAAAAAGAAATTTATGTATGAGTGTGAAATCATCTTGTAGCCAATGATCATATTATTTAATGCAGCCTGGTGCCATCCTGTATGTTAGGATTCCCAACTAGTAGGACCCTGACAATGCTGTCTGGGAAATCCAGAAATTTAGTACGGTAATATCAAAGTATGTAGAAGACAGCAGATTGAGGAATGCAGATTTAGTGTTATTTTACAAGGACCAAAGACTGTATACCCTAATGATTTACATTAAGAAAATTCAAAACTGGCACTGATACAGTACAATGGTTTTAAAGGCAAGTAATTATTTGATGTAAAAGACAGACATATAATACAAAGTACTGCATAAATTGTGTATGTATATTCCAGATGAAATGAGGTCACCTATGTAAGTTTCAATGAAAGGTATTCAATAATAGTGTCTTAATAACAAAACCAATCAATTTGACAATATACAGTGTACCATCATGAACATCTCTTTCATACTGTCCTTCAGTGCCATGCACAGCATGCACAAGTTTCACTCTCAAGCTTGTTCTTTGTGTTTTCAACATAACAGAGACCAATATGACCTTCAAAAAATAATTGAGAACCTATACAACTGTTAACTGCATCTATATAAATCCTGGACTAATAACTGATTATCCTATCCTGTATAAAAGACAGCAATATTTTTCTGTTCCCTCGGTGAGGTAGAAAAGTTCTTAATATACAAGCCAGGTGCACATATTGATTTTCAAATGTTTTCTTGAATATTATTTTCAAAATCACATTTTTATTCCTTCTTGCTCACTGAGTTGTGACATAGTTTTCTTTATGCGTAAAGCTGTTAGTCTAGCTGCACCATTGGCATACCAGCATTCTCTCATAATCTTGGCCATTACACGTAATGCCTGCAAATAAAAAAAAACAGGAAATAGTTCATGAGACATTATTTGGTATCACAAACCGAAACATTTTAAACACATTTATACATAAATACAAAGTATGAGTCCATAATTTTAAACAGAACAATCCTGACATAGTTCTTTTAATTCAAATTTTAAAATCAAAATATTGGATTTTTAAAAAATATTGCTTTATTTTTAAAAGTATTGTAAAACTTAACTAAAGAAAAGAACTTACCTCACAGCTTTGCCATCTATTTGGAATACTGGGTCGTAACTTCTGTTCACAAACAATTCTCCTCATTTCCTCTACTGAAGGATCAGAAGGGACAAGGTCATAATATGGTAACTGATAATCTTCATGGATTCCTGAGATATATAAACATATACACAATTAAGGTTCATTTCTGACACTGATTGAAGTTAATTTGTTTTTCTATTTGCACCTACCACCAATTGAACATCGACGAGCTATTTCAAAAAAAACTAGTCCCATTGCATAAATATCTGCTCTTTTGAAAGATTCAAAATGTTTCATGTTTATGGAATCATCAAGTACCTCAGGAGCCATGTACCTATGAATATAAAGACCAAAATGTATTATTTATAAAGCAATGCTGCTTGAACATTATTTACATTTTATTTTTAAAGGCATCATAAGCAGCTGTAGCCCTTGGCCAATTCAATTCTAAAAAGTAACAACTGTTTGAAGTATACAGTGCATTCAGAAGGTATTCAGACCCCCTTCACTTTTGTCAATTTTGTTATGCTGCAGCCTGGTTCTACAGTTGTTGAAATTCATTTTTTCTTCTCATTAATCTACACTCAGTACCCCATAATGACAAAATGAAAACAGAATTTTAGAAATGTCTGTAAATTTATTAAAAAGAAAATTATTACTTCTTTATTGCAACTGGACTCTACAAAGCTGGAGAGGAAGACTCTTTTTTTTTAAATAACATTTTATTAAGTTGTACAGTAAAATACACACTACAAAGCAAATAGTAGGACACAATGGGGAGGGAAAGGGAGAGAAAAAAAAAAAGAGATTTGACTTCCGACTTCCCCCGTTGCAGTAGAATAGAGTATTAACATCGAGCCTCAACTTTTTACTTTTTCACAATAGTAAAAACTAGCCATTTCTGTAACAACAAATTAATCTAATCAGTGAAACCCAGAATCAAAGTTTCATTTTTTTCCACCTCAAGCACAAAGTCCAGAAGTGGTCTCCATGTAGAAATGAAGGTACTTGTATTATTTTCTTTAATCAAAACAGTCAATTTAGCCATCTCTGCCAGCTCCATCAACTTCTGTAGCCATTCATCCACAGTGGGAATCGAAATGTCCATTTTTGTGCATACAGTAGTCTTGCTGCTGTCAATATATACAGGATCAAAGTTTCCAAATCTTTTTCCATTAAACCCAAAAGAAAAGTCTCTGGTTTCATGTTTATTTTTACTTTAAGGATTTTCTGTATCAAAATGTGAATCCTTCTCCAATATTGGAGAGAGGAAGACTCTTGAGGCTGCCCTAGAGTTGTGTTGTGCTATTCCTCCTTCAGTATCTTAGAGATCCTTTGGACCCTTGAGTAATATGAGGGGATGGAGGGAACTGAACTCTGAAGTTCTCTTGGCCCCGTATCAAATATAAAGTCTGAATAAAATAAGAAAAATAAATTACTGGATTCTTAAGATATAATCTAGACTCAGCTGTATCCAGCAAAGTGATGGAAAAAGACAACTCATTTAATTTATATCCCATTTTTACAAATAACTCAAGGCAGCAAACATACTTAATATTCCTTCCTCCTCCCATTTTCCCCAGAGCAACAACTCTGTGAGGTGGTGGGTTGGGCTGAGAGTGAGTGACTGGTCCAAGGTCACCCAGCTGGCTTTCATGGCTAAGGCGGGACTTGAGCTCACAGTCTCCTGCTTTCTAGCCTGGTGCCTTAACCACTAGACCAACCTGGCTAGACAAACTGGCAAATAGTGAAAACACAATGTGAAGAATGAATCTGTATTTCTGAACTATCGGAGGGAATGAGTATTCTCTCTACAGGAAAGGAGGAGGGGCACAAGATACAGGTTTGTGTACTTCTTTGTATGATGTAATTATTCCATGTGCATCATCATTTTGGCGTCACTGGTTTGCTGCATACATTGTTGATCCTCAGGGAAAGTGAACTCAGTTGTCTTCTGAGTCAAGCTTTACTCCTGGTGACTTCATAATGTTTTCTTCTCACTAAAGTGATTTGTGAATTTGTTTTTCTAGGGTTGTTATTTTCAACTCTAGCCTATAACTCTGGTAGTCCCAGATATTAAGCATATCTGACCCTGCTTAGTTTTTTAAGATCAGTCAGGTTTGGCTATCTGCTGCCACCTCGCATGGCTACTTCACATATAAATATTATGTTCTTCTAATTCTGTTACTGACTAGAGTATGCTGTAAGATTTCTGGCAAAACAAGGCATTGAGAGATGGACAACAGAAATGAACAAATAATTGGATTTCACTATATCAGACTGCAGGTGAGGGTCTTTTTCTGACAGAATACTCTTCCATAAAGAAAACTGATTTGTCAGAGAAAACTAGACTGGAATTAAATTTTATGATAAGCTTGCTACTATGTAATATTTCATGTGGAACCTAAAGTAGCACAGTACATTTCAGATAGTTTATCTGTCATTGGTTAAAACAAGGCCAATACCAATTTAAATGGAAACTTTATACCTCATTTATATTTACAAGAATTTCCAAGATTAAAAAATTACGTCAGCAGGTTACCAAGAATAACTAAAAAATGCTAGTCCAAAGATTAGGGTACATCTTTCTTCTCCATTTTATTACTCTGTGGAGAAGAGGGTCACCTTTGAATCACTTACGCCTTCACACTTAAAGAGAAGGCACTGCTCAGCAGTTCTAGAACACTTACTGGAGGCGAGTAAAGGAAGAAAGAATGAGGCACAGTTTATTATTTCCTCTCATTTGTGAGCATGCAGCAATGTTTAACTTTTATTAATTACTTTTATTCAATAAGTTAGGATGACAGGCAGTAACTTTCAAATGAGTCCATGCTGAAATTGAGATTCCAAATCCAAGTTCAATATGAGGTACATATTATTATACTGGTTTTCATGATGTAGTAGTGAGAGAAAGTTTGTGAAACCTGCAACAAGATTCTTTTTATGTTAATAGAACTTAGAAGAAGCTCTGATCACGATAGGTCACATTACTGCAGGATTCTAATAGGTTCAACAGACTTTCTCCAACTGCTGTAGGAATAACTGCTCTCTTTAACATCTACTTATTAGCATGTCTTCAGGTTTGGATTATGTAAAAGAGCATCAGTTTACCTCTTTGTTCCCACTCTGTGATTTGGTGCAATATCTATTGTATCTGTAGCTGAATCGTGTCTCACTCCCAGCCCTAAATCTGCAATGCAACATGTTCCATTTTTCTTTACTAATATATTTTTTGATTTCAAGTCTCTATGAGCTATAGCTGGTTTACCTGAAATTAAAACACACAGAAGCACTATTAATATCATCAAACAAATCAATCCTGAGTTCTAACTCAAGGCACAAAAGACAAAGCTCAAATTATTTCACTTCAGAAAAACTACATAAAGACCCAATGCTTTGGAGAAGACTAATGCTGGGAAAGGTGGAAGAGAAAGAGAAGAAGAGGACAACCAGCAGTAAGCTAGAAAAACTCTGTTATGATGGTGATGAGTGCACCATTGGAAGACTTGAAAGACCATGTTAGGGACAGATCATAATGGAGAAAACCTATCTTTATTGTCAGGTGCGAAAGACCAGGTCCACATGTGAAGGTTCAATTTAAGTGATTTATTGCTAAAAGCCTATGCACAGGAATCTTCACAACTACCCATCAGCATTTGGTCAGAGTTAGATAAGGGTGAATGGCAGTCAAGGGGGGATGGACTTAGTTTGTTTGCGACTACGTAGTGATTCTAGGCTGATTCCTCTCTTCCCCCTTCCCCTTGGCTCTTCCAGTCCTTCTCCTACAGTATGCTCAGTAAAAATTGACAATGATTTAATGGCAAATAATTAATATACACTCCTTATATTATTACATATTTAAATTCACATTCATATGACAATTTGCTTGGTATTGCTTTTCATAAATACTTAATCTGTTTAATTTTTGGACAATTCTGCGATGATTTTAAAGGGAAATTTACACTTGGCATTCTATAGTCTACTTAAGATTGCATATCCCTAAATTACATCAAATAAATAATTTAATTAGTGCCTAGGTATTTTGACCATTATATTTTGTTCATTGGAGTGATAACAAGAATTTTATTTTTCAATAACATATCAATGGGACTTAATTTTGTGCAAACTCCAAAATATGCATTTCAATCCTGTGTCAATATATCGTATGGTTTAGCCTCCAGACCCCTTATGTTCTTCGTTGCTCTTCTCTGCGCGCTTCCTTGAGTCTCAGCATCTTTTTTGTATTGTGGTAACCAGAACAGGATGCAGTATTCTAAGTGTGGTCTTACCAATGCAGTATAAAGGAGTACTATCACTTCACATGATCTTGACACTATCCCTCTGTTGATGCAGCCTAGGACTGCATTGGCTTGCTTGGCAGCTGCAGCACACTGCTGGCTCATAGTTAAGTGATGGTCCATTAGGACACCTAGATCCCTCTCACAGTCACTACCATTGAGCCAGGTACCTATTCTATTCTAACCTATT
The DNA here is from genome assembly GCA_023970755.1 of Azemiops feae. Classification (NCBI taxonomy): domain Eukaryota; kingdom Metazoa; phylum Chordata; class Lepidosauria; order Squamata; family Viperidae; genus Azemiops; species Azemiops feae. Next base: position 22,326 of record JALGBA010001510.1, on the reverse strand, counting down.
CTATATCTGTGCATTTGATTTTTCCTGCTTAAGTGTAAGACCTTAGTTTTCTCACCACTGAATTGCATTTTGTTGGATAGGGCCTAGTGTTCAAGTCTATCAAGATCCTTCTGAATCTTGAGTCTATCTTCTAAAGTGTTAGCTATCCCCCCAGCTTGGTGACGTCTGCAAATTTTATGAGTTCCCCTTCTATCCCGTCTAAATCATTTATGAAGCTGTTGAACAGTACTGGGCCTCAGACAGAACCTTCAGCTACCCCACTGCAGGTTTCCTCCATTTAGATGCTGTTTCATTGAAGACTAAACATTGAGTGCGGTTGGTCAGCCAGTTGGTAATCCTGTTTATCCCACATTTTTCTATCTTACCAAAGAGTAGGTTGTGGTCTAGTTTGTCAAATGCCTTACTGACGTCTAGGTAAACTATGTCCACAGTATTTCCCTGATCCACTAATTTAGTCACTTTGTACTTTTACACTTTGTGGTACTAAGAGAGAGTTAGCTAAGGAACTGTCAATTTTGAAGCAGTATTTGGACTCTAACCTGCAAAAGGGCTTTATCAGACCTTCAAAATCACCAGCTTCAGCACCTACCTTTTCTGTACCCAAGAAGCAAGACCCAGGTTCCGCAAACCCAATCCTGAGAACCATCCAGGACTACAAAGCCCTTAATGCTGTGTTGGTGAGAGACCATTACCCACTGCCCCTAATTCATGTATTTATTTATTACAGTATACCCCACCTTATTTTTACAAATAAATCAAGGCGGCGAACATATCCAACACACCTTCCTCCTATTTTCCCCACAATAAACCTGTGAGGTGAATTGGGACTGGCACAAGGTTACACATCTGGCTTTCAAGGCTGAGGTCAGACGTGAGCTCACGGTTCCTTGCTTTCTAGCCTGGTGCCTTAACCACTAGACCAAACTGCCACTTGAACATGTTGAATACAATAATAGAGTTGGAAGGGACCTTGGAGGTCTTCTAGTCAAATGCCCTGCTCAAGCAGGAAACCCTATACCATTTCAGACAAGTGGCTGCCCAATCTTGTCTTAAAAACCTCCAGTGATGAAGCACCTACAACTTCTGAAGGCAAGCTGTTCCACTGGTTAATTGTTCTGTTAGGAAGTTTCTCCTTAATTTCAGGTTGCTTCTCTCCTTCATTAGTTTCCATCCATTGTTTGTCTTGCCTTCTGGTGCTTTGAAAAATAAGTTGACCCCTTTTCTTTCTGGCAGCCTCTCAAATACTAGAACACTGCTTCACTGCACTCTTTCAAAAGTCTCAACATCTTTTTTACAATGTGGTGACCAAAACTGGATGCAATATTCCAGATGTGGTCTTACTAAGGTTTTATAAAGCAGTATTAGAACTTCAAGTGATCTTGACTCTATCCTTTTGTTTATGCAACCAAGGATTCCATTAGCTTTTTTCGCTGCTGCGGCACACTGCTGGCTCATATTTAAGTGATTGTCCACTAGGACTCCAAGATCCCTCTCAGTTACTGCTTTTGAGCCAGGTTTCACCTAATCTGTACTTGTACCTTTGGTTTTTTCTGCCTAAGTGTAAAACCTTACTTTTCTCTACATTAAATTTCATTTTGTTGGATAGGGCCCAGTGTTCAAGTTTGTCAAGATCCATTTGGATCCTGAGCCTATCTTCTGGGTGTTGGCTATTCCTGCCAGCTTAGTGTCATCTGCAAATTTCATGAGTTTCCCTTCTATTCCCTCATCTAAGTCATTTATAAAGATATTAAAGATTACTGGGCCTAAGACGGAACCTTGTGGTACCCCACTGCTTACTTCCCTCCATATAGATGCAGTTCCATTGAGGATTACTCAATGAGTGTGGTTTGTCAGCCAGTTACAAATCCACCTGGTGGTGATGCTGTCTATCTCACATTTTTCTAGTCTACTTTGTCGAATGTCTTACTGAAGTCTAAGTATACTATGTTGACAGCATTTTGCTGATCCACTAATTTAGTCACTTTGTCAAAGAATGAAATAAGATTGGTTTGGCATGATCTGTTTTTAACAAACCCGTGCTGGCTTCTAGTTATAACTTTGTTTCTAGATGTTCGCAGATCTGTTTTTTGATCATCTTTTCCAGGAACTTCCCAGGTATTGATGTCAGGCTGACTGGTCTGTAGTTTCCTGGATCTGTTCTTTTCCCTTTTTTGAAGATGGGAACCACATGAGCTCTTTTCCAATCCTCAGGTAGTTCCCCGGTGCTCCAGGATCTTTGAAATGTATGGTTGAAGGGTTCTGAGGTATCATCTGCCAGCTCCTTCAGAACTCTGGGATGTAATCCATCAGGCAAGGGATGGACTGCACCTCACAAGTACTGGAAAAAATATGTTCTGAAAACGACTGGCTCATCTTATCAAAAGGGCTTTAAACTAAAATTGAGGGGGGAGGGGGGCCAATCTTCACGACTTTTAGAACCTAATTCCAAGCAAAAACCACTAGATAATATAAGGAGGTAGGGAGCAAAGAGAAAGAAAAAAAGAAAAACATAATGAGGTAGAGAGTGATGGGAAGGATGGAAAACCCAGTTACAAAGTAGGAGATACAATCTGTCCCTCTTTCCATTTTTTTGTACTTATCCTTTTTGTCTTTATCAGAGATCTTTGTGCAACCATGCTGGTATCTTCTTGGATTTCTTGTTTTCCCTTTTCAGTGGTATTGTGCTGGACTGGGCTTTTATGACCATATTTTTCAGAGTTTCCCACGCTTCTTGTTTTCTCCTTTATGTTTTTCATCCATGGAATCTTTCCCATGCTCCGAGTTTGTTAAAATCAGCTCTTTTAAAGTTTTAGACACTGGTTGGATTATGGTCTGTTTCTTGTGTTTGCATTATATTGAATTCCAATATGATGTGGTCATTCTCACCCAGAGTTCCGGCAACTTCAACCCCCTCTATCACTTCTTCTCTGTTAGTAAGAATTAGTTCCAGTATAGCAGTCCCTCTAGTTCCCTCCTCTACCTTTTGGATAACAAAGTTGTCAGCTAGGTTGGTCAGGAACCTGTTCAATCTCCCACTTGATGCAGAGTGGTGGCGCAGTGGTTAGAATGCAGTATTGCAGGCTGATTCAGCTAATTCAGCTCACTGCCAGGAGTTTGATCCTCACCAGCTCAAGGTTGACTCAGCCTTCCATCCTTCCAAAAGGTCGGTAAAATGAGGACACAGTATAGCTTTTCCTCTAGTTCCCTCCTCTACCTTTTGGATGACAAAGTTGTCAGCTAGCTTGGTTAGGATCCTGTTCGACCCCTTATTCAGAAACTTTGCCCTTGTGGTTCTAGGGAGGTAGAAACTCTCACCCATGTTCTCATATGGTACCCCTTCTACGATGCTCCAAGATGTGCTTTGATTGCACCAATCATCTCCAACTACGAGGGCCATGCAGATAAATTTCATGTCCATTATCTTTTAAGGGACACTAACCCCACACCTACACATCAGGTGACCAAATATTTTTACCAAGTCACACAACTGCGCAAATTCTTTTACTTAGATATGCTCTTTTATTTTTCCATTACTTATTTCCCTCCCCTAACAACTAATTGTTGTATTAAACTGTTCCTTTTTTTACTGTAATTTTTGGTTCATCGCAGTCAGATGTTCAGACTGGATTTGGCATTTTTGTCCACCTATCAGTTCCTTCCCAAGGACCTGGGATAGGCAGATGTGGATGTTTGATGGTGTTATATATATCGTCGCAGGATGTAAACTGTTCCAAGTAAAGTTGCCTTTTGCAATTGACTGATGGTGAATTTGTCAATGCCAGTGGTGTTCAAGTGGTGCTCCAGTTGTTTTGGGATTGCACCCAAGGCGTCTATGACTATTGGTACTACACTTGCTTGCCTTTGCCACAGTCGTTCTATTTCTATTTGCAGATCTTTGTATTTTGTTATCTTCTCCAGTTCTTTCTCTTCTATTCCGCTGTCTCCAGGTACTGCTACATCCACTATCCAGACTTTTTTGTTTTTCTTATCAACAATTGTTAAGTCTGGGGAGTTATGTGGCAGGTGCCTGTCTGTTTGAAGTCTAAAGTCCCAGAGCACGTTAGCTTCTTCATTTTCTATGATTTTCTCTATTTTATGGTCCCACCAGTTCTTGCTTGCCGGCAAATGGTATTTCTTGCAGATCTTTCAATGCACCATAGTCACCATAGTTGTTTGTAGTCAGTCTGTGCGATCTTCTTGCAGCAGCTAACCAGGTGATGCACTGTTTCTTCAGCTTCTTTGTAGAGGTGGCACTTGGTATCTGTTGCTATCTTCTAAATTCTGGCTTTGTATGCATTTGTTCTTAAGGCTTGGTCTTGTGCAACCAGAATTAGCCCCTCTGTGTCTTTTTTCAACTTTCCTGCTCTTAGCCATTGCCAGGTCTTGTTATCTGCTTTCCCTGCTTTTTTTTTTTTTATGTACTGGCCATGTAATACTTTGTCTTTCCATGGCTCCTTTCTGTTCTTCATTTGGTCTTTCTTGTAGGCCAGTTTGGTTTCTCCAGTAGTCAGTAAGCCTTCCTGATATACTAGCTTTAGTGCATCTTCTTCACTATCTTTCAGATATTCTTCCAATGCCCATTTTTCTTCTTCAACCGTCTTTATGTACTTGCAACATTCCACACTCACCCATTTTCCTTGGTAAGTAGCGTCTGTCAACGTTGCTACATGGATGAAGGGCATGATTCATTGTCATTATGTTTTAAATTGTAAAGACTTGTCAAAGACCATAATAAAGATATTTGAATTTCATTTTCAGGTATATAAAAATACTTATTGTTATCAATATAATTGTATAATACATTTAATTGTTAAATAATACATGATCATTTAATATTAGAGATACTTTATGTATAATAAATTGGGCTTAAAATCTATCTTTAGCTAATCTTTATATGGTTTACTAAGAGAGTAAGTTTTGGCCCAATAAGCTTTATTTTGGAATGAAATATTAGCTATTTGTAGATTATAATTTTTGATAAAGGATTTTTCAATGAAATTACCAGAATATTATTAATAAATTTTTTAGATATCCACATTCAGAACATAGGTAGAAATATTTATTTCAATTATTTCAGAACTCTTTAGGTAGTATGAAGAGTAGGTATTTTTCCAACTTGAATAGACTATTTTGAGCCATCCCTGTTCTGAAATTATCAAATGATAATTGAAAATCATTTATTACATTCACATTTATCGTATGAAAATTGAGAAAACTGACTTCTTTAAGCTCTTTTTAAAAGATCATTTTTGCCTTCTTTCTAATGGTTCTTTCTAATGTTTACTTGCATTAGGCTGTTAAAACTTTTTTTATTGTTACATACTTCTGAAAGTCTTGAATGTTAATCTCTATAGCTTTCCTATTTTTTTTTCTTCTCCCTTCTCTTCCTGCATTTTTTTAAACTTTTCCTCATAAACTATTATCTATTTAACTTTTTTCTTTCTTCCCGTTACTTTATTATACTATTATTATATACACAACCATTTCATAAATCACAGTTGCCAGTTCTTCAGCTGGTGTTGGCCTTCATATGCATCAAGTTCTTCCCAAGAATCTAGGATGCCATAATGCATTTGTGTAGTATATTTGTGGATCCAAGCATTTTGTATTTTGTGATTTTTGTAATTCACAGATGGAAAATTTGTCAATGCGTGGGTTTTCTAAGTGCCATCCAAGTTTTTTTGGTATGGCACTCAGTGTGCGATAACCACTGGGACCACCATGGCTGATTTATGCCATAATCTTTCAACATCAATTTTAAGATCTTAATACTTTGTGATCCTCTCCAATTCTATTGTACTATCCCGCCACATAAATTATCCACATGTACTTGTTTTCAACCATAGTTAAATCTGGTGTATTACGAGCTAAGACTTTATCAATTTATATCTGGAAATCCCACAACATTTTAACCTGCTTGATTTTCTACTACCTTTTCAACTATATGTTCCCACTAATTTTTCATTACCGGCACATGATAATTTTTACAGAAGTTCCAATGAATAATTTTGGTGACTGTGCTTTGTTGTTTATAATCAGTCTGTGCGATCTTCTTGCACAAGCTGAGTATATGATCTACTGTTGCTTCTGCTCCCTTGCACAATCTGCACTTTGAATCATTTGACAATTTTTCATTTTTGTCCTTGATTGCATTGTTTCAAATACTTGCTCTTGAGCAGCCAAAGGCAAGCCTTCAGTTTCTTTTTTTAACGTTCCAGTTGTAAACCATTGCCAGGTTTTATCTTTATCCATTTTCCCCTCAATCTTTTGTAGGAATTGACCGTGTAAAGCTTTTCCTTGCCAGCATTTTGTTAGTGTTTTTATTACATTACTTCAGTATTCATGCTTTCTTCCCTGTATATTCAGTAAGTTCCAATTTTTAACTTGCATCAATATTTCTTCTTGGCTGTCTTTTACATAATTAGCTAATGCATGCTTTTCTTCTTCAACAGTTTGTTTGGACTTGAAGTAAACCTCTCCCTCCATTTCTCCAGGGCAGTTATAATCTATCAATATTACTACAGGGATGTAATGCATAGTGCATAGCCATTCATTTTCTTGTTTTCCAGTCCAAACTGTCCAGTTCAGCTTGTGTCCAGTTAATACTTCCAGGAGGTATCTTGTTACAGGTATAGCCCAGGTATTGATGCGTTTGATGGTGTTGTCACCATTCAAATTTGTCTTTAGCAATGTTTTCACTCTTTGGATATATTCTTTATTAATCACATTTTTAATTTGTCCATGCTTGATGTTATCCAGCTGTAAAATACTTGTAGGCTTTATCTCGATGGCCCCTGATGGTTTGGCCATTCAGCATTTCAATTCTATTACTGTTCATCCTTCCCCCAAGATGGCGTGCTGAGCAGCAGGCAATCTTTTTCTCCTGCCAACAGCCGATTATGCCACCAAAGCTGGTTATTTGGAGGCTTATGCTCTCTAGATTTGAATGGGAACACTAGGAATGACCCAGGACAACCCTCAGATGATCGTGTACCTTTGGAGAAGAGGAATCTTGATGACTGCAATTCTCGGTAGGAGCGATCAGAGGTTTGGGTCTTTTATCACCTCTTCCCTTCAGCTGTTTTTTAAAAAAGCATGCCTTGGTTTTAATTGCACTCTGGGGGCCAAGATGGAGGACAGGCAGCAAAGGCTGTAAAGGAGCTCCTCCAGAAGCAAAAGCTTTATTTTATTTTATTTTATTTTTATTTTAACTTTTAAACCTTTTAACTTTTAACTTTTTAACTATGGAGGATAAGCCATGGGGCAGAAGATGCCGGCTCCTAAAGACAGCAGCCGTTCCAGTAAAAGCAGCAGTTTTTAACAACGAGGCAGCAATTCCTGTGGTTAAAGGCAAGAAAGGACCTCGTTTAAGCACAAGTAATGCCACTGGAACCTATAATCCAAAAGAGGCAAAGAAACAGAAGAAAATTGTTTCCTACCTCCCCACCGCAGGTTTAAAACAAACTGTGAGTATTTCGCCTACTAAAAATGTGAATGCACAGGAATTTCCAACCCTCTCAAGTTTGAACTTAAACCAGCATTCAAAACAGAGAGGTAACGAAGATAAATATTTAGAACAGATTTTCAACACTTCATATAATCGTCTTCAAGAGGTATGCCTTTTGTCCGCTGAAATGTAAGGTTCTACATTTAGGCAAGAAAAACCAAATGTACAGGTATAGTATAGGGGGTACCTTGCTCAATAGTAGTAACTGTGAGAGGGATCTCGGAGTCCTAGTGGACAATCACTTAAATATGAGCCAGCAGTGTGCTGCAGCTGCCAAAAAAGCCAACACAGTGCTGGGCTGCATTAACAGAGGGATAGAATCAAGATCACGTGAAGTATTAATACACTTTACAATGCCTTGGTAAGCCACACTTGGTAAAGGCCACACTTGGAATACTGCATCCAGTTTTGGTCACCACAATGTAAAAAAGATGTTGAAACTCCTAGAAAGAGTGCAGAGAAGGGCAACAAAGATGATTAGGGGACTGAGGCTAAAGCATATCAGGAACGTTTGCTGGAATTGGTATGTCTAGTTTAATGAAAAGAAGGACTAGGGGTGACATGATAGCAGTATTCCAATATCTCAGGGGTTGCCACAAAGAAGAGGGAGTCAAGCTATTCTCCAAGGCGCCTGAGGGCAGGACAAGAAGTAATGGATGGAAACTAGTCAAGGAGAAGCAACCTGGAACTGAGGAGAAACTTCCTGACAGTTAGAACAATTAACCAGTGGAACAACCTGCCTCCAGAAGCGGTGAATGCTCCAACACTGGAAGTTTTTAAGAAGAGACTGGACAGCCATTTGTCTGAAATGGTATAGGGTTTCCTGCCTGAGCAGGGGGTTGGACTCGATGACCTCCAAGGTCCCTTCCAACTTTATTATTATTATTATTATTATAAACCCTATTTCTTATACTGCAAAGGTTAAATGATCTTAGCCTAAAGGTGGACAATTTTCAACAATCATTGGGTTTGCGAGATACGCAGAGCAGACAAGGGGTTAAAACCTCTCTAGATGCTGGGTTGTTGGGAGGCTTGTTCCTCCCCTCCCATTTTGTCGTCATTGGGAAATTTGAGAGCATTAGATACAGCTAATTACCGTCTTGTGCTATAAGAGAAGCAACTCCTCTTAGAAATTCACCAAAATGCTCACAGGTGGAGCAATCGTAAAGCAATCATGCTCTCGCTATCACAGCTGTTAAATTGTCAAAGAAAAATGATTGATTTGGAAGATTATTATTATTTGCCTGGCCTAAGGTTATATAAAAAAAATCTATTGACCTTTAAGCAGCCAAATTTTCCCACAAGAATTACACAAATGAAAAGGAAACTCTGGCAGAATCATTTAATAAGAACAGTTAGGGTCTTTAAAGATGTATTAGTCCGAGATCTCATCTCTGGAAAGGTGATAAATGCCCTTACAGACGTTAAAAACAATAGTCCTGCTTCGCAAATAAAGACCCATAGGGCCGTATACCCTCTAAAGGAGGAGATGATAAACATCGAACTTACAAACTTGAGAAGGTCGTTAAATGGTATTAAAACATCAAGTATGACACCTCCTCCTCTCCCGGCTGACCCCTATAAAAAGACTTATAGTGCTACTCCTTTACCAATGAAGAGAAAAGAGAAAAGAAAACTATCGATGCTTTCGGACTTTTCTGCTAATAGTGATGACTATGTCACTGAAAATGACCCTGAGGAATCAATGAAACCCCAGGCTGTTAACATTCAAAAGAAAATGTTATACGGTCAAGACACAAATATTCTAAAAACTTGCCATGTTAATACATCTCTAAGTGTGTCTCTATCTCAGGATCCTTTTATTATCAGAAGGGAACTAGATTTCCAGGAGGACCAGCTCCCTTCACCCCTTTTTTTAAGGGACAAGTTAAGTGGTACCCCTATTACAAGAAACAAAAAAGCTGAGCAAGAAAGTTCTAACTTGATCTGCTTAGAAAGTACCAAATCTAAGAACTGTGGTGAAAATAACCCTGTCAGAAAATTAGAATTTACTCACTGTGATGAAGAAGATAGCCTTATTAATACTTTTAAAGTTCTCCCTAAGATTGAGCAGGAGGTTATAATGACTAGACTCCAAGACCCGCAAAGAAAGCTAATACGTATCACTGGGGAAGCAGGATCTACCACAAAAGTTACTCAACAAGTTTTAACAGATAATGATATGATGCCTTCCCATTCAAATTTACAACAAGACCATCTAGAAAATATTGGTGAAATTTTCTATGTTGCTCCGGAAGTGAAACAAATACCCATCTCCAAATTAACTATAGGGAACTGCACTGACTGGACATCAATGAGATTTTTGAGTGATGCTGAATTGGGATCGGCAGCAACAAATGAGATAGCAATATATCAAGATCTTCAACCACAGTCGCTAATTTATAAGCAGATAGATAGCACCAGGCACGCAGCTTTAAACTGAATCCTAGATGAGGGAAAATTATCGGGGCTGAACTGTATAGGGCCAATGGATACCCCTCCTGAAAAGATGAGTTCCTTGCTTGCTAGTGACCCACATTTTGCTACCTATGTTTCACTGCTATCACCAACTTGATTGACAGAATTACAGCCTTCTTTGCCCTGTTATCAGGAGAAGACTATACAGTTGGCAGAGATACAACCACCAGTTGGTGAGAATTTATTGTCCCTGAAATCAATATCCATTCAACCCCCGGTAGATATTACTACTCAAAATGTGGTACAACAGGCAACACAAGACGAAACTTCATCTTTGGCCTTGTTCCAGAAAAAAGACTTTGTGAATATATTTAATTCACCGGTAGCACTTTCAGATTCCAAATGACTCTATTCTGCAGAAGGGGGCATCTCTATCCTTTCCTGGAATGTTGCAGGCTGGAAAGCCAAGATGTCAGATGTTTCATTTATGGAGTATATTTCTTCTTTTGATATCCTTTTGTTCCAAGAAACATGGTATATGGAGGATCCACTACTACCTGGATATATTCCCTTTACTTTGAATGCAATTCCTAGCATAAAAAAGGGCAGACCATCAGGTGGCCTGATTTCTATGGTATCTGTTAAACTCAGTGTTTCAGTATTTATGCTTGAGTCTTGCTCAAATATGGCGTTAGCCCTTCTACTTAGATTCAAATTTTGTACTGTATTATTGGTTAATGTTTATTTCCCTCCATCCCGTGGGCATAGGGAAACAAATAAATTGTGGGATCAGTTTGATGCCTATGTAAATTTGCTATCATGTCAGTACCCAGACTCAATTATAATAATAGCTGGCGATTTTAATGCACGCATTGGCAAATCTGATGCTTCCCTACAAACCTATTTTAAGTGGCCAGTACCCTCTAAAATTGATGTCGGCTACATAGCAGCCAGACAATCTAAAGATCAAAAATGTAATACTGCAGGATTTCGTCTGGCTCAATTTGTGGACAATTTAGATTTAGCCCTACTTAATGGCTCTGTCAGGGGTGATTTAAATGGAGAGTTCACATTCTGGCATCCTAAGGGAGCCAGTGTAGTGGATTATATTATGATCTCTCGGAACTTTGTACAGCACATAGTTTACTTTTATATTGGAATGCGCCTTGATAGTGACCACTTTCCATTAATTTGTCTTTTTAATGCTAAGACAAATTTCGAATTATTAGAAGTGGCACATTGCCCCATCGATATTACAATGAAGGGGCAAGTACAAATTAAATGGTCTCAAGAACTGGCTAAAACTATGGCTGAAATGTTGACCTCAGAGTCCCTGCTTCACATGCATGTTCAAATTTGCTCATCTGAGTCATATGAACAAGCAATCTCGTTGTATCAATCAATCACCATTAATCTCCAAACTCCCTTGACAAGATTTACAACAGCTTATGGTGCGTATGCGCATAAAAATTAATAAGGGAAAATAAAGACTGGTGGGCCCCAGTTTTAGCCACTCTATTCACTCTTATTAATAATACAGGACATTTTCCATCTGACTGGAATCAGGCCATTGTAGTACCGATTTACAAAAATAAAGGAAGTAGATTTGACCCTGTAAACTATAGGCTTATTAGTTTATTAAATACAATAAATAAACTTTATGCCAGATTTTTATACACAAAGTTAGTGGATTGGGTACAAAATGAAAATATTATTGCTGAAGAACAGGCCGGATTTAGGAAGGAATGTTCAACACTGGATCATTGTCTAATTCTGCATCATTTGGCTGAAAAATATTCTACCCCCTCTCGTGGTTCTCTTTCTGCAACATTTGTTGATTTTAAGTCAGCTGTTGATCTAATACCAAGGGAGAGATTGTGGTATAGTCTAAGACATTCCACGATTGATAACAGGCTGTTGATTCTTATTCAGTCGCTCTATTCCAATACCTCCCTAAAAATTAGATGTACCCCTTGGGGACATTTATCTAAAGCAGTTCCAACTTATAGTGGTGTTAGGCAAGGTTGCATATTAGCTCCACTACTTTTTAATCTGTATTTAAACCCAATAATGCAAGTGCTAGCTGATCCAGCCCATCATTCACCTATCTTAGCTGATTGTGCAATTCCAGCACTATTGTATGCCGATGATATAGTCATTTTGTCCACTTCCCAGGTGGGAATGAGAAAAGCACTTAGGGCACTAGCTTTATTTTGCACAGAATACAAACTTTTAATAAATTATGAAAAAACTAAAGTTTTAGTATTTGCCTCTTACCATCATAAGATCCATAAATGGCAAATTGATGGGACTTCAATTGAACAGGTGCGTACTTACAAATATCTTGAAGTGCAGTTCCATGCCTCCCTATCCTGGAATACTCATTTTCTTTATCGGGCAAGTGTAGCACAGCGCACCTCTTCAGCTTTCATAAAATTTTATCATTCAAAAGGAGCCTACTATATCCCGGCAGCTTGTAAGGTTTTTCAAGCTAAGGTGGTCCCTCAGCTCCTTTATGGCTCGCAAATATGTTCACTAGCAAAGCTTAATGTTATAGAAATTATTCAAAATAAGTTTATTAGAGCCATACTGATGGTACCTAAAAATATCAAAAGTGCCATCCTACGGGTAGAAATAGGTATGGTTTCATTAGAAGCTAGAGCATGGTTCCTTCTTCTTACCTTTTGGCTAAAGTTAACTTTGATGCCTGTGGGTTTAGCCCCATTAGTATTTATAGACCATTTTAAATTGTCGTGGAAAAAGAAAGCCCTAGATAAAATTAAATCGCTGGGCTTTTCTATGGAAAGTCTGTGTTCATTAGGATTTGATAATGCTAGAACTGCCTTGAAACAATGAATCTGGGATATTGACCTTCAAACAAACCTAAGTAAGGTGGCACATTCCAACATTTGTCACTTGCTTCCAGAAGGATTGTTCCCAGCTTATCTATTTTCCATTACAATTTTGAAATTTCGTAAAGCTTTCACCTTAGTCAGGCTGGATGCATTGCCCTCAGCAGTCCTTTTTGGACGGTTTAAGGGCATTCCTATGCACCTTCAGTTGTGTCCATGTGGCGATGGCTCTATAGAAACTCTAAGCCATATGCTGCTTCATTGTTCTCTATATAATGACTCTAGACAGATTCTTATATATCCGATATTGAAGAAATTTCCAGGCAGGGGATATGAATTTTATTTGAAGTTGCTACTTTCGGATAAGGATCCGAAAATATCAATTCAGGTTGCCCAAGTTTGTGCCACCATTTGCACAATACGTCGCACCACTATTAAGGGGGTTTTACTTTGAGAATTTTGGATTATATTATATTGATTGTTTGGTGGTTTTATATCTTGTAAATATGGAAGTAAGATTGTTACTGTTGTTATACATTTTGATTGTGTCTGGCCTTACGGCTGTAATAAACAGATTATTATAATTGCACTCTTTAAAGCTTTTCTTACTTTTTGATCTACATTTGAACCGACTGGTTGAAGGATGATCTATTCTATCCTATAACCCCTTGCTGGATTTCTATAAACTTTTTTTTTGTTTTCTTACTGTTTACTTTGGAACTCTAAACCACTTTCACTTTTGCTATAAGGAAGCCGGCAGCAAGAGAACTCACTCTCCAGTAGAGAAAGCTATTCAATTTGATTTACAACTATACTGGATGTTATTATAAGGATTTTGTTTTTATTAGTTTTTCAAAAGCTCTGGTCTATTTTTTTTTTAACTTTTGATGGGAAAATTCATTTTCTGTTAATTACTTTTTATTCTTGGAAATTTTATCTCAACTTTTCTCTGTGGACGTTTTGTTATGGTATATCAGCTTTTCTTGTCCTTGAAAGAAAGAATTGTTTGTCTTTACAATGTCTACAAGAAGAAATAAAGCTCTCTGGGAAGCCTTTGAAAAAAAATGCTCTCTAATTAACAAGCCTTATTTGAAAATTTTAATAAAATATTTGATGGGTCAGCAAGTGTTTTGAATCAATCCCAGTAAATTATGCAAAGGCAGAGAATAACAGTTGGACTTGATTTGCAGTCTGATGGACTGGAATCTGGTTTGGTGCTGCCAGATGTGAAGGTGCCTGGTCTGAGAATTGCAGGCTGTGTCGAAAAGGCTGAATGTGGCACGAATGCAAGAAATTCAGAGATAATGAAATTGATGAGTGATGGACTGGACTTTCTTGGCAAGAGGAATTGACATTGGAGAATGGATTTATTATATTTAAATAGACAAGAATTAACAAGAAATTATGTGTTTTTGCTTACAGAGAGACTTCCTGAACAATGGATGCTGCAGAGAGATTTACAACAAAGACTTATGACTCTGGGAAATGAGATGCAAATCTCATTTAAGGAAACCAAATGAGGATATTTGATCCTGGATGGATCAGAGATAATGGTTGTGGTGATTTGTGGTAGATCACCCTTGTAGACTTTCTATGACTCAATTACAATAATAGATTGTTAACAAAGGGTTTTGAAGTTTAACTTTGCTGTTGTTTTACCTATTAACTATAGTATTATAAAAAGTTCCAAATTTAGTTAGTGGTGTGGCATATTACACAGATGGTAGCACAAAACAGAGACTTGGGAAGATATTTTTAAGTCCTTGTCTGAAAGTAGTAACATTAAGAAGAAATCACACTCCCTACCTAGATATTTCTTCAACATCAGATTAGGTTTGTCTAGAGTCCTTATATAGGGAACAGCATAGTAGCATGTGGCTTAGAGTTTCTATTAAAGCCTATGTGGCTTCACCACATGGACATAACTGATGATAAAGTACAATGTCCAAAAAGAATTGCTGCGGGCAATGCATCCAGCCTGGCTAAAGTGAAGGCCTTACAAAATTTCAGAATTGCAATGGATAATAAATAGGAAGATTTATAAAGAAAACAATAAGAGATGAGATACTGAGAAGAGTTAGAGATGAACCATTACAGTATAAAAACAAAGAAATTGTGGTGTTGAAGCAGATCCCTAAGAGAATAAGAGACACCCGAAGACAATATCACTTTTTGACTACAAAGTTAATCGCAAAAGGTGTAAACTTTAGATGGTTAATGCCAGAAGGGATCTTAATCAATTGGAACAATACAAGATACCGATTGGATTCAGTTTGGAAGGCAGAAGACTTTGACGAAAGAAACAGAGCATTCCTGGATGAAAGAGTACAACATCAACAAGAGGATAGAAAAGGCCAGAAACAGACAGAACAAACAACAGAGGAAACAACTATACAAACAGAAGGAGAGAAAGAGAAGCCAGATCAAGAGGGAATACAAAAATATTTGCCTAGTAGGAGATTTTAACGCAATAGTAGATGGGACATTAGACTATAAAAGTAGCAAAACAGGAAAAAGAGGAAGAAAAAGATTACCTAAGACTTTTTCTAACATGATAGAGGAAATTGGGGTACAAGATATTGGAGAGAAACTAATCCAGAAAAACTACAATACACATTCTATTTGAATAGTCATAAATCTTGGTCCAGAATTGACATGATTTGGATGACGCCTGAATTAAGAACCAATTTGCAGGAGATCGAGATAGAATTAGGCACATGGGCAGACCATAACCCTTTAAAAATGATGTAGAAAGGAATACAAAAAAACCTAAGATGGACCTTGAACCAATCCATATTAAAAGAAAAAGAATTTATAGAATTAGCAACAAAAGAAATGGAACTTTTCTTTAAAGAAAATAAAAAAGAAGATACAACATTACAAAATGTATGGGATACAGCCAAAGCATATTTTAGAGGTGTAGCTATAACATATATGGCGAAAAAAAATAAAGAAAAAAGACAACAACATATATTGTTAAGGGAATAATTCAAAAAACTAGAATTAGAACTACAAATAAATCCACAAAAGAAAATAATGAAAAGACAAATGGAAATAATAAAACATAAATTAAATCTAATGAATCAGAAAAATTGGCACAGCAAATCAAAAGAGCAAAACAAAACGTTTTTGAAAACACAAATAAACCAGGAAGATGGCTAGTCTACAAACTTAAAAAACAGAAGGAGAAAAAACTGATAAACAATTTAGTAGATGAAAAAGGCTGTTTACAATTTAAAAATGAAGAAATAAAAAAGATAATTATAGAATATTATGGGAAACTGTATGGTATAGAAGAAATTTCATGGGAGAAAATGATTCAATATATGGAAAAAAATAATTTACCAAAAGTCTCAGAAAACTTCAAAACTATGTTAAATGAAAAAATAACAATGATGACAGAGGCTATATAAGAAGACAAAAAAATTAAAAAACACCAGGACCAGATGGGCTACCGGCAGAGTTGTATAAATGTCTACAAGATACACTAAGTGCACCGTTGAAAGATGTGTGTAATGAACTTTTGTTGGAGGCTAAACTCCCAAATACATGGACAGAAGCAAATATTACTTTAATAACAAAAGAAGACTCAGATTTGACACAGATAAAAAATTACAGACCAATGTCATTACTAAATATGGACTATAAAATTTTTACTTCAATAATAGCGGAGAGACTGAAAAGATTTTTAACTGAATTTATATACCCAGATCAAAAAGGATTTCTACCAAAGAGACGAATAAAAAATAATTTAAGAGTTATAATTGACATATTGGAATATTATGAAATGCATCCAGGGAAACAATTGGCACTAGTATTTCTAGATGCTCAGAAGGCATTTGATAATGTTTCCTGGCAATTTATGACTCAACAGCTAAAAACAATGGACTTTGGACAAAACTTTATAATATAAAACTTGATAATATTGAAACAATATACCACAAACAAACAGCAAAAGTGATTGTAAATGGAGATTATACAGAGAACTTTGATATAAGAAAGGCACAAGACAAGGATGCCCACTATCTCCATTGTTATTTATCCTAACTTTGGAAGTTTTAAATAGAAATATTAGACAAGACACAGAAATTAAAGGACTAGAAATAAAAGGTGAAACTTATAAACTACAAGCATTTGCAGGTGACTTGGTATTCATCCTAGAAGAACTTTTAGAGATGATCCCTAAATTATTGGAAAAGATAGAACAGTTTGGAGAGATAGCAGGACTGAAGATAAACAGAGAAAAAACTAAAGTGATAGTTAAAAATCTTACAGATAAACAAAAAAAAAAATGTCAGAAAAAATATAATTACAAATAGTTAAAAAGTTTAAATACTTGGGAATATATCTAACAGCAAGATGTTCAACGATAAAAGTAGATAACTATATAAAATTACTGAATCAAATAAAACTGGACCTGGAAAAATGAAAAAACTTGCAACTGTCAATGTTAGGAAGAATTGCTACGGTGAAATATGAATATATTACCAAAAATATTGTTTTTATTCCAAACAATACCTATAAAACTGGAGAATTTTTTTTTGAAGATTTAAATTCACTAATTTTGAAATTTATTTGGCAAGGAAAGAAAGCTAGAATTAAATTGAAAATGGTACAAGAAGCTAAGGAAAATGGAGGTTTTGGCTTGCCAGAGTGGGTTTTATATTATCAAGCATCTGTACTAACATGGGTAAAAGAATGGATAACTCTTAGAAATAAAAGGTTGTTGTATTTGGAGGGACATGATTTACAACTTGGTTGGCACACTTTCTTATGGTATGGGGAAAATAAAATTCATAAGTATTTTCAAAACCACTATATAAGAAATGCATTATTACTAACATGGGAAAAAATAAAATGTAAAATATACTTGAAAATTCCAGGATGGCTTTCAACAATGGAAGCATTTGTACATCCAAATTTAGTCAGTTTTGAGAAAATATGGACATATAAAGATATTCTAAATTCTGAAGGGAATTTAAAATCTAAACAAGAGATGGAAAATCAGGGTATTGATCTATCATGGTGGGCATATTTACAAATGCAAGTGAGATACGATAAAGATGTTAAATTGTACGGATTTTATAAAGAGCAGACCTTGTTTGATCAGACATTATTAACCTCTGATGAGAAATTAATTAAGAAAATGTATAACTTTTTATTGAATTTGAAAATGGAAAATAAACAAGTTAAAGAAACAATGATAATATGGGCAAAGAATTTTGGATATAATACAGATTTAGAAAAATGGCAAAACCTGTGGGAAAGAAACTATAAATTGACAATGTCAACTTCTTACAAAGAAAACCTATATAAAATGTTTCATAGATGGCACTTGCCACCAGCAAGATTAGCAAAAATGTTTAAAAATATGTCAGATAGATGTTGGAAATGTAAACACAAGTCAGGTACTTATTATCATATATGGTGGACATGTGTTAAAGCAAAGAGATATTGGACAAAAATACATACTTGGCTAGAAAAGATGTTGGGAAAACATGTAGATTTTAAACCTGAACTTTTTTTTATTAGGTATAATGCCAGAAAAGATTGATAAACAAAGTATATACTTGATTCTACATGTGATAACAGCGGCAAGAATCATATTCGCACAATATTGGAAAAATGAAGAAATACCACCAGAAGAAGAAATAATTAAAAAAATACTAGAATGTGCGGAAATGGACAGACTTACTTTGAGGTTGAAAGAAAAAGAAGAAACAGAATACTATCAAACTTGGGACTTATTTTATCAATGGCTGGAGAAAAGAATAAAGGATTAGGAATTAAATTTGTATTAGTGAATGATAAACTCAGACAACACGTTTGTTGAACAAGTATTACTGAATTGTATGAAAAAAATCAATAAAAACTTTAAAAAATAAATAAATAGGAGGCTGGCACAAACCCTTTTAGAAGAATATGATCAATACTGGGGTGTGACACCTTGCTTAAATTTGTTTGGAGATCGATATGCCAAATTTGCTATTTGAGGGCAGTTATGGTATTATCAAAACCTAATGAGCACAAACTTTCCATAGAGAATCCCAGTATATGAATTTTATCTAGGGCTTTTTAATAATGATCTAAAATGATCTCTAAGTACTAATGGGCCAAACCTATAGGAAGTAGCATTAACTTTAGCCAAAAGGTAATTAGAAGAAACCATGCTCCAACAAGACCATGTCTGTTTCTACAAGATGGCCTTTTGGATACTTTCTGGAATTATCCATATGTCTCGAATAAACTTATTCTGAATGGTTCCAAGAATGTTAAGCTTTGCGAAAGAGCAAATTTGGGAGCCATAAAGAAACTGAGGGACTACCTTAACTTGGAAAACCTTGCAAACTGCAGGAATATAATGGGCTAATTAATTTTTAGTTAAAGTATACTAGGCTTCAGTAGATATATTAGTTTTTTACTAGATTAGATTGTTTTAATCTAGATTGCCTCCTTTACTGTGTCTCTCCAGTACAACTTGCTAGCTCATCTGCTAAAATATGTAGAAAAAACTTAATTTTAGAACAGATGATTAAAATAGAAGATAGAAAAAAGAATGAGAACTCCCAGAAGGAATACTCCTTAAAATGTTGCTCCTGTGAGTTCAGGCAGAGGCACTAGTAAGAGGGAGAGGTACTTTAGCACAGGGCTTTTCAACCTTTTCACCCATTGTACCACTTTTAGGATAAGGCAACATCCGAGTACCACCACTCGCCCAGCAAGGTGTCAAAAACCTGACCCCCCCCAAAAAAAGGAAAAAAATGATAAAGTACAGGTAGTCCTCGACTTACAACAATCTGCTTAGTGACTGTTCGAAGTTACAATAGCACTGAAAAAAGTGACTTATGACCATTTTTCACACTTATGACTGTTGCAGCATCCCCAGGGTCATGTGATTTACATTCGGATGCTTGGCAACTGATTCATACTTATGACATTCAGTGTCCCAGGGTCATGTGATCATCTTTTGCACTTTTTGACAAACAAAGTCAATGGCGGGGGGGGGGAGCTCATCACTCGGTTGCAGGATGCCCTGTTTGGTGGGGAATCCATGGGTCTCTGGTGGAGGGGGGGTGGGACTGGGTGGTGCCCTCCTTCCCTCCCTCTCTCCCATTGTCCCTTCCTTCTTTCCTTCCTCTTTCTTCCCTCCTTCTTTTGTCCCTTCCTCCTTCCCTCCCTCCCTTCCATTGTCCATCCCTCCCTCCTCAGGTTTCAGGGTGCCTGTGGGGGGGAATCCATGGGTCTCTGGTGGAGGGGGGTGGGACTGGGGTGGGTGCCTTCCTTCCCTCCCTCTCCCATTGTCCATTCCTTCCTTCCTTCCTTCCCTCGTTGTCCTTCCTTCCCTCCCCTCCCTTTCCATTGTCCATCCCTCCCTCCCTCAGGTTGCAGGTGCCTGTGGGGGGGGATCCATGGGTCTCTGGTGGAGGGGGTGGGACTTGGGGTGGTGCTTCCTTCCTCCCTCTCTCCATTGTCCATTCCTTCCTTCCCTCTTTGTCCGCTCCTCCTTCCCTCCCTCCTTCCATTGTCCATCCCTCCTCCCTCCCTCAGGGTCCTGGGGGGATCATGGTCTTCTGGTAAGGGGGGTGACTGGGTGGTGCCTTCCTTCCCTCCTCTCTCCCATTGTCCCTTCCTTCCTTCCTTCCTTCTTTGTCCCTTCCTCCTTCCCTCCCTCCCTTCCATTTTCCCTCTCTCCCTCTCATTGTCCTTCCCTCCCTCCCTCCATCACTCAGTTTTAATTTCTTCGATGCTGGTTCCTTTGCTGAATCACTTTCCTTTTGTGCTCGCGCTCGGTGCAGCCGGGAGGCCAGCACAGCCGCTGTTCTTCTGCAGGGGGAGGAGAGCGCAGGCAGCGGAGAAGCGCACGGG
Organism: Azemiops feae; assembly: GCA_023970755.1. NCBI lineage: Eukaryota > Metazoa > Chordata > Lepidosauria > Squamata > Viperidae > Azemiops > Azemiops feae. Next base: position 1,683 of record JALGBA010001510.1, on the reverse strand, counting down.
GGCGGGGAAAGGGCCGCGGCTGCCAGACTCCCTCTGGTGCGTTGCGCACGGCCGCAGCCGGAGAAAAGCAGCGAGCAGGGAAGCGCTCATTCATTGCTGCAGCCAGCCCTGAGGAAGAGCCGGCACAACCCCCAGGCGAATCCCGCCTGGCTACATTCTTTGCCGCCGAAAGAAGGGCTTTGATCCTGCTTCCCCTTCGCTCTGGCCAGGTCCATCAATGCCAGATCTAACCCCAGGGCGGTTCGAAAGGCCAGCAGGCTGGCTGGGGGTTTTGGGGTGGAGACATGTGAGCCTTCCTCCGTCATCTTGAATCTGGCTTTGATCCTGCTTCCCCTTCGCTCCGGCGGGGTCCGTGAATGCCAGATTCAAGAAGATGGAGGAAGGCTCACATGTCTCCACCCCTGGGGGTTAGATCTGGCATTCCCCTTCGCTTCCCCTTCGCTTCGGCGGGAATGCCAGAAGAAGCGAAGAAGCGCTGATCAGCCGGAAAGCGGGGCTGATCCTGGTGCTTCCCCTGAGCCCCGCCCCCACAGCCCCAGAGAAGCGCTGATCAGCCGGAAAGCGGGGCTGATCCTGGCGCTTCCCCTGAGCCCCCCCAGCCCCGGAGAAGCTCTGATCAGCCGGAAAGTGGGGCTGATCCTGGTGCTTCCCCTGAGCCCCCCCACAGCCCCGGAGAAGCGCTGATCCTGGCGCTTCCCCTGAGCCCCCCCCACAGCCCCGGAGAAGCTCTGATCAGCCGGAAAGTGGGGCTGATCCTGGTGCTTCCCGAGGCCCCCACCACCAGCCCGGAGAGCGCTGATAGCGGGAAAAGCGGAGGCTGATCCTGGTGCTTCCCTGAGCCCCCCCTCACACCACTAGCCCCGGAGAAGCGCTGATCAGTCCGTGGAAATGCGGGGCTGATAATGGCGCTTCCCCTGAGCCCCCACACCAGCCCCGGAGAAGCGCTGATCCTGGCGATTCCCATGAGCCACCCCACAGCCCGGAGAGAAAGCGCTGACTCAGCCGGAAAGCGGGGTGATCTGGCGCTTCCCCTGGAGCCCCACCCACGCTCCCGGAGAAGAGAAGCGCTGATCAGCCGGAAAGCGGGGCTGATCCTGGTGCTTCCCCTGAGCCCCCCCCCCACAGCCCCGGAGAAGCTCTGATCAGCCGGAAAGCGGGGCTGATCCTGGTGCTTCCCCTGAGCCGCCCCCCACAGCCCGGGAGAAGCTCTGATCAGCCGGAAAGTGGGGCTGATCCTGGTGCTTCCCCTGAGCCCCCCCCAGACCCGGAGAAGCGCTGATCCTGGCGCTTCCCCTGAGCCCCCCCCAACAGCCCCGGAAAAGCTCCGATCAGCCGGAAACCGGGGCTGATCCTGGTGCTTCCCCTGAGCCCCCACCCACAGCCCCGGAGAAGCTCTGATCAGCCCGAAAGCGGGGCTGATCCTGGCGCTTCCCCTGAGCCCCCCCCAACAGCCCCGGAGAAGCTCTGATCAGCCGGAAAGCGGGGCGGATCCTGGCGCTTCCCCTGAGCCCCCCCCACAGCCCCGGAGAAGCGCTGATCAGCCCGAAAGCGGAGCGGATCCTGGTGCTTCCCCTGAGCCCCCACCCACAGCCCCGGAGAAGCGCTGATCAGCCGGAAAGCGGGGCTGATCCTGGTGCTACCCCTGAGCCCCCACCCACAGCCCCGGAGAAGCTCTGATCAGCC
>JALGBA010001509.1:100000-195905 GCA_023970755.1 Azemiops feae | reverse complement strand
AGAAGAAGAAGAAGAAGAAGAAGAAGAAGAAGAAGAAGAAGAAGAAGGAGGAGGAGGAGGAGGAGAAGAAGGAGGAGAAGAAGGAGGAGGAGGAGGAGAAGGAGAAGGAGAAGAAGAATTAGAATTAGAAGAATTAGAATTAGAAGAAAAATTAGAATTAGAAGAATTAGAAGAATTAGAAGAAGAATTAGAAGAAGAAGAAGGAGAAGAAGAAGGAGAAGAAGAAGAAGAAGAAGAAGAAGAAGAAGAAGAAGAAGAAGAAGAAGAAGAAGAAGAAGAAGAAGAAGGAGGAGGAGGAGGAGGAGAAGAAGGAGGAGAAGAAGGAGGAGGAGGAGGAGAAGGAGAAGGAGAAGAAGAATTAGAATTAGAAGAATTAGAATTAGAAGAAAAATTAGAATTAGAAGAATTAGAAGAATTAGAAGAAGAAGGAGAAGAAGAAGAAGAAGAAGAAGAAGAAGAAGAAGAAGAAGAAGAAGAAGAAGAAGAAGAAGAAGAAGAAGAAGAAGAAGAAGGAGGAGGAGGAGGAGGAGGAGGAGGAGGAGAAGGAGAAGAAGGAGGAGAAGAAGGAGGAGGAGGAGGAGAAGGAGAAGAAGAAGAAGAAGAAGAAGAAGGAGGAGGAGGAGGAGGAGGAGGAGGAGAAGAAGAAGAAGAAGAAGGAGGAGAAGGCAGGAGAGAAGGAGGAGGAGGAGGAGAGGTAGAAGGAGAAGAAGAAGAAGATAAGGAGGAGGAGGGAGGAGGAGGAGGGAGGAGGAGGAGGAGAAGAAGAAGGAGGAGAAGGAGAAGGAGAAGGAGGAGAAGAAGAAGAAGAAGGAGGAGGAGGAGGAGGAGGAGAAGGAGAAGGAGAAGAAGAAGAAGAAGAAGAAGAAGAAGAAGAAGAAGAAGAAGAAGAAGAAGAAGAAGAAGAAGAAGAAGAAGAAGAAGAAGAAGACGACTAAGGTTTTGAAGAAATAAAACCGCAGCCTAGAAGAGAATCTTTGCTTGGCTTAGTCTAACTCAGTTACAAAAAAATATTCAGTTAGATTATTCTAACACCCAAAAGAGGACAATAAAACAGAGAGATAATACTCCCAATTTTTACAGGCCAGTTCTTGACTTAAAATCATTAATTTAGTGACCATTTTGAAGCTGGAAGAGCACTGAAAAAAGTGACTGCTGACCGTTTTTCACGCTTACGACCGTTGCAGCCTCCCCCACGGTCACATGATCCAAATTCAGGCAGTTAGCAACTGACTCATATTTATGACGGTCGCAGCGTCCCCGGGGTCACGCGATCTTCTGCCGAGCAAAAGGGGGAAGCTGGATTCACTTGACAACCGTGTTACTAACTTTAACAACTGCAGTGACTTATCCACTTAACAACTGTTAGTAAAACCCTTTGTAAAACGAATTTGGCTTCTCCACCGACTTTGCTTGTCAGAAAGTCACCAAAAGGGATCAACTTCCTAACCAGTGGAACAGCTTGCCACCAGAAATCGTGGGTGCTCCATCACTGGGGGTTTTTAAGAAGAGACTGGACAGTCACTTGTCTGAGATGGTATAGGTCCTCCTGCTTGAGCGGGGGGCTGGACTAGAAGACCTCCCAGGTCCCTTCCAACTCTGTTATTCTGTGCTCTTATGTTTGTGGGTTCTCCAACACTGGAAGTTTTTAAGAAGAGACTGGACAGCCACCTGTCTGAAATGGTATAGGTATAGGGTCTTCAGCCTTGAGCAGGGGGTTGGACTAGATGACCTCCAAGGTCCCTTCCAACATTATTATTATTATTATTATTATTATTATTATTATTATTATTATTATTGTTATTATTATTATTATTATTACCTCTTCTATCATGGTGTCGATGGCTCCCAAAAGTTCCTCTTTGCTGCATTCCGTTTCCACCATGTTTCTTAGTCGGAGGCAATATTCCCGCATCTGTTTGAAAGGAGAAATACCCGTTAAGAGCCTTCAAAACGGTAAAAGCACCTGTCAGTACGCAGGCAGTCCTCAATTTACAACAGCTCATTTAGTGACCGTTCAAAGTTACAACGGCAGTGAAAAAAAAGTCACTTATGACCGTTTTTCACACTTTACGTCCATTGCAGCATCCCCCCTCCCCTGTGGGTCACATGATCAAAATTCAGATGCTCGGCAACTGACTCGTATTTATGACGGTCGCAGTGTGATCCCCGGGCTTATGTGATCCCCTTTTGCAGCCTTCTGACAAGCAAAGTCAATGGGGGGAAGCCGGATTCGCTTAACAACCGTGTCACTAACTGGACCCACTGCAGTGAATCACTTAACAAAACTGCGGGAAGGAAGGTGGTAAAATGGGGGGCAAAACTCACTTCACAGCTGCCTCACTTGGCAACAGAAATGTCTGCCTGTGTAACAGAATGGTGGAGTTGGAAGGGACCCTGGAGGTCTTCTAGACCAACCCCCAGTCCAGTCTCTTCTTCAAAACCTCCAGTGATGGAGCACTCGGGACTTCTGAAGCTGTTCCCTTGACTGATCATTCTCACTGTCAGGAAATCTCTCTTTAATGATCTGAAATGGTGTAGGGTTTCCTGCCTGAGCAGGGGGTTGGACTAGAAGACCTCCACGGTCCCTTCCAGCTCTGTTATGCTATATTCTGTATTCTGAGATCCATATTCAATATATGGAGGAGGAATTTCCTGACAGGGAGAACGATTAACCAGTGGAACTCCTTGCCTCCAGAAGTTGTGGGTGCTCCAACACTGGAAGGTTTTAAGAAGAGACTGGACAGCCATTTGTCTGAAATGGTATAGGGTTTCCTGCCTGAGCAGGGGGTTGGGCTAGATGACCTCCATGGTCCCTTCCAACTCTGTTATTCTGTTTCATTAAGTGCTCCATCACTGGCGGTTTTTTAAGAAGAGGCTGGACAATCATTTGTCTGAAATGGTACACAGGGTCTCCTGTCTGAGCAGGGGGTTGGACTAGAAGACCTCCACGGTCCCTTCCAACTCTATCATCATCATCATCATCATCGCAGTGTCCCTGGGCCATGTGACCACCTTTTGCAACCTTCTCGCAAGCAAAGTCACTGGGGAAGCCAGATTCACTTAACAATTGAGTTACTAACTTATCAACTGCAGTGACTTACTTAACAACGGTGGCAAAAAAAGGCCGTAAAACGGGGCAAAACTCACTCAACCAATTTTTCACTCAGCAACAGAAATTCTTGGCTCAACTGTGGTCGTAAAACGGGGCAAAGCTCACTCAACAAACGTGTCGCCCGGCAAGATCAATTTTGGCCTGAAATGTGGTCGTTAACCCGAGGACTGCCTGTGATAGATTGATGTATGCACGAATGATATATTGACGTTGTTTTAACTGCTGGGTTGAGAGCACTCAGAATTTTATTAATAGGATGGGCGGCTGAATAAATGCTTTAACTAAATAGCTGAGTCACCCCGCTAATTGTTTTGGGGAGAAGCAACCTTATGCAGAGGGGGAAGAAGAGACGGCGAGCCGAAGAAATTAAAAGTGGGAGATCAAAGAGGAGGAAATCTAATTAAAACTCGTTTACAAATAAACTAAATACCAGCTGGCAGATCCTTTCTCCCTACTCGCCAAATCCTCCCGGCTTGCACCATGTCCACCCACCACTTCCTCTGCTCCTTGGAAAGGGTCTCATCACCCCGTCCAACCACGACTTTCTCGGCTTTCCCATCCCCTCAACAAATAGTCCTCGACTTAACGACGAGGAGCATAAATGTCTTTTTTTTTTTTTTAGTTCCATTGTAATTTTGCTTAGCTGCCAAAGTTACAATGGAACTACGTAAAAAAAGACACTTATGGTCCTCCTACTTAACAAGCATTGCAAGCATGCCCACGATCGCGGGAACAACAAAATTCAGGCGCCTGGCAAAGGTTGCAGCACCCCAAAGTCGTGTGTTCACCCTTTGGGGCTGTCCCAGCTGGCTTCCAATGGGGGCTTAACAAGTACTGTCAGAGCGTGCCGAGTCTTATTGTGCTGAGATAAGCCAGGAGGAAACACAGTAAACAGTGGTCTATATTAAATGGTGGTTTATCTTACACTATCTACAATATCATACACCAGTAACAATATACACACATATGTGCTAATACGGCAGGATCCAACACACAGAGTTACAGCAAGAAAACGGAAGAGCGAGCACACCTGCAGAGCCCTCCCTTTTATACAAGGCTCTTAAAGAGACACAGACCCTGCTGGCTCTTAAAGAGACACAGACCCTGCTGGCTCTTAAAGGGACACATACCCTGCTGGCTCTTAAAGGGACACATACCCTGCTGGCTCTTAGGGACACAGACCCTGCTGGCTCTTAAAGGGACACAGACCCTGCTGGCTCTTAAAGGGACACAGACCCTGCTGGCTCTTAAAGGGACACAGACCCTGCTGGCTCTTAAAGAGACACAGACCCTGCTGGCTCTTAAAGGGACACAGACCCTGCTGGCTCTTAAAGAGATACAGACTCTGCTGGCTCTTAAAGAGACACAGACCCTGCTGAATCATTCCCATCATTACATCTTACATTACATAAGCTGGTTAGCTGTTAAATCATTACCTTGACAACTACGTGATTCACTTAACAAGTGGTTGGGGGGGGGAATGCTAGGAGTTTAAATCCACGGATCTTAAAAGTTTCTAGGGTTGAGAAATGCTGCTTCAGAAGGGTGTTTGCGATGGTTGTTAAGTAGGAGGACCATAAGTGCCTTTTTTTTAAAGTTCCATTGTGACTTTGGCAAGCTAAGCAAAGTTACAAGTGAACTAAAAAAAAAAAAGACACTTATGCTCCTCATCGTAAGTCGAGGATTATTTGTCGAGGGGATGGGAAAGCCGAGAATGCCGTGGTTGGACGGGGTGATGAGATCCTTTCCAAGGAGCAGAGGAAGTGGTGGGTGGACGTGGTGCAAGCCGGGAGGATTTGGCGAGTAGGGAGAAAGGATCCGCCAGCTGGTATTTAGTTTATATGTAAACGAGTTTTAATTACATTTCCTCCTCTTTGATCTCCCACTTTTAATTTCTTCGGCTCGCTGTCTCTTCTTCCCCCTTTGCATAAGGTTGCTTCTCCCCAAAACAATTAGCGGGGTGACTCAGCTATTTAGTTAAAGCATTTATTCAGCCGCCCATCGTATTAATCAAATTCTGGGTGCTCTCAACCCGCAGTTAAAACAATGTCAATATATCATTACGCAGGGGTAGGCAACTTTGGCTCTTTTATGACTCGTGGACTAAAATTCCTGAGCCAGCATGAGGGAACTATGACTCCCTTCATGACTGGTGGACTTCAACTCCCAGAATTCCTGAGCCAGCATGGGGGAACTATGGACCCTTCATGACTCGTGGACTTCAACTCCCAGAATTCCTGAGCCAGCATGGGGGAACTATGGACCCTTCATGACTCGTGGACTTCAACTCCCAGAATTCCTGAGCCAGCATGGAGGAACTATGGCCCCCTTTATGACTTGTGGACTTCAACTCCCAGAATTCCTGAGCCAGCACGGGGGAACTATGGACCCTTCATGACTCGTGGACTTCAACTCCCAGAATTCCTGAGCCAGCATGGCTCAGCTTGAAAACCTCTCCCTTTCCCCTCAGCATGGCTGGCTCAGGAATTCTGGGAGTTGAAGTCCACCAGTCATAAAAGAGCCAAGGTTGCCTACCCCTGCATTAGTGCATACATCAATCTATCACAGGCAGTCCTCGGGTTAACGACCACATTTGAGGCCAAAATTGATCTTGCCAAGTGACACGTTTATTAAGTGACCTTTGCCCCATTTTACGACCCTTTTTGCCACCGTTCTTAAGTGAACCGCAGCAGTTGTTAAGTCAGTAACATGGCTGTTATACGAATCCCTGTCTGACCTCTGCACAAAGTTGCTAGTCCTCAAAACAATTAGTGTGGTGACTGACTTTGCTGGCTTTCCTTGTCCGGAGGTCGCCAAAAGGGGACGTGACCCCTCCCTGGGACACTGCGACCGTCATAAATACGAGTCACTTGCCAAGCCTCTGAATTTTGATTACGTGACCGTGGGGAATGCTGCATCGGTCGTTAAGCGTGAAAAACGGTCTTTTTTTTTCAGTGCTGTTGTAACTTTGAACGGTCACTAAAGGAACTATTGTAAGTCGAGGACTACAGGTAGGCCTTGAGTTACGAACACAACTGAGTTGCTGTCGGTGACACAAGCTTCTGTTGCTAAGTGAGACAGTTGTTAAGTGAGTTTTGCCCCACTTTACGACCTTGCTTGCCACCGTTAAGTGAATCGCTGCAGTTGTTAAGTGAGTAACACGGCTGTTAAGTGAATCTGGCTTCCCCATTGATTTTGCTTGTCAGAAGGTCACAAAAGGGGATCGCGTGACCCTTAGGACGCTGCAACCGACATAAGTACATGCCAGTTTCCAAGCAGATCAAACTCAACGGGTCCCTCCGGGAAGCTCCGGAGGCAGAGATTTCTTTCTTTTTTTAAAAAAAATAATATTTTATTAATTTTCCAATTTTACATTTAGGTATTTAAAAAGCAACGTGGTGACTGGGTTAATCAATAGTTCAATAACAAAATCTTTAGTGCAAATCTCAGGTTACAACATCAGATATTTCTTCTCTTTTTCCCTTAACATTTACTGTCTTGTATTCAGGTTAGTACATTTCTAATTATATCAACTCAATAAGAACATCATCATTATTACATTTATCGATAAATTTTTAGCTTATACAGATCTGAATTACATTCAATCTTCACAAACAATCCATATCCTGTTATTGATTTTTTTTTACATAATTTTTAATTTCTCATCCATGTTCCAATTTAACCTTTGATATCCATAATTTTCAGACTTTGGGCAAGCAAGATTTCCCTTATCTCACTTCATAACAAACTATAATGTCCAAAATTCACATTTTATCTATTTGAATGTAATCTTGTTCTATGTCCTAAAAGTTATCTATTTCCCACCATACTAAATCATCTACTTAATAAGACAATATCCCCTCTGATAAATCTAAACCAGAGATTTCACAGCTACGTCCCACCTACCTTATTGTTTAGAATGTCATTCATCCGTCTGGAGGTCTCGGAGGTGCTGGATTCAGGAAAAACCTTCTTGGGGACAATGCCGTACTTTTCTGTTTTTAAGACAAAACAAAAACAAAAAACCTCACCATTCAACACAAATTATCACACCAGCCAGCTGTCAGGTCAGAGAAAGTCTCAATAAAGGGGGAATATTTGTAGCTCAGGATTGAACTGAGGGGTCCACTGGGGGAGTTTCTTGCAGACGTTTCATGACCCAACTAGGGAACATCATCAGGACTAGAAGGGAGGAGGAGGAGGAGAGGAGGAGGAGGAGGAGGAGGAGGAGGAGAACTGTGGGGTCCTTGGTGCTCTCTGAGCTGGTGCTCTCTGAGTGGGTTTCTTGCAGACGTTTCATGACCCAACTAGGGAATGTCATCACTGCTAGGAGGGAAGGGGGGAAGGAGGAGGAAGAGGAAGAGGGGGAGGAGGAGGAGGAGGAGAAGACAAAGGAACGAAGGAGGGGAAGACCAAGAGGAGAGAGAAGAGGATTCTGGAGTCTTTATTGATCTCTGAGCTGGGTGTTTTTCTTGCAGACGTTTCATGACCCAACTAGGTAACATCATCAGTGCTAGAAGGGGAGTGAGGTTTATGGAGTGGAGAAGAATGGGAGCAGGGATAATGTGGGGTCCTTGGTGCTCTCTGAGCCTGGTGGTTTTCTTACAGACATTTCATGACCCGACTAAGTCACATTATCAGTGACAGAAGGGTGTGAGGTGGGGAGGGAGAGGGGGAGGAGTGCTAGAAGAGAGGGGGCTGCACTCTTTTATTCGTGATAACTTTTCCTATCACTGTTGTGATGGGAGTGTTCCTTTTTAGTGGGTCCTTGATTAGGCCGTTGTGTATACACTCTATATAAAGAGGCAGCAAACTCCCCTCCCTTCTAGCACTGATGATGTTACCTAGTAGGGTCATGAAATGTCTGCAAGAAAACATCCCAGCTCAGAGAGCACCAAGGACCCCTCATTCCTCCTCCTCCTCCTCTTCTCTCCTTCAATCCCCCCACCTTTCTAGCACTGATGCTATTACCTAGTTCGGTCATGAAACGTCTGCAAGAAAACCATCCAGCTTAGAGAGCACCAAGGACCCCACAGTCCTCCTCCTCCTCCTCCTCCTCCCACCTTTCTTCTCCTCTTCCCCTTCTTCTCCTCCACTCCACAAACCCCACTCCCTACTAACTCTGATGATATTACCTAGTAGGGTCATGAAATGTCTGCAAGAAAACCACTAAGCTCAGAGAGCACCAAAGACCCCACAGTCCTCCTCCTCCTCTCTGCAAATCCCCCTCCCTTCCAGCACTGATGATGTTCCCTAGTAGGGTCATGAAATGTCTGCAAGAAAACATCCCAGCTCAGAGAGCACCAAGGACCCCTCAGTCCTCCTCCTCCTCCTCCTCTTCCTCCTCCTCCTCCAAAGAAACTCTGTCCTGCCCTTTGCAGATACGTTTCAGCAGGGGCTCCTTGGCAGGGCAAAAGGCTGCCAGTGGCAACACAACTTCTTTGACTCTTTCTTCTTTGTGGCAGAGATGCCAGAGCTTTGAGGTGCAGCCCCCCCACCACACAATGCCTTTGGGGGGTGGGGGGATGCCAGGGTACCAGGAGGAGAGTCACAACAGTGTGGAGCACTAAGCCCCCAAATGAAAAGGAACATTTTACTCTCAGGCACCCCAAAAACAAAAACAGAAACGGCACAAAAAAACCCGCTTCCGCTGCTCAGGTTGTGGTAGAGGGAGTGCTCGGCTCACCGCTGTCCGTTTAGTGACCGCTCAAAGTTACAACGGCACTGAAAAACGGGACTTAGGACCGTCTGTCACGCTTTACGTCCGTTGCAGCGTCCCCTGTGCTCAGGTGATCCAAATTCGGATGCTCGGCAACTGGTTCGTATTCACGACGGTCGCGGTGTCCCGGGGTCACGTGATCCCCTTTGGCGACCTTCCGACAAGCAAAGTCCACGGGGGGAAGCAGGATTCGCTTAATGACCGTGTGGCTCGCTTAACGACCGCCGATATTCGCTTAACAACGGCGGCAAGAAAGGACGTCAAGTGGGGGGCAAAACGCACCCCACCACGGTCTCTCGCTCAATGCTGGACTCAACGGAGGTCGTAAGTGGAGGTCAAACCAGTATGGTCACCTCAAGCAGAGGCCTCTGCGCCAACTCCCAGGGGCCCCTGGGACCCCCAAAGCAGCCCACCCAGATCCAAGGCTCTGGCTTTCCTTACCAATGATGTTCACCAGCATGTCCCACTGGCCGCCATCGTTGGACGGGTTGGTGAGCAGGAACTGGACCAGTCGTCCGTCGACGGGCTCCTGGGCGGTTTCAATGAAGGCGTGGAGGAAGTAGTAGCAGCGCTCGATCTGGGGGTCCGGGCAGAGAAGAGCGTCAGAACCCCACCCTGCTCGGCTGCTGCACCCCAAAAGTCGGCAAGATTGGACTTGTTTCCCCCCCCCCGGCCCAAGCATCAGAGGGTTGGACTAGATGACCTCCTCCTCCCACCTTCTCCTTTTCAACTCACAGTTTGTAGCAATTCCCAGCAAGCTCTGGGCAGTTTAAATGCAATTTACGACCAGAATTTCCGTTGCTAAGCAAGGCAATTGTTCAGCGGGTCATGCCCGATTTTATGAGCTTTTTTTTGGGGGGGGGTGTCACGGCTGTTAAGCAACTCGCTGCAAATGTTAAGTCAATCACTTGGTCGCTAAACGAATCCGGCTTCCCCCACGGACGTTCTCAGAAGCTGCCTGGGGAGGGTGCAGTTCCTGTTCCTATGACCCCGGGATGCTGCTACCGTCATAAATGCAGGTAGTCCTCGACTTACAACCACAAGGGAGCCCAAAATTTCCCTTGCTGAGCGAGACGGTTGCTAAGTGAGTTTTGCCCCGTTTTATGACCTTCCTTGCCACCGTTGTTAAGCAAGTCACACGGTCGTTAAGCGAATCCGGCTTCCCCCATAGACTTTGCTTGTCAGGTGGTCGCAAAAGAGGATCACGTGACACCCCCGGGACGCTGCGACCATCGTAAATGTGAGTCGGTTGTCAAGTGTCCAAATGTAAATCACGTGACTGCGGGGATGGTCGTAAGTGTGAAAAACGGTCAGAAGTCGCCTTTTTTCAGTGCTGCTGTAACTTCGAACGGTCACTAAAGCGAACCGTCGTAAGTCGAGGACAGTCTGGTACGTACCACGGCCAACTTTGTGGACTGCGATCACGTGACCGTGAGGATGCAAGCAAGGGTCGTAAGTGCGAGGACTGGTGCTAAGCCCCTTGTTTCAGTGGTGTTCTAACTTTGGTCGCTAAAGGAGCGGTCGTAAGCCGAGGACTGCCTGTACGCAAGCGAGGGAAGCCGAGGCGGCCGTGCTGAGCAACCGTACCTTGTCCCAAAAGAAGAGGTAGGACTGGCTGAATTCGAACTCCTCGATGTTCAGCTTCTTCATGAAGGGTAGGCGCATCACGTTCAGGCAGGAGAAGATCCAGCAGCGTCCTGAGGAGGAGGAGGGGGGGGAAAGGCGGAAGGTTTAAATCCCGAGGGAAAGAGAGGAAGGAGTCCCGAAGGTCCTTTCCCGGAAAGGCAAAAAATGGACTTTCTCGGTTTCTTTTTTCCTCGGAAAATGTCTCGCTTCTCATTCCAGGAGGCTTCTTCGGTTCTTCAGAGAAGGGGGGGGGGAGAGAAAAAGAGAGAGAGAGAGAAAGGAAAGAAAGGAAAGAAAGAAAGAAGGAGTGTCAGGGAGCAAGAAGGAGAAAGAGAGAAAGAGAAAGAAAGAAAAAGAGAGAAAGAGAGAGAAGGAAGGAAGGAAGGAAGGAAGGAAGGAAAAAGAAAGAAAGAAAGAAAGAAAGAAAAGAAAGAAAGAAAGGAAGGAAGGAAGGAAGGAAGGAAGGAAGGAAGGAAGGAAGGAAGGAAGGAAGGAAGGAAGGAAGGAAGGAAGGAAGGAAGGGGACAGATGGACAGGACAACAGAAAAAAAAGAAAGAGAGAAAGAAAGACACGAGAGAGAGAAAGAAAGAGATGGAAAGAAAGGAAGAAAGGAAGGAAGGAAGAAAGAAAGAGACGGATAGGGCAACAGAAAAAAAAGAAAGAAAAAGAAAGACACAAAGAGAAAGAAAGAAAGAAAGAAAGAAAGAAAAAGAAGGAAAGAAAGAAAGAAAGAAAGAAAGAAAGAAAGAAAGAAAGAAAGAAAGAAAGAAAGAAAGAAAGAAAGAAAGAAAGAAAGAAAGAAAGAAAGAAAGAAAGAGACAGGGCAACAGAAAAAGAAAGAGAGAAAGGAAGACAAAGAGACAGAAAGAAAGAAAGAGAAAGAAAGAGATGGAAAGAAAGACAGAAAGAAAGAAAGAAAGAAAGAGAGAGAGAGAAAGAAAGAGATGGAAAGAAAGACAAAGAAAGAAAGAAAGAGTGAAAGAAAGAGATGGACAGACAGACAGACAGACAAAGAAAGAAAGAAAGAAAGAAAGAAAGAAAGAAAGAAAGAAAGAAAGAAAGAGAAAGAAAGAAAGAAAGAAAGAAGGGAGGGAGGCTGAAGAATGGAAGAAGCTTCTTGCATGAGAAGCAAAACGTTTTCAGAGGGAAAAAAAAAAAACACAAGGAAAGCCCAGGTGCCTTCTGGGAAAAGCCCAGAAATGGGGCTTAACTCACTTAACTGCCTCACTTAGCAACAGAAATTTTGGGCTCGGTTTTTGTGGATGTAAGTCGAGGACCTTTCCTAAGGCTTTTAAAACGTGGCTGGCTTCCCCGAGCCTGGAGGACACTGAACCTATCCAGGGCCCTGTTTCTTAATAACTGTTAATTGGCTAATTATCTCAGCTGCTGCCTAGATTCAAGCTGGATGTTTTTAATTGGTTTAAATGGATTTAATGTTTTAATAGACTTAGAACTCTTCAGCCTCCCAGAGTTGATGGAGAAAGACGGCTGGCTATAAAAATGGAATATATAAAAAAATCACAAAATCTCCTTTCTGGGAACTGTAGCCTGGGCTGGGTGGGTTTACCCCCTCCCCTCCCCTCCCCTCCAGGTAGAGCCAGGTCTGAGCAGGTGTATAAAAAGCTGCCCAAGTGACATTGCAGACGGTCCTCGACTTACAACAGATCGCTTAGCGACCGTTCAAAGTTACAACGGCGCTAAAAAAACGGATTTATGACCGTCTTTCACCCTTTACCCCTGTTGCAGCATCCCCACGGTCAGGTGATCAAAAGGCAGACACTTGGCAATTGACTCGTACTTATGACCGTTGCCGTGTCCCAAGCATATGACAGGTCGTCCTCCAGTTACGACAGTTCATTTAGTGACCGTTCAAAGTTACAACAGCGCTGAAAAAAGGGACTGAGGACCATCTTTCACACTTACGACCGTCGTAAACACCCCCGTGGTCACGCCGTCAAAATTTAGACGCTCGGCAACTGACTCAGACTTACGATGGTCGCGGTGTCCTGGGGGTTACGTGATTTCCCCTTTTGCGACCTTCTGGCAAGCAAAGTCAATGGGGGGGGGGGAAGTCAGGTTCGCTTAACGACCGAGTTACTCATTTAAAAGCTGCACTGATTCACTTGAATGCTCCAACACTGGAAGTTTTTTAAGAAGAGACTAGACAGCCATTTGTCCGAAATGGTGTAGGGTTTCCTGCCTGAGCAGGGGGTTGGACTAGATGACCTCCAAGGTCCCTTCCAACATTATTATTTTTATTTTTATTTTTATTTTTATTTTTATTTTTATTTTTATTATTATTATTATTATTATTATTATTATTATTATTATTATTATTATTATTATTATTATTATTATTATTATTAATTATTAATTATAATTAACAACCGGGGCAAGAAAGGTGATCCTATGGGGCAAAACCTGCTTAACAACTATCTTGCTTAGCGACGGAATATTTTGGATCAATGATGGTTGTAAATCGAGGACGAGCTGTAACGGAGGGGGGGAAACAATTTACCTGAATTCTTTTGGTTGGTGACCGGCTTCCCTTCGGCCGGTACGGCGTGCTGGAAGACTTGCAGGGTGTTTTGGACAACCTCCCGGTCAAGGGTTCCATCCAGGAGGTCCGTTGAAGTAGCCACATTCTGCGCTAAGATGTAGCGAGGCTCCCCTTTCAACGCTTTGAGGAACGCGGAGGACTTTTTCAGGCTCAATCCTGTATCATTAAAAAGAAAAAAAGAAAACATAGAATAATAGAATAATAATCAAGGGGAGAAGCAACCTGGAACTAAGGAGAAACTTCCTGACAGTGAGGACAATTAACCAGTGGAACAACCTGCCTCCAGAAGTGGTGAATGCTCCAACACTGGAAGTTTTTAAGAAGAAGACTGGACAGCCCTTTGTCCGAAATGGAATAGGGTTTCCAGCCTGAGCAAGGGGTTGGACTAGATGACCTCCAAGGTCCCTTCCGACTTTATTATTATAATTGGGTATGTCTAGTTTAATGAAGGACCAGGGGGGACATGATAGCAGCCTTCCAGTATCTCAGGGGCTGCCCCAAAGAAGAGGGAGTCAAGCTATTCCCCAAAGCGCCGGAAGGCAGGACAAGAAGCCACGGATGGAAATTCATCAAAGAGAGAAGCAACCTAGAACTAAGGAGAAACTTCCTGGCAGTGAGGACAATTAACCAGTGGAACAACCTGCCTCCAGAAGTGGTGAATGCTCCAACACTGGAAGATTTTAAGAAGGGTCTCCTGCTTGCGCAGGGGGTTGGACTAGATGACCTCCAAGGTCCCTTCCAACTTTATTATTATTATTAACAATCTGCCTCCAGAAGCTGTGAATGCTCCAACACTGGAAGTTTTTAAGAAGAGACTGGACAGCCGTTTGTCTGAAATGGTATAGGGTTTCCTGCCTGAGCAGGGGGTTGGACTAGATGACCTCCAAGGTCCCTTCTGAATCTGTTATTCTGTTATTCTTTTTTCCTTCCCTCCCTCCCTCCCTTCTTCAACACTGGAAGTTTTTACGAACAGACTGGACAGCCCTTTGTCTGAAATGGTATAGGATTTCCTGCCTGAGCAAGGGGTTGGACTAGATGACCTCCGAGGTCCCTTCCGACTTTATTATTATAATTGGGTATGTCTAGTTTAATGAAGGACCAGGGGGGACATGATAGCAGCCTTCCAGTATCTCAGGGGCTGCCCCAAAGAAGAGGGAGTCCAGCTATTCCCCAAAGCGCCGGAAGGCAGGACAAGAAGCCACGGATGGAAATTCATCAAAGAGAGAAGCAACCTAGAACTAAGGAGAAACTTTCCCCCTTATCATTTTTTGTTGTTCTTCTCAAGTTCTTTTCTGGATTTGGGGTGACTAGAACTGGATGCCGTATTCCAAGTGTGGTTTTACTAAAACTTTGTAAAGCAGTACTAGAACTTCACTTGACCTTAATTCTATCCCTCTATTAATGCAGATAATAACAGAATAACAGAGTTGGGAGGGACCTTGGAGGTCTTCTAGTCCAACCCCCTGCTCAGGCAGGAGAACCCTCTACCATTTCAGACAAATGTTTGCCCAATCTCTTCTTGAAAACCTCCAGTGATGGAGCACCCACAACTTCTGGAGGCAAGGAGTTCTACTGGTTAATCGTACTAACTGGAAATTCCTCCTTAGTTCTAGGTTGCTTCCCTCATTAATTTCCATTTGCTGCTTCTTGTCATGCCTTCAGGTGCTTTGGAGAATAGCCTGACCCCCCCTCTTCTTTGGGGCAGCCCCTCAAATATGAATAGGAGTAGAGTAGAGTAAGTAGAATATATAGAATAGAATAGAGAATAGAATAGAAAAGAAATAATAGAATAGAAATAGAATATAGAATAGAAAAGAAATAATAGAATAGAAATAGAATATAGAATAGAATAGAAATAATAGAATAGAAATAATAGAATATAGAATATATATAGAATATAGAATATATATAGAATATAGAATATGGAAGGGACCTTGGAGGTCTTTTAGTCCATGTCCCCCCTGGTCCTTCTCTTCATTAAACTAGACATACCCAATTCCTGAAACCGTTCTTCGTATATTTCAGCCTCCAGTCCCCTGATCATCTTTGTTGCTCTTCTCTGCACTTTTTCTAGAGTCTCAACATCTTTTTTTTAACACTGTGGTGACCAAAAATCTTAAATCTTAATAAAGATAGCCACATGAGGGCAAAGCCACACTTCGGAAAATTACTCCCGTCTTGGGATTCCTCCTCAGTGTTGCTTACAGACAGGAAATAATACCCCAGGCGAATTCTCGCAGGCATCGCAACAAAGACATGGCAAAGCCGGTTGAGAAATTTAATTCTGTTGCAAGCAAAGAAGTTTAACGTACGGCGGTGGGGCTAAAAATGTGGCATTTATGTGTGGCCCCACCTTCAAGCTGCCAATAATTTATTCTGCTTTTACGGTGGCTTCCGCTGCTCATAGGATCGTCTTACGTGTCACAATCCCTTTTGTGCAGCTCTTAAAAAGCGCCACCACCACCACCACCACCCCCGTAAATAACCAGGACAAAGAGCAATTCCCAAATGTCCCTCTGAGCAACATGGCTGATTTGTAGAGTTAAAAACGAAACAATCCAAAAAAAACCCAGCACTGATGACGTTACCTAGTTTGGCTCACGAAACGTCTGCAAGAAAACCACTCTCAGTTCAACCCGGAGCTACAAATAATTCTCCTCTATCGGAATCCAAAAAAGGCATCGCAAACCGTAAAAATATACCCAGGGAAAAAAAACAAAAAACATGGGATATAATTTTTTAAAAACCGCTCATAAAAACCGAATACTCTGAAAAGGAATTGCCAAACTCAAGAGTGGCGGGTGGCATATTCTTATTTTTTTTCTCCCCAAATTTCTGAGAAGGGAGGGAGGGACGGCTCCAAAGCGGGTAATAAAAATAAGAAATTATGGAATTTAATAAATGAACCTCTTTATTCTTTTCTGGACCCATTTCACACCCACAGGGAGGACAATCCAGATGTTGCAACCACCTAGCTATCCTCGATGTATAACTTGAGTCCAAAATTGATGTTGCTCATTGAGACGTTTCTTAAGTGAGTTTTGCCCTATTTTATGACCTTCCTTGCCGTCGTTAAGCGAATCGCTGCATGTGTTAAGTCAGTCACACGGTCGTTAAGCGAATCCAGCTTCCCCCCATTGACTTGGCTTGTCGGAAGGTCGCAAAAGGGGGTCACGTGATCCCCCCCCCACCGGGACGCTGCGACCGTGGTAAATACAAGTCAGTGGCCAAGCTTCTGAATCTTGATCACGTGACCACGGGGGGGGGGATGCTGCGACGGTCGTTAAGTGTGAAAAACGGTCCCAAGTCAAACTTTTAGTGGCAAACTTTGAACGGTCAGTAAACGAACGGCCGTAAGCCGAGGACTGCCTGTCATTTCTCTCGATGCAATTGGCATCGAGGCGGCCCCAATTATGGGATGGCGTCAGATTCTGTCCACCGAGGCACCCACTCACTCAAATTACCCCCATTTTGCTGCACCCTAAAGCTGTGCCTGCCCCAAACATCCCATTGAGCCCCAAATTTAGGGGGTTTATTTGCTTTAAAATTGTGTTTTTCCAAGGTGGTTGCTTTAAGAGGGGGGGGGACTTCAACTCCCAGAATTCCCCAGCCAGCAGAGCTGGCTGGGGAATTCTGGGAGTTGAAGTCCCCCCCCCCCTCTTAAAGCAACCACCTTGGAAAAACACTGATTTAAATTTGGATGAAAAGCCAAATTTTGAGATGAAGATTTAGGCTCTGCTTTTTTTGGAGGGCTGTTTTTAGACTTCTTAGCCCCCCCGCCTCACCCGCAAGCGGGCTAGAGGGCGAAAGCACGCTGCACATGCTCAGAGGCACGCTGGTCCTTCGTCCCAGCGGGATGAGCCCTCGCCCGCCCGGCTCCCGGGCCGTCCCCATGGCAACCCCGGAGTCGTCGTCGCCCCCTCCCTCCGCCGTCGTCATCCCCATGGCAACGCACCTGGGACGCACATCGCGGGCCCTCCGGGCAAAGCCGCCGCCGCCGCCTCGCCACCAACCAGCCGGGCGCCGGAAGCGGCGCTTATATAGCCTCGGAAGCAGGAAGTTGCCCCCACGACGGGGGGCGGCGGTGGTCAATCCTGGAGCCGCCCGGCGCGCTCCGGCTTCGCGCGTGAGGCGGGGAGAGGGCGGGGCCTGCGCTTAAAGGGACCGCGCGCGATTTTCTTCCCCGGCGCGAGAGGTGTTGGGGGGGGAGAGGGAAAGGGAGGGGGGTGTTGTTGTCAGCAAATGCAGGAGTGGGGGCTGGTGGTGGGGAAGGGGCTCGCCCCCCCCCGGGGCAGTCTGCCTTGGGGACTCTGGACCAGGGTCTTCTCGAGATGGCCTACCTGGCGAGGTTGTTGGTGTGTGTGGGGGGGGAAGCAGAGTGGGGAGAGCCTCAGAGAGAGGGAGAGCGGGTTTTGTTGGGAGAAAATAGAAAGGGCCAGCCTGAAAAAGGGGCAGATCTGAAAAGGGTTCCTATGGATAAAATCTTTCATCTGTCTGTCTGTCTGTCTATCTGTCTCTCTTTGTATCTGTCTGTCTATCATCTATATATTATCTTTCTCTATCTCTCTATATCATGTATTTTCTAAATATATCTATCAATCTATCCATTATCTATTTTTGTCATCTATCTCTCCATGTCTATCTATCATTTGTCTGCTTGCCTATTTATCTACCTATCTACCTACCTACCTACCTACCTATCATCTTATCTTCTAATATCTGTCAGTCTATCCATTATCTATTTGTCATTATCTCTCCAGATCTGTCTCTCTGTCTGTCTGTCTGTCTGTCTGTCTATCTATCTATCTATCTATCTATCTATCTATCTATCTATCTATCTATCTATCTATCTATCTATCTATCTATCTATCTATCTATCTATCTATCTATCTATCTTATATCTCTATCTCTGTCTATATATATACAGTATATATCATCAATCTTCTAAATATATCTATCAGTCTATCCATTATCTATTTTTTGTCATCATCTCTCCATGTCTCTGTCCGTCTGTCCGTCCGTCCGTCCATCCATCCATCCATCCATCCATCCATCCATCCATCCATCCATCCATCCATCCATCCATCCATCTATCTATCTATCTATCTATCTATCTATCTATCTATCTATCTATCTATCTATCTATCTATCTATCTATCTATCTATCATCTTATCTTCTAATATGTCAATCTATCCATTATCTATTTTTGTCATCTCCATGTGTATCTATCTTATCATTTCTGTCTCTGCCTGCTTGCCTATTTATCTATCTATTTACCTACCTACCTACTTATCATCTTATCTTCTAATATCTGTCAATCTATCCATTATTTTTCGTCATCTATCTCTCCATATCTATCTGTCTGTCTATATCTACCTGCCTATCTACCTGCCTATCTACCTGCCTATCTACCTGCCTATCTACCTGCCTATCTACCTACCTATCTATCTATCTATCTATCTATCTATCTATCTATCTATCTATCTATCATCTATCTATCTATCTATCTATCTATCTATCTATCTATCTATCTATCTATCTATCTATCCATCTATCTCCATCCATCCATCCAATTTGTATCCCACCTTTATTATTTTTACAAATCATGCAAGGTGTGAATATACCTAATCCTTCTCCTTCCTCCTATTTTCCCCAGCACAAGAGCCCTGCGAGGTGGGCTTGGCTGAGAAAAGGAGACTGGCCCAAAGTCACCCAGCCGGGTTTCACGTCTAGGGCGGGACTAGAATTCACCCTCTCTTGATGATTGGCCCAAAGTCACATGGCTAACTTAACAACTTTTTGCTTGCAAAAGAAGTTTCAAGATGGACAGTATTTAATATTTATTTATTACGTATATGTAGGGGTGTGGGTCTATACATATGTTGTATATAGTATGTTTAGGTGTGTGTCATGTATGTGTTTCACTTTTGAGAGCGGGCAACTAAATTTCATTTTTGATGTGTGCTGTTGTGCCCACAGTAAAAAAATGACAATAAAGGTTATCTTATCTTATCTTATCTTATCTTATCTTAAGTTCCGGTCCAAATCGATATTATAAGTCAAGGACTGTCTACCTACATCAGTTTGAGAGCGCCAGAAAAGAAATACAAAAATAAAATAAATACAATTAAACCAAAAATGCATGCGCACAAAAAAGGCAGTTTTGAAAACACTGCTCGGAAATCAGTTATTCGTTCAATTTGTTTAGTTTTTTTTACTTTAAATCGTTTACTTAAATGGCTTCCCAGCCCACTTTTCAAAACCAACTTTTCCAAAGTGGTTTAATTCCCGAAGACCTGAAGGATTTGAAGAAAAGAAAAACAAAAACAAAAGCCACGCTAAAATTAGGTGGCGCTTGTCCATTTGCAGGAAAATGGTGTCATTTTGCGAAATAAACCTCGCGCAGAACAGCGGGTTGGTCTAAATGACCTCGAGGTCAACTTCTGAAACAGTTTTTTTTTTCCCCGCCTTAGCATAAATCCCCAGGCAAACTGGAACTGCCACAACGCCCCTGCAAACCTAATTAGTTTTTCCACCCGTTGCCTGCGCTGCAATCTTGGGAATATTAAGCAACTTTATTACGCCCTTTATGGCTGTGCACTATTGTTCTTCTCCACCCAGCATGAAGTGCGAGGCTGGGAACAAGGCAACCTTTTATCCTGAGGCCTCTCCCTTTGCTAGGGCTCCTCTGCGTGGGCGCTGCCGCCCGGGGTGGCAGCAATTTGCAAATCTGTACTCTGAAGGAGGGCCAGCAATTTGCATTCCTATACTTCCTGACAGTGAGGACAATCAACCAGTGGAACAGCTTGCCACCAGAAATCGTGGGCGCTCCATCACTGGAGATTTTCAAGAAGACACTGGACATTCACCTGTCTGAATGTCTGAATAGGTTCTCCTGCTTGATCAGGGGGCTGGACTAGAAGACCTCCAAGGTCCCTTCCAGCTCTATTCTATTCTACTTGAGGGGCTCACGGAGAGGAGGGGTGGTGTCTGTCAATTCTCCATAGTACTCCATAGAGGGCAGGACACGAAGCAATGGAGGGAAACTAATCCAGGAGAGAAGCAACCTGGAATTAAGGAGAAACTTCCTAACAGGGAGGACAATTAACCAGTGGAACAGCTTGCCACCAGAAGTTGTGGGTGCTTCATCACTGCAGGTTTTCAAGAAGAGGCTGGACAGCCACTTGTCTGGAACGGTACAAAGAAATGGGAATGGACTGCAAGACTTCCAAGGTCCCTTCCAGTCCTATGCTTCTATGCGGAAGGAAGGAAGGAAGGAAGGAAGGAAGGAAAAATGATAGGAAGGAAGGAAGGAAGGAAAGAAGGAAAAGGAAGGAAAGGAGAGGAAGGAAGGAGAGAAGGGGAAAATGGAAGGAAGGAGAGAAAGGAAAGAAAGGAAGGAGAGAAAGAAAGGGAAGAGAGAGGAAAAATGATAGGAAGGAAGCAAGGAAGGAAAGAAGGAAGGAGAGAAAGGAACGAAAGGAAGGAAAAATGATAGGAAGGAAAAAGGAAAAGGAAGGAAAGAAGGAGAGAAAGGGAAACTGGAAGGAAGGAAGGAGAGAGGAAAGAAAGAAAGGAAAGGAAGGAGAGAAAGGAAGGAAAGGAGAGGAAGGAAGGAAAGGGAAAATAATAGGAAGGAAAAATGATAGGAAGGAGAGAAAGGGAAAATGGAAAGAAGGGAAGGAAGGAAGGAGAGAAAGGAAAAATGATAGATAGGAAGGAAAGAAAGGAATGAAGGAAAGGGAAAATGGAAGGAAGGAAGGAAGGAAGGAAGGAAGGAAGGAAGGAAGGAAGGAAGGAAGCGGCAATGGGTGGAAACTGATCAGAGAGAGAAGCAACCCGGAACTAAGGAGAAATTTCCTGACAGAACAATTAATCAAGGGATCTGCCTGCCTTGGACAAGGGGTTGGCTTAGAAGACCTTTAAGGTCCCTTCCAGCCCTAGGATTCTACGGACTCTGTAAGCCGGTCCTGGATTCCACCTCCCATCTACGCTGTGCAGGGGGGATCAGGAAGGGCCAGAGGAGAAGATGGTCCAGCTTTTTTCCTGCTCCTAAGCGCTTCCTTGCTTGGGAATCCCCCTTCTAGGTTTCATTCCGGCTTCTAGGGGGAAAAAAAAAAACCCTGTTGCCTCCTTCAGATTTAATTGAGGTTTATTTTGATTTGCGCAGGGATAAGCAATTCCCAGGTGAGAGTCTTTGAGCTCCTGGCTAAATATGCCGGCTGCTAAGCAGGATTCAGGGATCCGCCTCCTCTTTCCTCCCGTCTCTCTTTCCCTTGTACCAAACCATCGCCTTATTTTGCATTTGGTTACTGTTATTTAGTTAAAACCCTTAGAGCGGGATTTCTCAACCCTGGGAAGTTTAAGACACGTGGACTTCAACTCCCAGAATTCCCCAGCCAGCTGGCTTCTTGTCTTTCTTCTTTCTTTCTTTCTTTCTTTCTTTCTTTCTTTTCTTTCTTTCTTTCTTTCTTTCTTTTTCTTTTTCCTTTCCTTTTCCCTTCCTTCCTTTCTTTCTCCTAATCCTTCCTTCCTTTTTTCTTTCTTTCTTCCTTCTTTTTCTTCCTTTCTTTTCTTTCCTTCTTCCTTTTCTTTTTTTCTTCTTCCTTCCTTCCTTTCCTTCCTTCTTTTTTTCTTTCTTTCCTTTTCCCTTCCCTTTCTTTCTCCTAATCTTTCTTCCTTGCTTCCTTTTCTTTCTTTCCTTCTTCTTTCTTTCTTTTTCTCCTTCCTTCCTTCCTTCCTCCCTCTTTCTTTCTCTTCTTCCTTCCTCCCTCTTCCTTCCTCTTTCTTTTTCTTTCTTTCTTTTTCTTTCTTTCCATCTTTCTTTCTCTTTGTGTCTTTCTTTCTTTTTCTTTCTTTTTCTGTTGCCCTGTCCGTCTGTCCCTTTTTCTTTCTTTCTTTTCTTTCTTTTTTTCTTTCCTTTCCCCTTCCTTCCTTCCTCCTAATCCTTCCTTCCTTTTTTCTTTCTTTCTTTCTTCCTTTTCTTTTTCCTTCTTCCTTCCTTTTTTCTTTCCTTCTTCCTTTCCTTCCTTCTTTTTTTTCTTTCTTTCCTTTTCCCTTCCCTTTCTTTCTACCTAATCTTTCTTTCTTCCTTCCTTTTCTCTTTCCTTTTTCCTTCCTCTTTCTTCCTTCCTTCCTTTTTTCTTTCCTTCCTTCTTCTTCCTTCTTTTTCTCCTTCCTTCCTTCCTCCCTTTCTCTTTCTTTCTCTTCTTCCTTCCTCCCTCTTCCTTCCTTCCTTTCTTTTTCTTTCTTTCCATCTCTTTCTCTTTTTCTTTCTTTTTCTGTTGCCCTGTCCATCTTTCTTTCTTTCTTTCTTTCTTTCTTTCTTTCTTTCTTTCTTTCTTTCTTTCTTTCTTTCTTTCTTTCTTTCTTTCTTTCTTTCTTTCTTTCTTTCTTTCTCTTTCTTTCTTTCTTTTCTTTTTTTCTTTTCTCTTTCTTTCTTTCCTTCCTCTTTCTTTCTTTCTTTCTTTCTTTCTTTCCTTCTTTCTTTCTTTCTCTTCTAATCTTACCCAGATGCCTTCAACAAGCCTTTGTCTTTCAAGGTCATGGAGTCCTTCAGAGGCACCAGGATTCTTCTCTATCAAGCCTTTTTGACTGCACCAATTTCCTTTGAAGACTTTCTCCCTTGCGATTGTGACATTCGTCTCATCATCATCAGGTCGTACTTTCTTGGGTTGGGATGACCAGTTCTTCTTGTTTGACACCCATCTGTGGACACCCCTTGGGTAACATTCCTTACACCCGGTGATGTAAGGCTTGGTCTTGGTTTATGAGTCTTTCCTGGTGATAACCATCTTCCAGGATCCTCCTTTGTGTTCCTGGCTTTTGATCATCAGGAGAGATACTCAATTAAAGCTCAGCACGCTTGCCAAGCTACTTCACCTGCATTGTTAATTTCGTCACCTTTTACCTCGTCCAGGAGAACTCCTTGTTCCCGCATAGAGAAAAAGGAACAAATACGATCCGTCCATGACGGGACAAGGCGACATTGGACTTACACTGATCACATGTCAAAAAGGATGTTGAGACTCTGGAAAGAGCGCAGAGAAGAGCAGCAAAGATGATCAGGGGGCTGGAGGCTAAAACGTATAAGGAACGGCTGCTGGAATTGGGCATGTCTCGTTTAATGAAGAGAAGGACGAGGGGGGACATGATAGCAATCTTCCAGTATCTCAGGGGCTGCCCCAAAGAAGAGGGGGGTCAACTTATTCTCCAAACCACCAGAAGGCAGAACCAGAAGCAACAGATGGAAACTAATGAAGCATCCTAGAATTAAGGAGAAACTTCCTGACAGTGAGAACAATTAACCAGTGGAACAGCTTGCCACCGGAAGTTGTGGGTGCTCCACCACTGGAGGATTTTAAGAGACTGCACAGCCACTTGTCTGAAATGATATAGGGTCTCCTGCTTGAGCAGGGGGTTGGACTACAAGACCGCCAAGGTCCCTCCCCACTCTATTATTCTATTATTCCAAGGGAGGGAGGGAGGAAACTAATCAAGGAAAGAAGCAACCTGGAATTAAGGAGAAACTTCTAACAGGAAGGACAATTCATCAGTAGAACGACTTGCCTCCAGAAGTTGTGAATGCTCCAACACTGGAGGTTTTTAAGCAGAGATTGGACAACCATCTGTC
This sequence comes from Azemiops feae, assembly GCA_023970755.1. Taxonomy (NCBI): domain Eukaryota; kingdom Metazoa; phylum Chordata; class Lepidosauria; order Squamata; family Viperidae; genus Azemiops; species Azemiops feae. The sequence goes on along the minus strand of JALGBA010001509.1, from coordinate 172,253 downwards.
TGAAATAGTATAGGGTTACCTCCCTGAGCAGGGGGTTGGACTAGAAGACCTCCAAGGTCCCTTCTGACTCTATTATTCTGAGATGCAACATCCCTTTCTAACCTTTCCTCCTTTGGTTTCACAGCTCCCGAATGTCCTTCCTGATGGTCTAAGAGAGGTTGAGGTGTTAGAACAGGGGTCTTCCAACTTGGCCCTTTGATGACTTGTGGACTTCAACTCCCAGAATTCCTCAGCCAAGCACGCTGGCTCAGGAATTCTGGGAGTTGAAGTCCACAAGTCATGAAGGGGGCATAGTTCCCCACGCTGGCTCAGGAATTCTGGGAGTTGAAGTCCACAAGTCATGAAGGGGGCATAGTTCCCCATGCTGGCTCAGGAATTCTGGGAGTTGAAGTCCACAAGTCATGAAGGGGGCATAGTTCCCCACACTGGCTCAGGAATTCTGGGAGTTGAAGTCCACAAACAGGGGTCTTCCAACTTGGCCCTTTGATGACTTGTGGACTTCAGCTCCCAGAATTCCTGAGCCAGCATGGCTCAGCTTGGAAACCTCACCCTTTCCCCTCAGCGTGGCTGGCTCAGGAATTCTGGGAGTTGAAGTCCACGCCTCATAAAAGGGCCAAGTTGGAAGACCCCTGCGTTAGAACAATCTTAGGTGAATTTTAAGTTTTTTTTTCTCTGCCCATTATGCAGCTCTGGACTGTCTCCTCTCTTATCTAATCATTTCCTAGGCGGCATCTCTCTCTTTCATCCGCCCAGGTCGTTCTCACCTGTGACAGGTAGTCCTCAAGTTACAACAGTTCATTTAGTGACCGTTCAAAGTTACGACGGCACTGAAAAAAGTCACTTAGGACCGCTTTTCACACTTGCGACCGTGGTAAACATCCCCAGGGTCAAGCGATCAAAATTTAGAGGCTAGGCAGCTGACTCATACTTACGACGGTCGCAGTGTCCTGGGGTCACGCGATCTCCCCTTGTGCGACCTTCTGACAAGCAAAGTCAATGGGGGGAGCCAGATTCGCTTAACGACCGAGTTACTCATTTAACAGCTGCGGTGATTCGCTTAAGAACGGCAAGGTGGTAAAATGGGGTGAAACTCGCTTAACAACCGTCTCACTTAGCGACAGAAAGTTTGGGCTCCCTTGTGCTCATGAGGTGAGGGTTACTTGTATTTCAGCTAGGCAGGAGAAAAAGGCAGGAGAAGTGTGAAGATTGATTTATGTAAACTTAACTTATATTTGATACCTGACAGTCATGTAATGACTTGCTAGAGACGTATTGCTATGCATTGTCAGAAATGCCTGGATTAATTAATTAATTAATTAATTCATTCCAGTATTAATGTTTAGTTGTTTCCTGTCCAGCCTGCCAGGAAGACACCCAACAATTAATTCAAGAAACTCATAATGTCCGGTCTACTAGAGACTATACTTTGAAGTGCGAAGTTGAGAGCCTGGTCATCAGCTTCCCACCATGCCATTAGGCAGTCATCAGGTTCCGGAACCTTCTTCCAGCCCAGCATCAGGCCCAGCCGGGTATGACCCAGCCTGTGTTATTACACAAAGGGTTAATACCACTTTACAAGGCCTTGGTAAGGCCACACTTGGAATACGGCATACAGTTTTGATCACCACGATGTAAGAAAAGATGTTGAGACTCTAGAAAGAGTGCAGAGAAGAGCAACAAAGATGATCAGGGGACTGGAGGCTAAAACATACAAGGAACGGTTGCTGGAATTGGGTGTGTCTAGTTTAATGAAGAGAAGGACGAGGGGGGACAGGATAGCAGTCTTTCAATATCTCAGGGGCTGCCCCAAAGAAGAGGGAGTCAAGCTGTTCTCCAAAGCGCCTGAAGGCAGGACAAGAAGCAACGGATGGAAACTCATCAAGGAGAGAAGCAACCTAGAACTAAGGAGAAACTTCCTGACAGTTAGAACAATCAACCAGTGGAACAACCTGCCACCAGAAGTTGGGGGTGCTGCAACACTGGAAGTTTTTAAGAAGAGACTGGACAGCCCTTTGTCTGAAATGGTATAGGGGTTCCTGCCTGAGCAGGGGGTTGGACTAGATGACCTGCAAGGTCCCTTCCAACTGTTATTCTATTCTATTCTATTCTATTCTATTCTATTCTATTCTATTCTATTCTATTCTATTCTATTCTATTCTATTCTATTCTATTCTAAATTCACCACGAGGGCCAGCCATGGGGCCAAATGACCAGACCAGGGGTAGGCAACCTTGGCTCTTTTATGATTCGTGGACTTCAACTCCCAGAATTCCTGAGGCAGCCATGCTGAGGAGAAATGGAGAGGTTTCCATGCTGAGCCAGGCTGGCTCAGGAATTCTGGGAGTTGAAGTCCACGAGTCATAAAAGAGCCAAGGTTGCCTACCCCTGGACCAGACAGAGGAGACGGTGGGTGGACAAACTTGATGGACCTTCAGATACCTTCAAATACCTTGTGAGTTATACAGGAGGAGTTTCCAACAGATTCATCCTGGCAAAATTTATTCCATGACTACTCTTGATCAAGGGAGTTACAGTGAATTTCCTCCTGGTCATCTGTAGATGAAGTTGCTCTATTTCTGTCTTGAAAACAAGTCGCGCTGGAAAATTTGGAGCAGAGACATTGACTGTCTGGTTACTCAGAACGACCCAGGGTGTTAACTGGGTTTCCTGCCTGAGCTGGGGGTTGGACTCGATGACCTCCAAGGTCCCTTCCAACTTTATTATTATTATTATTATTATTATTATTATTATTATTACCTCTTAACGTGATTGAACAAGCAAGATACGGGCAGTCCTCGACTTAACGACCACAGTGGAACCCAAAATTTATGTCGAAAAGCAAGACAGTTGTGAAGTGAGTTTTGCCCCATTTTACGACCTTTCTCGCCACCGTCGTTAATCACTGCAGTTGTTAAGTCACACGGTTGTTAAGTGAATCCGGCTTCCCCGTTGGCTTTGCTTGTCAGAAGGTCGCAAAAGGGGATCACGTGACCTTCCCTGGGACATGGCGACCGTCGTAAATACGAGTCAGTTGCCGAGCGCCTGAATTTTAATCAGGTGACCCTGGGGGAGGAGGCTGCAGCGGTCGTAAGTGCGAAAAACGGTCATTAGTCGCTTTTTTCAGTGCCGCTATAACTTTGGCCAGTCACTAAATGAATGGTTTTAAGATGAGGACAACATGGGAACTGAGTGACGTTCACGTGATAAAGCAATTCCCCAAGGAACTCAGGAATTTTCAAATAGGTCGCATTTTCCCAGCCGGCTATCAATTGTTTTTTACAAATTCCAAACATTAGTGTCAACACTGCTAACATCGGATGTTCTTGCTTTGACAACAGTTGGAGATGCAACCATTTTCCTTCTTATGTTTTACTCTTAGAATTAGAGTTAGAGTTAGATGATACTGGGGGGGGGGGAGGAGGAATGTGCACGGGAGATTAGTTAGACATAACAATACTGTAACTAGTGTGAGAACCAAGGTTTTTTGAAATAAGAGATGATAAGAAATGGCGGACTGAAGAACTGGAGGGGAAGCCTGCATTTCAAGCTAATTGGAGAATGTGATTTATGACTGTTAATTGGAGGAGGGAATTGTGCTTTGATACTATCTGCTCAAGGGAGGGGAATCCAGTTTTTGGCTTCAATTATGTTAGTGCCGACGCTATGCTTCTCGAATAAAGATTCTTTAAGGTAAACAATGCCTTGAAATTCTTTGAAGAGTTGCATCTGTCAGAACCACGACAATTAGAGCTGGCTGGAAATAGATTTCCAAGAATCATCTCTCCGACATCCTACCATAAAGCCGCACCTCGCTCAACCCTAACCCTAGCCTCCCGCAGCTTCCCAACATTTCTATGTCAGGTACCTAGTATTTCAGAATCAGAATCGGGATAGAGCTGGAAGGGACCTTGGAGGTCTTCTAGTCCAGCCCCACGCTCAAGCAGGAAGTCCTATACCATCTCAGACAAGTGACTGTCCAGCCTCTTCTTAAAAGCCTCCAGTAATGGAGCGCCCACAACTTCTGGTGGCAAGCTGTTCCGCTGGTTAATTGTCCTCACTGTCAGGAAGTTTCTCCTTAATTCCAGGTTGCTTCTCTCCTTGATTAGTTTCCATCGATTGCCCTTCCTTCCTTCCTTCCTTCCTTCCTTCCTTCCTTCCTTCCTTCCTTCCTTCCTTTCCTTTCCTTCTCTGTTTCTTTCTTTCCACCCTCTCTTCTTCCCTCTCCATTTCCTTCCTTCCTTCCTTCCTTCCTTCCTTCCTTCATCATAGAATCCTGGGGCTGGAAGGGACCTTGGAGGTCATCTAGTAGTCCAACGCCCTGCTCAGGCAGGAAACCCTATACCATTTCAGACAAATGGCTGTCCAGTCTCTTCTTAAAGACTTCCAGTGTTGGAGCATTCACCGCTTCTGGAGGCAAGGAGTTCCACTGGTTAATTGTTCTCACTGTCAGGAAGTTTCTCCTTAGTTCTAGGTTGCTTCTCTCCTTGGTGAGTTTCTATCCGTTGCTTCTTGTCTTTGTCTTCAGGCGCTTTGGAGAATAGCTTGACTGCCTCTTCTTTGGGGCAGCCCCTGAGATACTGGAAGGCTGCTATCATGTCACCCCTCGTCCTTCTCTTCATTAAACTAGACATCCCCAATTCCAGCAGCCGTTCCTTATATGTTTTAGCCTCCAGTCCCCTGATCATCTTTGCTGCTCTTCTCTGCACTCTTTCTAGAGTCTCAACATCTTTTTTACTAGTCCGCACATTAAGAAGACAGCAGTCCTGAAAAGAAAGCAGCATAAAGTTCTGCCAACTTTTTTCAGTTCTTGCCAGATGCACAAATGAGATAAAAGAGAGTAATTTCTCCATCATTAGTCTCCAGGCTAATTGGAGCAGCATTAAGTCAGCCCGTCTTACCAAACCCATTTCAGCAACTCTATATTTCTTAATCATGGTGATTCCAGAGGCCTGGTGCAAACGTGGAAACTTGATTCGTTGTTTGCTGAGTGGTTTTGAAACCAGATTAGTCCAAATGTGTCAAGAAAGCTCCACTAAGCCAAAGATATAAGAGAGCATCTGTTTTGAAGGTGGATAAAACTCTACGTTTTATTGTTGCTTGAAAGTGGATCAGTGATAAATGTTAATGTTGCTTGGATAAGTTACAAATTTGATTTATTTAAGTTAGGAATCAAAGCAAGGGCTCAATTGCGACCACAATACGAATTTCCTTCCGGATTTGCAATCACGCAAGTCACCGCTGAGGTTGCTCCAGAATAAGAATTCCTTCAGCTGTTTAAAAAAAAAGAGAGAAAAAAAAAGGAAACGTATTAAAATAACTCCGACTGCCAGGTATGAAGTAAATAAAGGAACAAAAAATGAAGTTTGGGCTGATTCCTGGGCACTCAGATAAAAATGTTGTCAACTGTCCAGCAGGCATTTCCAGAACAAGACAACTCCGGGGACATGATTTTTACCAAGAATGTAACACTTTACTGAAATCTTACATGAGCACAGAAGAAAGCAAAACCACCTCTGGTTTTTCCGCCCGAAAACTTGATTAGTTCAATGATAAACTCCCTCACCCCCCAGCCACTGGGTGTTCACATTGTCCAATAGTAACATTTCTTCTTGTTATGGGAACAGTCCTTGGGCTCTCAATTGCCTAGAGCAGGGGTCCCCAACTTTGGCAACTTGAAGACCTGTGGACTTCAACTCCCAGAATTCCCCAGCCAGCATGGCTGGCTGGGGAATTCTGGGAGTTGAAGTCCACAGGTCTTCAAGTTGCCAAGGTTGGGGACCCCTGGCCTAGAGACCATTTCTCCCATCTTTGTGTTCCCTTGTCAAGATATGAGCAGAAGAGAAAATGTAGGCGAAGAGGCGAATCAGTCTTGACAAATACATCCAGCATAGCAACTGGTTGAGTTAGGAGCCACGGGCTTTTATTTGGGCGCTGCCAGAAAGCAATTAAAGCAATTTATAAGGGCTGCCCATCTGCATACCGGCGACTCTGGGCAGCAAGCAGGAAGTTAAAACCCAAAGCCACGAAAAACGACACAATTAGCAGCCATGAAATTTGAACCTTCCTCTCTCAATGTATCAGGAGGCGGAGAGCCCAACCATCGTTTCATTTTGCAGTCGAGGAAACACAACCGTGACAAAAACAGGGCTGCCTTACCTCCCGCCCCGAAGATGGAGGTCCTTCATCTTAGTCAGCCTTAGTAGTCAGACCACACCTGGAAAACTGCATCCAGCTTTGGTCACCACATTATTAAAAGAAAATGTTGAGGTTTTGGAAAAAGCGCAGAGAAGAACAAAAAAGATGATTGGAAGGCTAAACCATATGATGAACGATTGCAGGAATTGGGTATGTCTAAGTTTAAGGATAGTGACAGATTTTATCTTCCTGGGCTCCAAGATCACCGCAGATGGGGACTGCAGCCAAGAAATTAGAAGACGCTTGCTCCTGGGGAGGAAAGCTATGGCAAATCTAGACAGCATAGTAAAAAGCAGAGACGTCACCCTGCCAACAAAAGTGCGCATAGTCAAGGCCATGGTTTTCCCAGTTGCAATGTATGGCTGTGAACGTTGGACCATAAGGCTGAGCGCCAAAGAATTGAGGCCTTTGAACTCTGGTGCTGGAGAAGACTCCTGCGAGTCCCCTGGACTGCAAGGCGATCAAACCGGTCAGTCCTAGAGGAGATCAACCCCGACTGCTCTTTAGAAGGCCAGATCCTGAAGTGGAAACTCAAGTACTTTGGCCACCTAATGAGAAGGAAGGACTCACTGGAGAAGAGCCTGATGCTGGGAAAGATGGAGGGCAAGAGAAGAAGGGGACGACAGAGAAGGAGGTGGCTGGATGGAGTCACTCAAGCAGTAGGCGTGAGCTTAAACGGACTCCAGAAGATGGTAGAGGACAGGAAGGCCTGGAGGAACGTGGTCCATGGGGTCGCGATGGGTCGGACACAACTTCGCAACTAACAACAACAACAACAGGTTTAAGGAAGAGAAGGACTAGAAGTGACATGATAGCTGCCCCAAAGAAGAGGGAGTCAAGCTATCCTCCAAAGCTCCTGAAGGCAGGACAAGAAGCAACGGGTGGAAACTGATCAAGGAGAGAAGCAATCTGGAATTAAGGAGAAACTTCCTAACAGTGAGGACAATTAACCAGTGGAACAGCTTGCCTCCAGAAGTTGTGGGTGCTCCAACACTGGAGGCGTTTAAGAAGAGGCTGGGGAGCCATCTGTCTGGAATGGTATAGGTCACTAGCCAAACCCAAGTCCCGCAGCCGTTCTTCGTATGTTTTAGCCTCCAGGCCTTGGATCATCTTAGTTGCTCTTCTCTGAACTTTTTCCAAAGTCTCAACATCTTTTTTGTGATAAGGTGACCAAAATTGGCTGCAGAATTCCAGGTGTGGTCTTACTAGGGTTTTTATAAAGCGGTACTAATACTTTGCATGATCTTGATTCTATGCCTCTGTTTATGCAACCCAGGACTGTGTTAGCTTTTTTGGCTGCTGCTGCACACGGCTGGCTCACGGTCAAGTGATCGTCCACTAGGACTCCAAGGTCCCTCTCACAGTGGCTGTTTTTGAGCCAGGTCTCCCCTAATCTGTATTTGTGCCTTTGGTTTTTTTCCTGCCTAAGTGTAAGACTTTGCTTTTCTCCACATTAAATTACATTTACCTTCCTGCCCTGGCTCCCACTCTCTGGAACTCTCTGTGCCCCTTGAGGGGAGATCCTCTTGGCTTTCTAGAAGGGCTGGAAAATCTGGGTCTGACGGTTGACCTGGGTTGCTGGTGGGGACGTCCCACCTTGGGGGTGTCTATGGGGATTGTCAGTCATCCAAGTCATGGTTGTCCCACCGGTGCTTTTCCAAAAGGCAACTGGACTTTTTTTGGGGGGGGTTTCCCTTGAAAGCATTTCACTTCTCATCCAAGAAGCTTCTTTACTTCTTCAGAAGCTTCAGATCTGAAGAAGCCTCTTGAATGAGAAGCAAAAGGTTTTCAAAGGGGGAAAGAAAGAAAAAAACCCCACCAAGGAAGTACAGTTGCCTTTTGGGAAAAGCAGCTGTGGGACATATTGGAGATGGTTACAGGTGGTCCTCAACTTATGACCGCTCAACTTAGCGACAGTTCAAAGTTACAACAGACTTCCCCAGAACTACTTACGGCCCAGACTCAAAATTCCAACGGCTGCCCCCCCCCCCCACAAGTTAAGTAATTATATTCTGGGCTCCCAGCAACCCATCAGCAATTACGGCCCTTTGCACCGTCGCTTAACGACTGCTGCAAAAAAAAGGTCATAAGATTTATAATAATAGTAATAATAATAAAGTTGGAAGGGACCTTGGAGGTCATCTAGTCCAACCCCCTGCGGTTATGTGGTTATAAACTCCTTCGAAGGAGGCTGGTGGCAATGTGGTTCATACGTGGGATATAAAATGTATACAGGTCGTCCTTGACTTGCAACAGTTCATTTAGTGACCGTTCAAAGTTACAACCGAACGCTGAAAAAAGGGACTTAGGACCGTTTTTCACACTTACGACCGTTTGCAGCATCCCCGTGATCAAAATTCAGACGCTTGGCGACTGGCTCCTATTTATGACGGTCGCAGCATCCCCGGGGGGGGGTGTCACGTGATCCCCTTTTGCGATCTGCTGACAAGCCAAGCCAACGGGGGAGTCGGATTCGCTTAACATCCGTCTCACTAGGTGGACAGCTGCAGCGACCCACTTAACGACGGCGGCGAGAGAGGTCGTAAAATGGGGCAAAATTCACTTCGCAACCGTCTCACTGAGCGACAGAAATTTTGGGCTCAATTGCGGTCGTAAGTCAAGGACTCCCTGAACCCAACTAGCCATTAGAGACAGTCCTCGACTTACGACTGCAATTGGGATCAGAACTGCCGTTGCTAAGCGAGACAGTTGTTAAATAAGCTGAGCCTGATTTTTACAACCGTTTTTTTTTTGTCATGGATATTAAGCAAATTACTGCAGTTGTTAAGTGAATCGCAGTCATTAAGCGAATCCATTCTTCCCCCCATCAACTTTGTTGGTCAGAGGCCACCTGGGAAGGTTGCAATAGCAATCATGTGACCCAGGGATGCTGCAACCACTGTAATCGCATGCCAGTTGCCAAGCTCCCAAGTTTTGAACATGAGACCGTGGGGGGGGGGATGCTGTGACGGTCGTAAGTGCGAGGACTGTTCGTAAGCTATTTTTTAGTGCTGTTGTAATTTCAAGTGATCGCTAAAGGAATGTGTGTAATCCAAGAACTACTACCTCTCTTAATAAATAAAGCTGCTTTTTCTACTTTCTGCCTGTAATATAGAAATGTTAACATTGGATTACATTTATCAGGACTGTTTTTTTTCCTGAGAAAGAGATGAATAAGAACTAATATCAGAAATACTTACAGGGCGGTATGGCTTGGAGAATCCGTTTTCTTGAAATGCTTTTGGAAAAAGTGAAAAAAGGAAGGGGAGGGAAGGGGGGAAAAAAGTGAAAAATGGAAGGGAATGGAGGAAGAGAGAGAGAGAGAGAAAGAAAAATAAGGAAAAAAAGAAAAAGAAAGAAAGAAAGAAAGGAAAGAAAGAAAGAAAGAGAAAGAAAGAAAGAAAGGAAGAAAGAAAGAAAGGAAGAAAGAAAGAAAGAAAGAAAGAAAGAAAGAAAGAAAGAAAGAAAGAAAGAAAGAAAGAAAGAAAGAAAGAAAGAAGGGGACAGACGGACAGGGCAACAGAAAAGAAAGAAAGAAAGAAAGAAAGAAAGAAAGAAAGAAAGAAAGAAAGAAAGAAAGAAAGAAAGAAAGAAAGAAAGAAAGAAAGAAAGAAAGAAAGAAAGAAAGAAAGAAAGGGACAGACAGACAGACAGGGCAACAGAAAAAAAAGAAAGAAAGAAAGAGAGAGAGAAAGAAAGAAAGATTGAAAGAAAGAAAGAAAGAAGGAAGGAAGGAAGGAAGGAAGGAAGGAAGGAAGGAAGGAAGGAAGAGAAAGAATTAATTTTCATAGTTAGAAACAGCTCAAATCCCTCCATGAGTGACTCTTTTGGCACAATATCAAGGTTATTTATTTATTTACATTTTATATTAATAAACGAGAATACTTGTAGTTCAGGATTGAACTGTGGGGTCCTTGGTGCTCTCTGAGCTGGGTGCTTTTCTTGCAGACGTTTCATGACCCAACTAGGTAACATCATCAGTGCTAGTCCTCACATTTCATATCAATTTAAACCACCCATCTCCCTCCAAAAGGGGCTTGGGCATTTAAGATGGGTGTGTTGGCCTAGCCCAGGGGGTCTTCCAACGTGGCCCTTTGATGACTTGTGGACTTCAACTCCCAAAATTCCCCAGTCAGCATATGTGGACTTCAACTCCCAAAATTCCCCAGCCAGCGTGCCTGGCTGAGGAATTCTGGGAGTTGAAGTCCACAAGTCATCAAAGGGCCACGTTGGAAGACCCCCTGGGCTAGGCTTTTGGCAGGATAACCCCCTCCCCTTCCCTCCCCTGGCAACCGCTGGCTCGGTGGTCCCGAATGCCTGAAGGCCGACTTGAAAGACGCACATCTGGGGCTCCAGCTTCCTCCTGGCCCAAAAGGCCCTTGCGAAAGGAAGTGGGCGGAAGCCACTCACGCTCTGCCACTCCTCCCCACAGATGCTCCCCACCAAGCCCTGACAGGGCTGCATTTCGGCAATTGGGAAACCGGCCTAAGGCCAGGAGGCGGTTGACAGCTCCTTCCTGCTGGGTGTGTGTGTGTGTGTGTGTGTGTCTGTGTGTGTGTGTGGGCACCAGGACTCGAGCAACCGCAGCACCTCCTGCTGGCTAAGCCAACTTAGAAGGTGGTTCTCCACAACCTGGGAGATACATAGGTATGGATGGTTTCCAAAAGTAAGCAGGCCGCCAGGTGACACCTGGGTCACATGCAAGACAGGACCACTTCGTAAAAATAGGGAAAAGCACGCGCGCACACACACACACGCACACCAGGCTTTTCACTGCACCCATGACAGCCTCCTGCAGTGCCAAAGGCTACATGTCGGCCTGTAGGAAGAACAATCAGGTCCTATTACGGTAAAGAAGACCCAGGAGGCACGTTTTTTTGTTTGAATTCTACCTCAATTTGTGTAGACTTGTGACTGAGCTGATTTCAGCCCCACAAAGTTATGGCCAATTACAAGAGTCTGTCTGTCTGTCCATCCATATCTATCCATCCATCATTATCTATCTATCTTCCATCTATTTATCCATCCATATCTATCGTCTATCCATCCGTCCGTCCATCCATCCATCCATCATTATCTATCGTCTATCTATCTATCTATCTATCTATCTATCTATCTATCTATCTATCTATCTATCTATCTATCTATCTATCTATCTATCTATCTATCTATCTATCTATCATCTATCTATCTATCTATCTATCTATCTATCTATCTATCTATCCATCCATCCATCCATCCATCTATCTATCTATCATTTAATATACATCTGTCCATCCACCCATCCATCCATCATTATCTATCATCCATGTATCTGTCCATCCATATCTATGTATCTACGTGTATGTATGTATGTATGTATGTATGTATCTATCTATCTATCTATCTAATCTATCATTTAATATACATCTGTCCATCCATCCATCATTATCTATCATCCATCTATCTGTCCATCCATATCTATGTATGTATGTATGTATGTATGTATGTATGTATGTATGTATGTATGTATGTATGTATGTATGTATCTATCTATCTATCTATCTATCTATCTATCTATCTATCTATCTATCTATCTATCTATCTATCTATCTATCTATCTATCTATCTATCTATCTATCTATTAATCAATCATTTAATATATGTCTGTCCATCCATCCATCCATGTCCACATACACACACACATACACACTTTCCCAAATTCTACCTGTTTCATTTTTTTCTTTCTTTCAAGCTCTCGTTCCTCTTGACTGGATTTCGTGTGTTTATTTATTCATTTCCCCCCCAATTTAGAAAGCTGCCCAGCTCACAAAACAAACAACGCCGGGCTCTGTGTTCAACATGCTCTGTTTGATATTGTAGGAGAAGGAGGGGCAGAGGCCGGGGGGGGCGGAGTCAAGAGAGGAATCAGCCTGGAATCCTTACGTTTCCCACAAACGGTTTTAAGTCCAAGCCCTCTCGAATTTGGTGTTACCTAGCACCAAAATGCTGCTGGCCATTAGCTGACTAGATCCCTGTGCTTAGGCATAAATCGGACTGGATCTGAACTGCTGTTAAGAATTCGCGTGACCCTGATTCTTCGCGCCTGGCAGGTATATTTCCGAACGGCTCGGAGCAACCCTCGGGCCTTCCTACCTGTGTGATCTTCTCCCATCGAACCACAAGAGCGAAGAGCGCGATGAGCGACAGGACCACCCCTGCAGCGATGACGGCTTCGCTGGGGAAAGGCAGTTTTCTCTCTGCGGGTGGAAGGAAGAGGCGGAGACGGCCTTCAGTAAGGCCCACTTTATGAAAGGCGTTCAGCAAGCGCCGCCTTCCGTGGATCGGAATGCAGGGAGTCCTCTACTTACGACCAGTCCGTTGAACCTGGAATTCTGTTCGTAGGTTTTGCTGGCCATCAGGTGGGTCAAGGACGTGGTTTTATGAACTTTTTTGCAGCAGTCATTATGGGAATCACTGCAGCTGGTTAAGCCAGAGGTCCCCAACCTTTTGGGCGCCAGGGACTCTGCCCACAGCCAGGAAGTTCGATCCTGACCGGCTCCAGGTTGACTCAGCCTCCCGTCCTTCTGAGATCAGTAAAATGAGGACCCAGATTGTTGGGGGGGGGGGGGGTAGGCAATATGCTGACTCGTATATAGAAGTCCAAGTGCTATTGCTTAGGAAGGAAGGAAGGAAGGAAGGAAGGAAGGAAGGAAGGAAGGAAGGAAGGAAGGAAGGAAGGAAGGAAGGAAGGAAGGAAGGAAGGAAGGAAGGAAACCGTGGTGGCACAGTGGTTAGAGTGCTGTATTGCAGGCTGACTCTGCCCACAGCAGCAGTTCGATCCTGACTGGCTCAAAGTTGACTCAGCCTTCTGTCCTTCTGATGTTGTTCAAATGAGGACCCATATAGCTGGGGGCAAAATGCTGATTTTGTAAACCTCTTAGAGAGGGCTGTAAAGCATTGTGAAGCGGTATATAAGTCAAAGTGCTATTGCTCTTTTCCTTCCTTCCTTCCTTCCTTCCTTCCTTCCTTCCTTCCTTCCTTCCTTCCTTCCTTCCTTCCTTCCTTCCTTCCTTCCTTCCTTCCTTCCTTCCTTCCTTCCTTCCTTCTCATGGTGGCGTAATGATTAGAATGCAGCATTGCAGGCTGACTCTGCCCACAGCCAAGAAGTTCAATCCTGACCGGCTGAAGGTTGACTCAGCCTCCCGTCCTTCTGAGGTGGGTAAAATGAGGACCCAGATTGTTTGGGGCAAATAGGCTGATTCTGTAAACTGCTTAGGGAGGGCTGTAAGGCACCATGAAAGCGGTATATAAGTCTAAGAGTGATTGTTATTGCTTTGATTTTGGTGGCTTTTACAGAATAATGCAGCTGGAAGGGACCTTTGAGGTCTTCTAGTCCAACCCTGCTCAAGCTGGAGACCCCAGACCATTCCAGACAAATGGCTGTCCACTTTTAAAAAGGAAGGATTAAGATAAAGGTAAACTTGGGATAAGGAAGCCTTGCTGGCCGAGCCACAGACCCCGACGGACAGGGCCAAGGGGGGGGGGGTCATAATAGTTAGCCTCTTTGGTTTCGTGGTTAAGGCATCAGGATAGAAAGCGGGAGATTCTGAGTTCTAGTCCCGCCTTAGGCATGAAAGCCTGCTGGGTGACTCTGGGCCAATCACCAGGAGACGGTGAGTTCTAGTCCCGCCTTAGGCATGAAAGCCAGCTGGGGGACTTTGGGCCAATCACCTGGCGACGGTGAGTTCTAGTCCCGCCTTAGCTGTGAAAACCAGCTGGGTGACTCTGGGCCAATCACCAGGAGACGGTGAGTTCTAATCCCACTTAAGCCATGAAAACCAGTTGGGGGACTTTGGGCCAATCACCAGGAGACGGTGAGTTCTAATCCCACTTAAGCCATGAAAACCAGCTGGGGGACTTTGGGCCAATCACCAGGAGATGGTGAGTTCTAGTCCCGCCTTAGGCATGAAAGCCAGCTGGGTGACTTTGGGCCAATCACCAGGAGACGGTGAGTTCTAGTCCCGCCTTAGGCATGAAAGCCAGCTGGGTGACTTTGGGCCAATCACCAGGAGACGGTGAGTTCCCGCCTTAGGCATGAAAGCCAGCTGGCTGACTTGGGCCAATCACCAGGAGACGGTGAGTTCTAGTCCCACTTAAGCCATGAAAACCAGCTGGGGGACTTTGGGCCAATCACCAGGAGACGGTGAGTTCTAGTCCCGCCTTAGGCATGAAAACCAGCTGGGTGACTCTGGGCCAATCACCAGGAGACGGTGAGTTCTAGTCCCGCCTTAGGCATGAAAGCCAGCTGGGGAACTTTGGGCCAATCACCAGGAGACGGTGAGTTCTAGTCCCGCCTTAGGCATGAAAACCAGCTGGGTGACTCTGGGCCAATCACCAGGAGACGATGAGTTCTAGTCCCGCCTTAGGTATGAAAACCAGCTGGGTGACTCTGGGCCAATCACCAGGAGACGATGAGTTCTAGTCCCGCCTTAGGCATGAAAACCAGCTGGGTGACTCTGGGCCAATCACCAGGAGACGATGAGTTCTAGTCCCGCCTTAGGTATGAAAACCAGCTGGGTGACTCTGGGCCAATCACCAGGAGACGATGAGTTCTAGTCCCGCCTTAGGCATGAAAACCAGCTGGGTGACTCTGGGCCAATCACCAGGAGACGGTGAGTTCTAGTCCCGCCTTAGGCACGAAAGCTGTCTGGGTGACTTTGGGCCAGTCCCTCTCTCTCTCAGCCCAACCCACCACACAAGGTTGTTGTTGCGGGGAAATTGGGAGGAGGGAGATAGGTTGGATACATTCCTCACTAACAGGTACAAAGAGTACAGGTGGGAGACAAACGAATCAACCCAAATACCTTGGACGAGCAGGTGGAAATCTTTGCGGCTGAGCCCGCGCGGAGAGCGAGCCACGCAGGTGTACCTCCCTCCGTCCGACGGCTGGATTCGCTTAATGGTCAGCTGGAACAGCTCGCTGGTTTGGAGAATCCAGTAGCGGGAGTCCTGCAGGCTCAGGGACGCGTTGTCCTTCAGCCAGGTCAGCCGAGCGGGCGGGTTGGCTTTGACCCGGCAATCGAGGGTCGCGTCCCACTCCGCAGGGATGGCGGGAGGGTCTTCTCCGCTCAGGGCGGGGGGGTCTGTGGAGCGCCAGCACGTGCGTCAGCGGAGGGAGGCCAGGCTTGGCAGGTGCCCTGGGTGCCCCCCCAAGCTGTCCCTGCCAGGTGCCCTTTCCAGGTAGGGATAAAACGGCAGTGGAGAAATCCAGGTTCTCCCCTTTCCTGCCGCTGGATCCAAATGGGAAAATGCAAATCATTACAAAGGGACTACTCCAGGGAACCTGGAACCTTGGCGCCCTTTAAACCGCGTGGCCTTCAGCTCCCAGAATTCCCCAGCCAGCAAAGCTGGCTGGGGAATTCTGGGAGCTGAAGGCCACGCGGTTTAAAGGGTGCCCAAGGTTGAGAAACCATTCTCTAATCAGATTTAAAGATCAATAATCTTTTTTTTTCCCCGCGCGGAGAAAGAACAGCTGACTGGCTGTGGGGGGAACCCAGCCTCCAATTCTATGGCAATGGGACCCCCTCCCTCCTCGGACCCCTCCCCAACCCCCCCCCCAGGTGACAGTAAACACAACATGATAATTCTGTAATTGTACGTATATTTGCTGCAAAGGAAATCAGAAGATTTTTCTATTTCTTTCTTCCTTCCTCCCTCCCTCCATTTCTTTCTTTCTTTCCTTCCTTCCCTCCTTTTTCACTCCCGTTTCCCTTCCTTCTCCCTCCCTCCCTCCCTATTTTTTCCTTCCTTCCTTCCTTCTCTTTTTCACTGTCTCCTGTTTCCCATTTCCTTGCTTCCTTCCTCTTTCTACGGCTTCTTCTCCTCCCTCCCTCCCTCCCTCCCTTCTTCTCCTTCCTTCCTTCCTTCCTTCCTGTTTCTACTGCTTCTTCTCTTTCCTTCCTTCCTTCCTTCCTTCCTTCCTCTTTGTACTGCTTCTTCTCTTTCCTGCCTTCCTTCCTTCCTCTTTCTCCTTCCTTCCTTCCTTCCTCTTTCTACTGCTTCTTCTCCTTCCTTCCTTCCTTCCTTCCTTCCTCTTTCTCCTTCCTTTCCTTCCTTCTTCTCCTTCCTGCCTTCCTTCCTGCCCCTTCCTGCTTCTCCTTCCTTCCTTCCTTCCTTCCTTCCTTCCTTCCTTCCTTCCTTCCCTCCTTCCTGTTTCTACTGCTTCTTTTCCTTCCTTCCTTCCTTTCCTGCCTGCCTTCCTTCCCCTTACTGCTGTTTCTCCTTCCTTCCTTCCTTCCTTCCTTCCTTCCTTCCTTCCTTCCTCCTTTTCCTTTTTTAAAAAATCCCTTCTCTGCTTTGTTTTTCCCTACTAGTTTGCGTTGGCATGTGTGTTCTTCTTTATGCAGCTTTCAATAAAAAAACCCTTATTTTTGAAAAAGCCCCACTCACAGGTGACATTCAGCAGCACAGAGATCTGCAGGGATTTGTCCCGGGCCAACTGGCAGGTGAAGGAAACGCCGTCGTCCTCCTGGCTGACGGGGGAGATGCAGACGTTGCTGGTGTTCACTCTGTTCCCCTCCTGCAGGTCCACCTCCCCATCTCCTCGCAGCCACAGCAGTTCCTCTTCCTGGCTGTGGTGCCTGATGGCGCACCAGAGCGACTGGGTCCGGCCCGCTTCGGTCGCCAGCTGGTAGTCCCCAGTGTTGGCGTTGATGGACAGCTCTAGGCCTGAGGGAGGGAGGAGGGACTCAGAATAACAGAGCTGGAAGGGACCTTGGAGGTCTTCTAGTCCAACCCCCTGCTCAGGCAGGAGAGCCTACACCATTCCAGACAAGTGGCTGTCCGGTCTCTTCTTGAAAACCTCCACTGGTGGAGCCCCCACAACTTCTGGTGGCAAGTTGTTCCGCTGGTTAATTGTTCTCACTGTCAGGAAATTCCTCCTTAGTTCTAGGATGGATTAGTTTCCATCCATTTCACCTTGTCCTCCCCACCCTTTACAAACCCCCCTCCCTTCTGGCCCTGATGATGTTCCCTAGTTGGGTCATGAAACGTCTGCAAGGAAACCACCAAGCTCAGAGAGCACCAAGGACCTCACAGTCATTTTCCTCCTCCTCCTCTTCCTCCTCCTCCTCCCTTCTAGCCCTGATGATGTTCCCTAGTTGGGTCATGAAACGTCTGCAAGGAAACCACCAAGCTCAGAGAGCACCAAGGACCCCAAGTTCTCCTCCTCCTCCTCCTCCCATCTAGCACTGATGATGTCATCTAGTTGGGTCATGAAACATCTGCAAGGAAAACTACCCAGCTCAGAGAACCCCAATAGTTCAACTCTGAACCACAAGTATACTTTTCTGTTGGCTTAATGCTATCCGCCTATAGTTCGTACATTTTCTGCTGGTGCTGATTTAAGATAAATTACGTGGCAATTTTTGCGGTCCAAATGCAACAGAATACAGAATAACACTGACAGGAAAACTCTCCTTAGTTCCAGGTTGTTTCTCCCCCTGATTGATTTCCATCCGTTGCTTCTTGTCCTGCCTTCAGGCGGTTTGGAGAATAGGTGGACCCCCCTCATCCTTGTAGGAGCCCCTCAAATATTGGAAGAGTGCTATCGTGTCCCCCCCTAATCCTTCTCTTCGTTAAGACTAGACATACCCAGTTCCTGCCACCGTTCTTCATATGTTCTTCATATTCCAGAGATTCCCTACAGGTAGAATCCGTTGGTCCCAAGAAGAAAGAGTTCCAATCATCCATGATTCCAGACTTTGGTGGAAGGAAAGAGGGCGGGAAGGATGCACCCCCCCCTCGTTGGCCTTCCGAAAGGGCCTGAAGACCTGGCTGTGCCAACTGGACTGGGGTCCCAATGGGGCACCTCGTTCTGGAGGTGATTAATAGACTCAGATAACACCCCATCTATTTCCTACCTTCCTTCCTTCCTCCCTCCCTCCCTCCCTCCCTCCATTCCCATCTCCTTGCTTCCTTCCTCTCATTCCCATCTTCTTCCTTCCTCCCTCCCTCCCTCCTTCATTCCCATCTCCCTCCCCATCCTTCCTTCCTTCTTCCCTCCCTATTTCACTTCTTCCTTCCTTCCTTCCTTCCTCTCATTCCCAACTCCTTCCTCCCTCCATTCCCATCTCCTTCCTTCCTTCCTCTCATTCCCATCTCCTCCCTCCCTCCCTCCTTCCTTCCCATCTCCCTCCCCATCCTCCTTCCTTCCTTCCTTCCTTCTTCCCTCCCTCCTATTCCACTTCTTCCTTCCTTCCTTTCCTTCCTCTCATTCCAATCTCCTTCGTTCCTCCCTCCATCCTTCTTCATCTCCCTCCCCTCTTCATTCCTCCTTCTTTTCCTCCCTCCTATTCCACTTCTTTTCCATTCCTTCCTTTCCTCTCATTCCCATTCCTTCCTTCCTTCCTTCCTTCCTCTCATTCCCATCTCCTTCCTTCCTCCCTCCCTCCTTCATTCCCATCTCCCTCCCCATCCTCCTTCCTTCCTTCCTTCCTCCCTCTCTCCCTCCCTCCCTCCCTTCTCTGCAAATCTTCAATTTCAGCTTTAGTATTTATTCTTTCAAGGTTTTGTCTTGTTTTTATGGATTGTGAGCCACGTAGAGTCGCCTTTAGGCAAGATTTTAGGATGGCATAAGAGTTTTAATTAATTGTGGTTCCAGCAACGGTACCTTTAACGCCATCAAACATCCATATCTCCCTCTCCCAGGTCCTTGGGAAAGACTCAATATAGGTAGTTCTCAAAGTAGGACCACAGCAAAATTTCTGTTGCTAAGCGAGATAGTAGTTAAGTGACTTTTGCCCCGTTTTATGACTTTCCTTGCCAGCGTTGTTAAGTGAATCACTGCAGTTGCTCAGTTAGTAAGAGGGTCGTTAAGTGGCTTTCCCCCTTCGACTTTGCTTGTCAGAAGGTCACAAAAGGGACACCCTTTATGACCCTGGGATGCTGCGACCGTCATAAATGTGAGTCGAGCGCCCGAATTTGGATCACGCGACCATGGAGATACTACAACGGCCGTTAAGTGTGAAAAAACAGCCCTAATTCATTTTTTTCCAGTGCTGTTGTAACTTGGAACGGTCACGAAACAAATGGTCGTTAAGTTGAGGAATACCCATGGGTGGACAAAAAAACGCCAAATCCAGTCTGAACATCAACAAAGATGATTAGAGGACTGGAAGCTAAAACATATAAGGAACGTTTGCTGGAATTGGGTATGTCTAGTTTAATGAAAAGAAGGACGAGGGGTGATATGATAGCAGTCTTCCAGTATCTCAGGGGCTGCCACAAAGAAGAGGGAGTCAAGCTATTCTCTAAGGCGCCTGAAGGCCGGACAAGAAGCAACGGATGGAAACTAATCAAGGAGAGAAGCAACCTAGAACTAAGGAGAAATTTCCTGACAGTTAGAAGGATTAACCAGTGGAACAACCTGCCTCCAGAAGCGGTGAATGCTCCAACACTGGAAGTTTTTAAGAAGAGACTGGACAGCCATTTGTCTGAAATGGTATAGGGTTTCCTGCCTGAGCGGACTAGATGACATCCAAGGTCCCTTCCAACTTTATTATTATTATTATTATTATTATCTCTCCTTACCTGTGATGACGCCCGGCGCGATTGCTACAACGGAGAGTAACTTTAGGTAAAGGACGCCTTCCATTTCCGCGCAGGTTGCTCAGCAGCTGGGGTGGAAAAGACACGAAAGGGGGGGGCTCTTAATGCTTCCACGGATTTGAAGGGGGTCCCCAAAACCGTGCGCCGCCAGCCTTCCCGGCTGCACGCTCAGGAGAAAACGGCCCCGACTGATCCCATTTTCATTCCAGGAAATCACCCGCGGATAAATTCCACACCTTGATGCCCTCCGCCATGCCAACGGTGCCCAATTTTTCCCAGTCTCCCCTCCAGCACTCCCCCCCTCCCAAGGCTATCGAAGCCCAACACTCACGTAAACGACCAGCACCGGGCGCCCTTCGTCTGAAAAAGAGGCAGCTGGGACTGCCTAGTTTTTATAGCCGTCCCAGTTATTTATATGCCTTTATTGCGGTGCCTTGAGAAATGAGTCAGGTGTGCTGAGTTCAAGGTGTTGCCCATTCAAGGACTTTCTGGATAAACACTGGGTGCTTCCCCCTGGGAAGAAGCCCCAGAGGACCGTTCTGCTTTTATGGGCCTGGTTGGGACAATGAGTAACGAGCATCCCGCTGGGTTACTGATTTTGACCTGGCGGGCAGCGAGAAACCTTTTGATAGGCTGGACTTTGTCCCCCAAAGAGGACAAGACGCTTAAGAGAATGAAAGCCAAGAGACTAAAACGTTCGAAGAACGGCTGCCGGACTTGGGTTTGGCTAGTCTAAAGAAAAGAAGAAATAGGGGAGACAGGATAGCGGTGTTTCGGTATCTGAGGGGCTGCCACAAGGAAGAGGGGGCCAGGTTATTCTCCAGAGCACCAGAGGGCAGGACGAGAAACAATGGATGGAAACTGATCAAAGAGAGGAGCAACCTGGAATTAAGGAGAAACTTCCTGACAGTGAGGACAATCAACCAGTGGGACAGCTTGTCACCAGAAATTGTGGGCGCTCCATCACTGGAGATCTTTAAGAAGAGGCGCTAGACAATCACCTGTCTGAGCTGGTATAGGTCGTCCTGCTTGAGCAAGGGTTGGACTAGTAGACCTCCAGGGTCCCTTCCAGCTTCTATTCTATTCTATTCTATTCTATTCTATTCTATTCTATTCTATTCTATTCTATTCTATTCTATTCTATTCTATTCTATTCTATTCTATGTTTATCTGAAATGGTATAGGTTCTCCTGCTTGAGCAGGGGGCTGGACTAGTAGACCTCCAGGGCCCCTCCCAGCTTCTATTCTATTCTATTCTATTCTATTCTATTCTATTCTATTCTATTCTATTCTATTCTATTCTATTCTATTCTATTCTATCCCATAAGTCTATTCTATTCTATTCTATTCTATTCTATTCTATTCTATTCTATTCTATTCTATTCTATTCTATTCTATTCTATTCTATTCTATTCCTATTCTAGGGTCAAACCGACAGAGATTGTTTTGGAAGAGCCCAAGACCTCGGCTGTAGGATTTATTTTATTTTATTCATGTAGCCCTCGTCTTACAACCATTTGTTTTGTGACTGTTTGAAGTTACGACGGCACTGAAAAAAGTTACTTATGACTTACTTTCACGCTTAACACCTACTATCCCATGGCCATGTGATCAAAACTGGGATGCTTGGCAACTGGTTCGTATTTATGACGGTCGCAGCATCCCAGAAGGGAAGCACGCGATCCCCTCTTGCCACCTTCTGACAGTCCATGGGGGAAGCCGGATTCACTTAACAGCCATGCTACTGATGCAGTAACGGCAGTACGTCACTTAACAACAGTGGCAAGAAAGGTTATAAAATGGGGGAAAACTCACTTAGCAATAGAAATTT
Source organism: Azemiops feae (assembly GCA_023970755.1). Lineage (NCBI taxonomy): Eukaryota > Metazoa > Chordata > Lepidosauria > Squamata > Viperidae > Azemiops > Azemiops feae. The sequence continues at coordinate 150,637 of JALGBA010001509.1, read as the reverse complement.
TGGGGCAATAAATTTTAATTTTGTGGCTGCTTGTCTCCTTGATTGCCACTAGAGGGAGCTGCAGTCCAGGATTTGGGATTCCTTTTTGAAACCGATTTTAATGGCTAAAGCCATTTTTCTACCTTTGCAGGTGAGCATGAAGTCGAATGCTACGTTGGCATTACGTAGTTTTGTTTCCCCCCCCTCAGGTCACAGGGAATCGTTTTCATCCAAACTGAGAAACGGCACTGCTATTTATGTGGAAGACCTTTGCATACAAACAGGGTGAATGAACAACCCAGGGAAAGCTTTAGAACAGTGTCTTCCAAACATGCCAACTTTAAGACGAGTGGACTTCAACTGCCAGAATCCCCCAGCCAGCATATGTGGACTTCAACTCCCAGAATTCCCCAACCAGCGTGCCTGACTGAGGAATTCTGGGAGTTGAAGTCCACAAGTCATCAAAGGGCCAAGTTGGAAGACCCGTCTTAAAGCATCCTGGCTGAGGAATTCTGGGACTTGAAGTCCACAAGGCATAAAAGGGCCAAGCTGGAAGACCCCTGTCTTAAAGCTTCCTGGCTGAGGAATTCTGGGACTTGAAGTCCACCAGTCATCAAAGGGCCAAGCTGGAAGACCCCTGTCTTAAAGCATCCTGGGACTTGAAGTCCACCAGTCATCAAAGGGCCAAGTTGGAAGACCCCTGTCTTAAAGTATCCTGGCTGAGGAATTCTGGGAGTTGAAGTCCACAAGTCATCAAAGGGCCAAGTTGGAAGACCCGTCTTAAATGCATCCTGGCTGAGGAATTCTGGGACTTGAAGTCCACCAGTCATAAAAGGGCCAAGTTGGAAGACCCCTGTCTTAAAGCATCCTGGCTGAGGAATTCTGGGAGTTGAAGTCCACCAGTCATCAAAGGGCCAAGCTGGAAGACCCCTGTCTTAAAGCATCCTGGCTGAGGAATTCTGGGACTTGAAGTCCACAAGTGATAAAAGGGCCAAGTTGGAAGACCCCTGTCTTAAAGCATCCTGGCTGAGGAATTCTGGGAGTTGAAGTCCACAAGTCATCAAAGGGCCAGGTTGGAAGACCCCTGTCTTAAAGCATCCTGGCTGAGGAATTCTGGGAGTTGAAGTCCACAAGTCATCAAAGGGCCAAGCTGGAAGACCCCTGTCTTAAAGCATCCTGGCTGAGGAATTCTGGGAGTTGAAGTCCACAAGTCATAAAAGGGCGAAGTTGGAAGACCCGTCTTAAAGCCTCCTGGCTGAGGAATTCTGGGAGTTGAAGTCCACAAGTCATCAAAGGGCCAGGTTGGAAGACCCCTGTCTTAAAGCATCCTGGCTGAGGAATTCTGGGAGTTGAAGTCCACAAGTCATCAAAGGGCCAAGCTGGAAGACCCCTGTCTTAAAGCATCCTGGCTGAGGAATTCTGGGAGTTGAAGTCCACAAGTCATAAAAGGGCGAAGTTGGAAGACCCGTCTTAAAGCCTCCTGGCTGAGGAATTCTGGGAGTTGAAGTCCACAAGTCATAAAAGGCCCAAGTTGGAAGACCCCTGTCTTAAAGCCTCCTGGCTGAGGAATTCTGGGAGTTAAAGTCCACAAGTCATAAAAGGCCCAAGTTGGAAGACCCCTGTCTTAAAGCATCCTGGCTGAAGAATTCTGGGAGTTGAAGTCCACAAGTCATAAAAGGGCGAAGTTGGAAGACCCCTGGCTTAAGCGTTGACAGCAAAGGTGTGAAGACCCAAGTCAGTTAGGTGAAAGTTAGTTGGCTCAAAGATTTGAAAGGAAAAGCTAAACCAGCTGCAGCTTTGGGTCTCTTGTGGGAACAGAACTGCACAATTCAAGAGCCGGGATTAGCTTGGTGTCTTTTGTTTCGAAACACTTGGCAGCAGCCAGTAGGAAAAACCTGTGTGTGAATCTTCTGCCCTCTGACCGCTCGTATTACCGCTTCGTTTTTCAAGTTACGGTCTTAGCCGGAAGCCCTCTCAAAACAGATTACAGATTAATAAAAAATAAAAAAATAAAAAACACGGAAACCAGAAAGAGAAATGAAACATGCGCTGAGAAACTGACAGTTACAATAATTAACCAGTGGAACAAGCTGCCTCCAGAAGCGGTGAATGCTCCAACACTGGAAGTTTTTAAGAAGAGACTGGACAGCCATTTGTCTGAAATGGTATAGGGTTTCCTGCCTGAGCAGGGGGTTGGACTAGATGACCTCCAAGGTCCCTTCCGACTTTACTATTATTATTAACAACCTGCCTCCAGAAGTTGTGAATGCTCCAACACTGGAAGTTTTTAAAAAGAGACTGGACAGCCATTTGTCTGAAATGGTATAGGGTTTCCTGCCTGAGCAGGGGGTTGGGCTAGATGACCTCCAAGGTCCCTTCCAACTTTATTATTATAATTGGGTATGTCTAGTTTAATGAAGAGAAGGACGAGGGGGGACATGATAGCAGTGCTCCAATATCTCAGGGGCTGCCCCAAAGAAGAGGGAGTCAAGCTATTCTCCAAAGCCCCTGAAGGCAGGACAAGAAGCAACGGATGGAAACTCATCAAGGAGAGAAGCAACCTGGAACTAAGGAGAAACTTCCTGACAGAACAATTAATCAGTGGAACAGAAGTTGTGGATGCTCCATTACTGGAGGCTTTTCAGAAGAAATTGGGCAATCATTTGACCAGGATGATATGGGGTCTCTGCCAGAGCAGGGGGTTGGACTAGAAGACCTCCAAGGTCCCTTCCAACTCTATTAGTCTAAGATTCTGTGAATTGATGCCCACTGGGAACCAGGATGACTGCAGCATTTCCTTGTGCAGCCTTTGGAACTAACAGCCTTCTGCAGAGAAAGCCTCAAGCCAGCGCAGCAGATAAAATCAGAAATCAAGGGAGGTGGGGATCCTTTGCCCTCAGCTACAGTTCCAGGCAAAAGAGGTAAAAGCCAGATTGGAAATTCTTGATGAAAATCAAACACGTCTCCGATGTTTTTCCACAGACAGGAAGGAATTAATCGCAGCCGCTCACATCCGGCACGGAACTGAATGCTGAACAGGATTGAGAGGAAAGGGGATCTAGATCTATCATAAGTGGAAGGAGAACTAACTTGCTCTGTTCTGCCCTCCCCCTCTTAGATCTGGTTTCAAACCGGTGTAAAGGGCAAAGGCTGCATCAGGGAAAAAGCCAGCCCTTTCCCAAAACTAAAGGGGGCACTCCTGCTCAATTTCCCCCCACCGTTGTAGCCGAATCTGAATATGCATCTAATTCCATCTTGGAAGAATAGGGTGTCTTTGGCACAGGGGTGTCCAACCTTGGCAGCTTTTAAGACCTGTGGACTTCAACTCCCAGAATTCCCCAGCCAGCCATGCATGGCTGGCTGGGGAATTCTGGGAGTTGAAGTCCACAGGTCTTAAAGCTGCCAAGGTTGGACACCCCTGGTTTAAATCGTATTTTTTTCTTACGTAAGCCACACACAATCACACACCCTTTCCTGGACCAATGTTCCTTGCTCACAGGGAATTCTGGGAGTTGAAGTCCACAGGTCTTAAAGTTGCCAAATTAGCGTGTTGATGCTCAGAGATGCAACGACACAAGCTTAATAATGCAAACTGATTCCAAACGGCTTTGGACTTAAGTTTCTCCCAAGGGGACAGCAAGCCGCTGGATCTAAATTAAAAGTAAAAGTTTGGTTACCCAAAGTCTGAAAATTATAAATATCAAAGGTTAAATTGGAATATTGGTAAGAAATTAAAAAAATTGAGTAAAAATCAATAACAGGATATGGATTGTTTGTGAAGATTGAATGTAGTTAAGATATGTATAAGCTGAAAATTTATCGATAAATGTAATAATGATGATGTTCTTATTGAGTTGATATAATCAGAAATGTACTAACCTGAATATGAGACAGTAAATGTTAGGGGAAAAAGAGAAAAAATATTTGATGTTGTAACCTGAGATTTGCTAAGATTTTGTTATTGAACTATTGATTAACCCAGTCACCACGCTGCTTTTTAAATATTCAAATGTAAAATTGGAAAATTAATAATATATATATATATATAAAAGTAAACACAGGCACAGGCGAATTGCACATTGTTATGCCGCTCTTAAATGGTTTCTAGAGAAAAGAATTTCCCCTCTGGGTCTATTTTCTCTGGGGAGCCTCACGCAGGAGGTAAGTCAACACAGCAGGCCCTTTGTCTTGTTTTGAATTTTTAAATTTAATTTATGTGTCGCCCATCTCACCTGGAAGGCTTACACTCAATAAAGACAACAGGATAAGACACTGAAACAATGAATGTTTATATATAAACATATGTAAATATTAATAGTTACATTTGAACATTGATTTGCTGATAAAGGCTAAATGTAAAGGTAATTAAGATATATATAAGCTAAAAATCAATCGATGAATGTAATAAATATTTTTTTACCTAGCGGTAATAGTAAGAATTATTAGCTTAAATATGAGATAGTAGATATTCAGAGAAAAAGACAGGAAGTATTAAATGTTGAAATAGCAGGAATTTTGGTTACTAAATGTAAGATATCTGGAAATTACCAGAAAATAAGAATATTATATTGTAATTACTAATTAGTTGAGGTAAGATGGTGAGAACTCAAATAGATAAGATGTGTATTCTGAACATTAGATCTTGTGATAAATTGTGATAAAGGGAATTGGGGTTATTTAAAACTTGGAAGTTATAAATGTTAAACGTTAAATATAAATATTAACGGGAAACCAAAAATTGGGAAAAATTAACCAGGACATTGTCTAAAAAGATTGAATGTTAAAATAAGTAGGATACGTATAAACCAAAAATTATTGATAAATGCAAGAAAGCTATTTTTTTATTGAATCGATATAATAAGAATTGTACTAATTTAAAGATGAGACAGTAAATACCAAGGGGAAAAGAGGGGAAACATTTAATGTAAGAGTTTGAGATCTGTACTAAAGAGATTTGTATGTTATTGAATTATTGACCAACTCAGCCGCCATGTTGCTTTTCCAATATTTAAATGTAAGACTAGAAAACCAGTAAGTTTCTTTTTAAAAAAACCCGATGAATGTTTTAACACTAAAACTGATTTAAAAACTGGCAAAGACCAGAAGTGAGCAAGATGCAGGCAGGGAGGTGGGGGGGGGGGGTGTCTTATCATAGTCTATTAAGACCTCCAGTAGGGAATGCACCTATTGGGACCCCAGCCCAGATGGCAGAACCAGGTTTTCAGGCCCACTCGGAAGGCCCAGAGGGTGGGGGGCAGATCTCCCCTCGAGGGGCACGGGGTGCCAAGGCAGGAAAGACCCTTCTCCTGGACTCCCCCAGGTGGAATTCCTTGAACAACGGGGTCCAGAGCATGCTCCTTCTGTCGGCCCAGGTGGGGTGGGCTAATCCCATGGGGGGAGAGCCGGTTTCTCAGATAGGCTGGCCCAGGCCATAAAGGGCTTCAAAGGTGATAACCAACCCCTTGAACTGGACCCGGAAGCAGATCGGAAACCAGTGCACTTTGCACAAAAGGGACGCCAAGAATCGTCCCTGCGGCTGAATTCTGTGCCGGCAGCGGCTTCCGAATACTCTTCAAGGGGAGCCCCGAATAGAGCGGATGGCCACAGTCCAAGAGGGTATAAACACAGGTCACTGATCCAAGGAATGGGCCTGCCTTTCGGCTTGAAGTGCCTCATTTGCGGCATTAGCCCCACACCCTATGGAGAAAGTCCCCTCGGGGTCAAGGCCCCTTCGGCTCCTGCGGGCGCTTCTCGATTTCGCAACAGGCGTTTCTCTTGGGGAGATCTCTGCAGAGCGAAGGTTGGGAAATTCCGGCTTTTAAGTCTCTTGCCGTCCATCGGTGGAGGTTTCCGAGCAAAGATTGGACAACCATTTGTTTGGGATGGGATAGGATGGGATAGGATAGGATAGGATAGAGTAAGATAGAATAGAATAGAATAGAATAGAATAGAATAGAATAGAATAGAATAGAATAGAATAGAATAGAATAGAATAGAATAGAATAGAGCTGGAAGGGATCTTGGAGGTCTTCTAGTCGAACCCTCTGCTCCGACAGGAGACACTACCATTTCAGACAAACAGCTGTCCAGTCTCTTCTTAAAAACTTCCAGTGATGGAGCACCCACAACTTCTGGTGGCAAGGTGTTCCACTGGTTAATTGTTCTAACAATCAGGAAATTTCTCCTTAGTTCCAGGTTGCTTCTCTGCATAGAGATATACATAGACACTTTATTTTTGGGGTTTCACACAGATGTGTGTGTATATGCACGTGCGCACATGTATAAAAAATAAATATATCAGAGCATTCTGAATTCCTTTGGGACTTGGCTGTTTTTGCCTTTTCTATGATATGTACCCAAGGGAGCCAGTTTGGTGTAGTGGTGACGGCACAAGGACAGAAACTGGAAGATGATGAGTTCTGGGCCTGTTTTAGACCTGAAACCCCGGCTGGGTGATTTTGGGCCAGCCCCTCTCTCTCAGCCCTAGGAAGGACAAGAAGCACCGGATGGAAACTCATCCAGGAGAGAAGCAACCTGGAATTAAGGAGGAAGTTTCTGACAGTGAGGAATAGACGTTGCCTTCAGAAGTTGTTCCAACAGGGGAAGTTTTTAAGAAAGAGTGGACAGTCATTTGTCTGAAATGATATAGGGTCTCCTGCCTGAGCAGGGGGTTGGACCAGATGACCTCCAAGGTCCCTTCCAGCTCTATTCTATTCTATTCTATTCTATTCTATTCTATTCTATTCTATTCTATTCTATTCTATTCTATTCTATTCTATTCACTGCTTCAGACAGGAAGGCGGTGCAGAGAGTGATGAGGATGGTAAAAACAGATGATTGGCAGTTCCCTCCCTTCCATCCAGGACGTGGCACATAAGCGTTGCTTGAGCAGGGTCCGCAAGACTGTCTGGGATGCCACACATCCTGTTCACGACCTGTTTTCCTTGTTCCCTTCTGGGAGGAGGCTCCCTGGTATCTGAAGCAGAACATCCAGATTCAGTCACAGATTTGTCCCATACAGTCTTAACCTTGTCAACTCTAAAGCTTCCTCCTTCCGTTATGTATTCAAGATGGACAGTGATTAATAGTTATATGTTACTTATATGTAAGGATGTAAGTCTAAACATATGTTGTATATAGAATGTTTTAAATGTGTGTTATGTATGTGTACACTTTGAGAGCAAGCAGCTTTCATTTTTAATGTGTGCCAATCTGCCCACAGTAAAAAAAAAAATGACAATAAAGGTTATCTATCCATCCATCCATCCATTTTTCACACTTACAACTTTTGTAGCATCCCCATGGTCACGTGATCAAAATTCAGATGCTTATGAATTCATACTTATGACCATTGCTGTGCCTCAAGGTGATGTGATCCCCTTTTGTGACCTTCTGACCAGCAAAGTCAAGGCGGAAGCCAGATTCACTTAACAACCGAGTTACTAACTTATCGACTGCAATGATTCACTTAACAACGATGGCAAGAATGATAGTAAAACGGAGCAAAACTCACTTAACAACAGGAATTGTGGGCTCAATTGCGGTCGTTAAGCCGAGGACTACCTGTCAGGCACTAATTTAAACTTATTTTTCAGAGAATCGTGCCAAACCTCCCTCTATTTTTTAAACTGTTGAACAAAGGTTTGAAAAACAATAAAAACTACGTTTCCCAGATTTCCCCATTCCGACGTGACTATGCCGTTCACGTGAAAAGCTCGGGTTGCATCTTTGGCTCCGCCCGCCGCCACCTGCTCTCGCACCTCTCATTGGTCGTCATCATTGCTTATTCCCGCCTGCCTCTCCTTGGACCGCTCTCTACCCCGCCCCTCTTACGTCATTTACTCCATCCCGGCTTTCCACATATTGCTACCTACCTTGCGGTGATTACGCCGATGAACTAATCCCGCCCCTTTCGGCCCGCTTATGGCAAGGGTCCCCAACCTTGGCAATTTTAAGATTTGTGGACTTCAACTCCCAGAATTCCTCAGCCAGCAAAGCTGGCTGAGGAATTCTGGGAGTTGAAGTCCACAAGTCTTAAAGTTGCCAAGGTGGAGGACCCCTGCCTTCCGCCTCTAGCACATCCTCGGGTCCCCATTGGCCACCTGAGAATCTCCATAGCTGTTTCCCATTGGCTACTTTATGCCCCTTTCTGATTGGCCGGCCGCTCTCCTCCTGGCCGTCCAATCGGGTGTCGAGTTACCTCAGGAGCATTTTCCTCGCTCCGGCTGAGGCGGCGGCGGCGGCTGAGGCGTCTGAAGCGAAGCGGCGAGGATGGCGAGCCGGGGCCGGCGCTCCGCGGCTTGGCGGCCGTGGCTGCAGCTCCTGCTGCTGCTCTCGTGGCGGTGCGGCGCGGCCCGGGCGGCGGCGCACATCAAGAAGGCGGAGGCCGCCTCGTCGTCGCCCTCGGAGGCCCCGCGCTACTTGGACCAGGCCGAGCTTGGCGAGACGCTGAGGCGGCTGTCGGAGGAGGAGGCCCCGCGCGGCCTGGCGCGGCGCTTCTCCATCGGCCGCTCCAGCGAAGGGCGCGAGCTCTGGGTGCTGCGCCTCAGCGACGGCCTGCCGGAGCTCGGCGGCGGCGGCGGCGGCGGCGGGCCTCCCATCGCGGGCCGCCCTCAGGTGAAGCTGGTGGCCAACATGCACGGCGACGAGGCGCTGGGCCGCGAGCTGCTGGTGCGCCTGGCCCGCGAGCTGCTGGCCGGCTGGGCCCGCGGGGAGCCCCGGGCGCGCCGCCTGCTCGGCGCCACCGACCTCTTCCTCCTGCCCAGCCTCAACCCGGACGGCTTCGCGCGCGCCCGCCAGGGGGACTGCCAGGGCGACGGCGGGCGGGAGAACGGGCGAGGCCTCGACCTCAACCGCAGCTTCCCCGACCAGTTCGCAGCCGGCGCCCCCCAGCCGGACCTGGCCGCCGTGCCCGAAGTGCGGGCGCTGATGGAGTGGATGCGGCGCAACCGGTGAGGCGGGCGCACGTGGGGGGCGGGGCCGGGCGCGCGGGGGGCGGGGCCTGCCGGGTCTGCGCTTTGAAGGGCCGCCTCACTCCTAGTTGGGCCCCCCCCCCCGCGTGTCTATACATACCGGTATACAGTATATATGGGTGTGGGTATATATATGTATGTGTGGGGGGGTATATGTGTGCGTGTGTGTGTGTGTATATATATATATATATATATATAGGTAGGTAGGTAGGTAGGTAGGTAGATATAGATATATAGTAAGTGTTTTCCGGAGAAACCAGTCTAATAGAGCACCTGGTCTACTGTTACGATTGCTTTTGCCTTTCATAACAGTAGACCAGGTGCTCTATTACAGGGCTTTTCAACCTTTTCACCGATTGTACCACTTTTAGGATATGGCAATATTCGAGTACCACCTAGCAAGGTGTCAAAAACTTGGTGACAAAAAAAAAACCCTGTTCAAATGACATGACCATTTTTCACACTTATGACCATTGCAGCATGCCCAGGGTCATGTGATTTATATTTGGATGCTTGGCAACTGATTCATATTTATGATGGTCACAGTGTCCCAGGGTCATGTGATCCCCTTCTGCAACCTTTTGACAAGCAAAGTCAATGGCAGAGCTGCTGGTGGCCAACTGCTAAGGCGGGACTTCCTTCCCTCCCTCCCTTCCCTGCCTCCCTTTTTCTCATTCCCATCTCCTTCTGAAGGAAGAATTTGAAACCCCCCCCCATATTTTCTCTCTTCCATATATTCATCAAACAAGGAAAGGCCTCCAGAGACAGAAAAGACAAGCTGCTGAGTGAACTAGCTTAAAAAGGCACTTCCCCTTTAAGAATTAGCTACTGGCTAGAAAGGAAAGTAAGGAGCCCAGCTGGCACTTAAGGAAGAAAAAAAAATGTAAGTACTGGCTGCCTGCTAAGGCAGCCTCCCCAAATGGCTCCATTTGTAAGTAAAATCTGCAGCTCCAGAGGATTCTCTCACTGTAAGTCTTTGCCTGTGCTGGCTCTTTCCCTCCCCCACTCCCCTTGGCTAGGCAGGGCTGTGTACCACCTGCCACTCATTAATGTGCGACAAGTGGTACGCGTACCACAGGTTGAAAAGCCCTGCTCTATTAGACCGGTTTCACAGGAAAACACTTACTATATATCCTCCCTGGCTTCAGCTGACAGAAGTGAGGAGAACCTGTGGCCTAGAGGTTAATACAGCTGCCTAACATGCAAGCTGCCCAGATTCGAATCTCAGAAGGGTATGGCTAGCTGATGAGAGCTAAATAGCTCGAAATAACTATACTAGTCTCCCTTTAACTGTTTGTCAGCAAAATCTAAATTTACATATATATATGTGTGTGTGTGTGTATGCATGCGTGTTTATGTATACCGGTATGTGATTTATATTCTGTGTTGTGTGTGTGAGCTTGCTTATTTTCTTGCAGACGTTTCATGACCCTAACTAGGTAACATTATCAGTGCTAGGAGGAGGAGAGGAGGAGGAACAGAAGGAAGTGGACTGTGGGGGTCCTTGGTGCTCTCTGAGCTTGTTTTCTTGCAGACGTTTCATGACCCTAACTAGGGAACATCATCAGTGCTAGTAAGGAGTGCCGTTTGCTGTCAGTTTATATATTCTGGTGTCTTGCCTGTCTTGGGGATTCTTTGGTTGGGCTGTTTACTAATGGCTCTTTGGCAGTTTCTTGATTGGGGTATAGCCCAACCAAAGAATCCCTAAGCGCCCCCACCAACCCAGACAGGCAGGACACCAGAATATGTAAACTGACAGCAAACAGCTTACTAGCACTGATGATGTTACCTAGTTAGGGTCATGAAACGTCTGCAAGAAAACAAGCTCAGAGAGCACCAAGGACCCCTCATTTCAACCCTGAGCTACAAATATTCTCCTTCATTGATTATATATATAATGTAAATTCTATTTTTTAGATTTCTGCCCCACCTTTATTATTCTATAAGATCGATAACCTTTATTGTCATTTTCCTGTATACCCAATAGCACATATTAAAATGAACTGCAATAGCTCAAGACCACGAAAGTACCTAATACTCCTCCTTCCTCCTGTTTTCCCCACAATAACGACCCAGCCGGCTTTCATGACTAATACAGGACTAGAACTCATTGTCTTTTGATGCTAGATGAATCTAGATGGATCTCTATGGAGATTCTCAATCATCATTCTAAGTCATCTAAGTTGTCCCAAAGGTGTTTTTCAAAAAGTAACTGGACTTTCTTGGGGTTTTTTTCCTTGAAAACGGTTTGCATATCATCCAAGTACTGAAGAAGCTTCTTGCATGAGAAGCAAAATGTTTTCAAGGAAAAAAAAAACAAGGAAGTCCAGTTGCTTTCTGAAAAGCACCTTTGGGTCTTTTAATACTGGCTGGCTTAACATTGAAAATCCTCAGAATGTCCATATCCTTTTTGTACTGCTGGAAATAAGGTAACTAAAGAGGTGACTTTTAAATAAGGTTAGAATCCTCCTCCTCTTCTGCTGCAATTGATCCATTATATTTAGGGCATTCCCTCTTTTTGGTTGTGAGGTTACATAGCTTTCAAGTATCCATTGAAGTTTCTGCGAATTGGTTTTGCTGCTGCTGATTCAAACACAACTCCTTTGGTAGAAAAAATAAATACTTTTTATCTCCAAACTGCTGGGATTTTGATTAGTGACATTCTGTTTTGTTTTGTTTTTTTTAAAAATACAGATTTGTGCTTTCTGGGAACTTCCACGGGGGAACTGTTGTTGCAAGCTATCCATTTGACGACTCAAAGTCGCACCAGTCCTCTGGAATATACAGTAAATCTGCTGATGATGAGGTTTTCAAATACCTGGCAAAAGCCTACGCATCAAACCACCCAATCATGAAAACGGGCACCCCAAACTGTCCTGGGGAAGAGAAGGAAACTTTCAAAGATGGCATCACCAATGGAGCTCAGTGGTATGATGTAGAAGGTAGGTTGACTTGATTGCCAGCTAATTGATCGGAGCCTTTGGCTGTAGAGCAGCATAGATATGTTAGAGATAAACTGCCATATATGCTACTGAAAAGAGAGTAGCCTAGCAACAAGATCTGTGTTGGCTATTGATTCTGCTTGTTTAAATGTCATTGTCGTACAGTAGAGCAATATATCAAGAAACCATCAGGTTTAATTCGTATGGAGCACATGTTAAGCTGAAGCACTTGTGTATGGCTTGTTTGGGCATATTGCAACTGGTTAAGGTATTTCCCCACACACACACACACTCACCCACAAAGCTAGAAGAATGCTATACAGTCCATGTGATGGATGCAGCTGCTCTTATTCTAACTAATATGGGAGACAGGTTGTTCGTCAAGTAACCAGGCCCTTTGGCATGTAGGCTTTATGAGTAATAACCAGCACTTCGAATTGTGCTCAGAAATAAACCACCAAACCAGTGCAGCTTGTGGAAGCAGAAGTGTTACGTGGGCATATTGAGTCATACTCACCCCTGCACTTAGCACTAGTTGAAGTTTCTAGGGGGGGTATCTTCAAGGGTAGCCCTATATAGAGTGTGCTGCAATAGTCAAGCTGCGAACTGACCAGGGATGAGTGATGGTCTGAAGGTCGCTTTGATCCAGCAAACAGTGAAACTGTCAGTGATGATGATGATGATGTTGGAAGGGACCTTGGAGGCCATCTAGTCCAACCTCCTGCTCAGGCAGGAAACCCTATACCATTTCAGACAAATGGCTGTCCAGTCTCTTCTTAAAAACTTCCAGTGTTGGAGCATTCAGAGCTTCTGGAGGCTGGTTGTTACACAATATCTGCCTAGGTGATTAGATCCTGCAGGATTGGCACACTTTCAGTTCCTTCAATTAAATAATGTTATCTATTGGAACCCTGGAAATCTGCCTTCTGTAATGGAACCTAAAGAATGAGGTTCCCCCCCCCCCCCCCCGCCCCAAGAAGTATATGACCCCCACTCTGGTGTTGCTTGTAAGAACCATGAATTCCTGATTATTCATCCAGGCCTTTCCCAAGACCCAGGCTTCTGCAGCAATAATTTATGAAATACTCAACTTCTAGGAAAGATTGCAAAAGCATGTAAAAGAGCAGGTAAACAAGGAGAATATTGTCTTCCAATCTTACGAGTAGTAAGGTTTCTTTATGAAGAAAAGTAGATATCCTTCGGCATTTAACACAGTAGAAAAAAATTACAAAATCTGTTGTGCTGATGTCTTATTTGTGACAGATACGTTCATGGCTAATTATCTGCTTTTGGTTTTGTTAATTGAACAAAGGATGACAAATACTGTATGTTATGCCAGTGGTTAGCTTTGGTATAGCAGCTGTTGACCTAATTGTACAACTATGTTCAGTTAAAATTATTTGTGATCCTGAAAACACATTCAGCATCACAAAGAATAACTAAAATCTAACCAAAATGTTGTTTAAAATACCTGTACTGGATTTTTGTGTGTGACTGATTTCTTATACAATAGACATTTCTAACATCACCTGGACCTGATTTCTTGTTTTACAATTCTGCAGTTGGTTGTGTTGTCTTTATCAGGGTGGATGCTTGATAATTTTCTATTGAAGTTTAAATATTACTATTTTACATTTTGTAAGATGCCTAGAAATGGTCGCTTTAATTTAGCCTATACATTTGATTAAACTAAAAATGTTCGGAAAAGAAATTGGATTGAATTAAGTATGACTTGTTGCTAAGCGTATAGGATTTAGAGTCTCTTTATATTATTTTTTAAATCACAGTATGTTGGGTTAAAGAAGCATGCAATTTTTTAAAAATTCTAATTAAATGCTCTAGATCGGAGGTCCCCAACCTTTCTTGGTTGGTGGCCCGGAAGGAAAGGGAGGGGCAGGTGCCTGTACGCACACACGTGAACAGGGTTGCGCATACATGCCGCAAACAGGGCCACGAGCACGCGCATGATGCGAATGGGGTCATGCGCATATGCGCAATGCTCACGGCAACACTAGCACCCGCAACCCTCACGACGAGGCTAGCGCCCACGTGATCCTCGGCGGCACTAGCATGCGGGGTGGTGGTGAATGCATGTACAAACGCGTGCTCACTGGCCAGCCACTCGTGGTCCGGTGGCCAACAGGCCACGGACCAGTAGTGGCCTGCGGCCCACAGGTTAAGGACCTCTGCTCTAGATCTAACTATTCTGATTTCTTTTTCAATAATTTCATCTAAACTAGCGATAAACAGATTAAACAACCACATTTCTAAGTCCAATTATCAAAATATAATTAGTTCATTGTTATCAATGGAAGAGAAATAGTATTTTGAAGCCATGGATTATGCCTATTAATAGTTTTATATAAGGACTTCATTAATTTTGTCATTATTAAGATAGGTGTCAGATCTAATGAGAAAAAAAAATTATTCTAATAAAATTAATAATTTAGTCAGCAGATTTTTGCACGGACCAAATGTCTTATTTAAATAAAGCCATTTCTTCTTTTTATCATCAATCAATATCTTTTTTTCCTGTTAAATAGCCTCCATTTCTGTCTCTCTCTTCTCATAGTGAACACACCCAAATACTGGAATAAGACATGAGCTTGATTATATTTACAAGGATTGCTAGGTTTAATGAACTGTACAAGGAAATAGAATGAGTAAATAGTTGTAAAACTTACAATTATTACTCAGCTCAAACCAGGATATCCTGAAGGAGCATATTTTCTTTTTTTATATTTACAGATACCTCTTATTAGTAGAAAATTATGAATTGTAGATTAATTCTTTGCTATCACATAAGAGGAAAATGCATGTTTTATATATAGCAAGCAGTGTGATGCCCTCCAGGTATTTGAAGTAAAAATCCCACACACCCCTCATCACTTATCATAAGGCTGCTGATGGAAAACATTTTTTTTAGTATACTGCTATAATTCACAACATCTGACAATTAACATTAAAATATCACAAACCTAAAACTCATAAAACACCATTCTTGGAGGGCACCAGTGTGTCACCCCTGCTATATTTTATGGCAGTGGTAATAATAATTGAAATAAATGTTAGCTTCTGGATCTCAGTTTGTGTTTGCCTTTTCCTTCTATCTTCGTTTCTTGTACAATACCTTCTTAAATTGTACTTCTTTTTAAAAATGCGTATCACAGAGACCAGCTACAGTGTTCCCAACTGTATTTCCTAGTTCCTTAGTCCTGCTTTTTATGCTTCACGGCATTTATTGGGTAAACCTTCCTGCAATCTGTTTCTTTCTCATTAAAATAATAATGTGACAAACGGGCGCCGCTCATTTTATAAGCACATCTGTTAGTAGCTGTGAACTTCAAAACTTGCATGTTTGCTTAAGAGAAAATCTTTATTAGCACTGTAGTATTTACAGTACCTCTTTAAATCCTTTAGACAATTTCCCATGTTACATAAAGCTAATTATCTATTTAGAAAACTCCTGCGGCTGCCCATCTTAGACATGAATTCTGACAGCCTAACAATAGAAAATAGAAATAATATAATGAAACCTCTACCATTCTAGACAAAAGACACAATACTCATAGCACAATAACCCAGCCACACCTATATTAAGCTCATCTAGCATTCTGGCTCGGTTTTAGTCACGCCTTTTGGAAAACCAGGAGATTTGGGACCTTCTAGATCTCAGGGGGAAGACTTCCATCTGGCAGGTGCTGCAGCAGGCAAGGCATGACTCCTTGATCCCCAAAGCCTTGACCTTGCTTAACGGATGGGATGTGGACTTCAGCCACCTTGTTGCACCTGAGAAGTCCTTAGGGATATGTGGTCTCACAAGTAAATTGGCCCAGTGCACATTCCAGCACTTTTAATAGCATTTAGAAGCCTACTGAGAACCAGCACAGCTTGTGTAACTTGGGCAAAACTGCATCTGCTGTTAAAAAAAATCCCAATTTTGATGCATCTGCTGTTGCATTCTAAACCAATCAGACCCCTCACATCCTGGACATAATCTGTTTCAACTTCTCCCCTCTAGGGCATTGCATGCCAAAACAACTAGACACAAAGACAGTTTTTTTCCCCTGTGCCATCACTCTGCTGAACACTTAATTCCCACAGCACCGTCTTCGGCCTAAGAAATTTACCCATGTAAGAGGCTGTATGGCTACCGGCATTATCTTTGTCATCTTTTCATTTCTCACCTTTTCTCATCTTTCCGACTAGCTTCTCCTATTGGTATTTTATGATTTATCACTTGCTTGTATCTTATGATGAAAGATTGTAACTATGATTTATGATCTGTGACCTATCACTTTGTTGTATGTATGTACAGTGAGAGCTTATGCACTGGAGACAAATTCCTTGTATGTCCAATCACACTTGGACAATAAAGCCATTCTATTCTATTCTATTCTATTCTATTCTATTCTATTCTATTCTATTCTATTCTATTCTATTCTATTCTATTCTATTCTATTCTATTCTATTCTATTCTATTCTATTCTATTTTAATCCTATTCTTATTTTAATCCTATTCTTATTTTAATCCTATTCTTATTTTAATCCTATTCTTATCTTAATCCTATTCTATTCTATTCTAAACTTTAATTACTTTTCAAGGACAGTTGTATGTTGAGCACATTGCAATAATCCAATTTGGAAGTGACTAGGGCATGGCGAATTGTCAGTAGGGCCTCCCACTACAGGAAAACGTGCAATTGGCACACAAATATGTACAACAAGCCGGCACCTGCTCTTCAAACGAGCTGTGAGTCTAGAAGGACTACCAAACTCTGGGGGACCACTAGTCCATTGAGAATTAAACATGAAACTAGACTCAGGAGACCTGAAAAGCCAAAGCCACTCCATCTTGAGTTGCAGTCTGTTCCTGCCCATCTAGACTCTCACAGCCTCCAGACACTGAATAAGCATCTCGGTGGCTTCATTTACCTGACCAGAGGTGAAACTGTATAACTTGAGTATCATCAGCTGATCTCTCACTCTGTGCTGTTAGATGCCCTTGTCCATTGTTTTCATTTTAATGTTAAATAGAAGTGGAGAGAAACTGATGCCAAGACGAATCACCACAAAATAGTGCACACACCAGCACTCCTAATACCATGCACTCCACTATTAGTTTTCCAAATAAGAGTTTAAATATATAAGAATCTACAATCCCACCTTCTTTAGATGTAGTGAAAGAGGCAAATTATATCAGTGTGGTACTTAAATACATTTAAATTAACATACATATTTAAATATCAATATGGTAGACTTGAAAGGTTAGGCCTATTCTAAGCATCAAGTGTTGACCTGAAGAATAAAAAGAGAAGATGAGTATAATAAAATGCCTCAGACATAATGAAAAATCGGGGCTCCTATATATTAGCATGTAAAGGTTTTTTTTGTAAACATGAATACATATGACAAATAGGGAAGTTGCATGATCTCAAAGTTATCAATTGTTGTTTTTAAAGTAGCAGATACCTTTCTGATTTTTCCCCTCCTCAGTGGTCCTTTTTTTCTTTGAAAGTTGTAACTTTTTTTCTAGCTTGCACAAATGGGTTTTCCAGGCTACTGAAAAATGCTCATTTGAAATGGTGTGAAGAGAGTCGGTTGATTCAAAAGATTGTTCTTTGCTTAATTATTTCACGATTCTTTCTTTAAATTCCTTAGGTGGAATGCAAGATTATAACTATCTTTGGGCTAACTGCTTTGAGGTCACCTTTGAAATTTCCTGTTGCAAATATCCACCAGCTGCTCAGCTTGAGCAAGAATGGCTGAATAACCGGGAATCTTTGCTCGATTTTATTGAAAAAGTAAGATTTGACTTTAACTCTCTTCTTGGCTATATTAGCAAACAATCCATGTATATTTGAGTCTATCTTTGTTCTGGAAAATGAAAAGACTTCATTCATCTCTGTCAGGGCTTTCTTTGCCTGTAGATTTTGAATATGCTTCTTGTTTGTCAGCTCAGCTCTCTGCCTAATCCCTTTTGACTCATAAATTGGACCAAACATAGTATTTAATGTTCGTATGATTGTTTTATGGCCCATATAAAGCTTAGCATTGTTCATACCAAATGAAATAACAGAAAACGTAATTGTGGTACACCAAAATTCAGGCAATATTTAAACAGAAGGAAGTATCACTGATCCATGTTTGAATTTTTTTTTGTTTCAAATCACAAAAAGACGGTTTAGAGAGATATACTAAGCTGTAATAATAATTGTGTTTAGTTTTAGCAGTTTTGTAACTCCAGTTAATCGTATCCCGTTTATTAAATTAATGGTTAAGCAAGCCACAATCAGATCTGTGTTAATCAGATCTTTGTCTCAGTTTCTTATCACTCTTAACACATTTAACAATTACTCAACTAAGCAGGGAATAAGTAAATTAATTTTTTCCCCTCGCTCCAGTTCCTTTTCTTTCATTTGCCCAGAGTAAATGTCAGGGTTAAAAGTGTCCAAAGCAAGCCCCACCCCATAGTTCACCCGGTCAGTTCAAATAGGCCAGTGGTGGCGAACCTATGGCATGCGTGCCAGAGGCGGCACTCAGAGCCCTCTCTGTGGGCACACGCGCCATGCCCCGGAGATGGCAACCGTCCCTCTTCAACCAGCTGCCCGCTAACTCACCGAGGTCCCACGTGGCCGGATGCATCCCCGCATGGCTGGTTTCCCTCCCCCCCATCCCATCCCATCCCTCCTGGCCTCGCATGCTCTATTCCCGGGCACGACCCACTGCATCGCCTCCTCAGCTGTCGGCCGGCCGTCCAGCTCAGAGGCGGCTTCTCTGAACTGCTGGCGGCGGGCTGCGGAGCTGCTGACAGACACTGTCGGCCCCATGCGCTCGCTGGCCTCTGTGTGTGTGGGCTGATGGTGTCAGGCATCCCCGCCCTGCCTCTCCTCGCCTCGCCTCACCCTGCAGGACGAGCCTCCTGCCCACCGGCCCACCTGCCAGAGACCCCCTAGATCTCCCCCAACCCTGCCCGGCCCTCACAGGCGTCCCTCCCCACGATCAACATCGAGGTGACCACGCCCACCTGTCACCCGGCAATAAATAAGTGGGTTTTGGGTTGCAGTTTGGGCACTCGGTCTCTAAAAGGTTCACCATCACTGAAATAGGCCAATCCTCAGGTGTTAAGTCCGTTGTGGGAAAGAGGAGATAACCCCAGGCTGTCTCAGGGCTGCAGTGATGTTTTGTCGTCCCTTGCGAACGCGAGATAAACCAGTTGCCAGAGGCGCATTCCTTTCTTCTCCCCCCCCCCTTTCTAGCTGACATCAAGGGGAGAGATAGTTTACAGAGGAAGTATGCAGAAACAGTAGCGATAGAGGAAACCAAACCAAGGCAATAACTGGCAGTGCTTCCCCCCCCTCCCCTCCAGGAGCATGGCAGAACCCAGGATTGTAGAGAGAATAGAATTTGAGTTAAAGAAAGGAAAGAGACCCCTTAGAATATGGGTTCTGACAGTAAAGTTGGTTCTTCACAAGCTTTATCCAGTATCCCTTATATTATCTAAATTCTCTCAGGTTTTTCACTGTAGCCGTGTGTGCTCAGAAATACTCAAAAATACTTTATCTCAAGAGTCACACATAGTTCTTTCAAAATGACTTCCTGTTCCGATCTCTCTTTCATATCTAAAGTCAACACTGGCAATATTCACATGTCAGACTAAATGGTATCCCTTGTATTCAGCTATTGATTATTAGAGTCAAGTATATGCAAACTCTTCTACCTTTCAAGGTATGATTAAAGAATGGCTGAGCATGGACCCAACTGCTGACTGTACAGACATGTTATATTAAGCCATTTCATGTTTTCACAGTTTAGGTTATTGTATCCTAATCCCAGAAACTTCATCATTTTGGTGGCTGTAAATCACAGTCAGTATCCTTCTGGGGATGGGAGCTAATCTGTGCAATCTGTGGTTCAGGGTGTTGTCCAGATCTTGACTAAAGGATTAAGTCTGGTTAAGGAGTCATTTGTCCTTTTTTGAATGTAGCACAGAGTGCTGGCAAAGTTGAGCTGCTCATATATCAGCAGCAGTATTGATAATTTCCTTTTTTCAATAACTTCATAGGAACCCCCATTTAATAACAGAGGGGCTAAAGGAAAAATTAGCTTTGGTCCAGCCTGCACTTGTCATTTTGCTGTTGTTCACCTACTAAAATTCTCCCAAAAGTTGCAGCCTGGCAATCACCACAGAGGTTACTGAAATATCAATTAAAACAGGAACAGATCATGGTTTGTCACTGTTATCACCATTACTCAGAGAATTAGTCACCCTGTCACACACTGAGAGCAGCCCTCAGTTTCTAAACCTGTTGTCTGAAATCCTTTTGGCATGGAAATAGTTTTCTTTCATCTAAGTTCCCTGAGGAGAAGGTCTTTATTTTTAAACCAAATGGCTTAAGGCATGTATTGCAGCAGCATATGAAACCTGCCTAAACTTGTTCTGATAATTCACTCTGCCAGGGTAGTGGCCATGTATACAATCTCTTCCCTTTTTCATCTCTTACTGAAATAATTGAGAACCGTGCATAAAACACACTAAAGTCTAAAAAGTTGGTATCTTATCCTGAAGCAATCTTTTGCTCCCTCTTCCACAGTTTCCACTCCCGTTGCCTACTCTGTTAGCTGAATATTTCCACAAATGCTTTTTCATTTAAATTTAAAGAGTTTACTTAAAAGAGAGCCAGTTCGGTTTAGTGGCTAAGGTGCTGGCATAGAAACCAGGAGATTGGGAGTTCTAGTCCTGATACGGCATGAAAGCCAACTGGGTGACTTTACGCCCTCTCTCTCAGCCCAATTCGTCTCATAGGGTTGTTGTGGGGAAAAAGAGGAGAAATATCAAACTTGTATGCTACCCGTCTTGCCAGAGGCGACTTTTTTATGTATGTTTGCCACTTTGAGTTACTTATAAAGAAATAAGGGATAAAAATTTAATAAATAAATAAATGGCATAGTATTGTATATTTCCCATGAGGATTCTGTTGATGCTTTCAGGCCACGTCCTCGTAAATCAATAGTTGGCTTGCATAAAACGCAGCAATTGGCCGTAAATTTATTGACACCTTCCTCAGTCTTCTAGCTGTGGAGGAAATTCTTTCACTTTACTCAGTGAGCTTCTTAATACATACTCTTGTCTCAAGCTCCTTTATGAAATGGAAGCAAGATATATCCAATACCAGCAAAATATAAAATGAGAAACCCATCATTAGGTAGTTATGTCACATCAAAGGAGAAACGACATGATGAAGAAAGACAACTGTGTTTCATTTGTATAGTTTTATTAATGAATGGTAAATAATGCTGAATATGAAATCAATACAAAGTAACATAATAACATTAGATAACAGATATTTTAATGTAACATTCCCTTTTATACTTGCCAGTTTCCACATTAATTTCTATTGAAGCTCCTGTCAATAGCCATGGCAATAAATAAAGATGCGCTTTGCGTAGCTTCTTGAACATAATTTTATATTCTAAAGCCACGTGAATTCACCAGCTGTTTTGAGTAAAGCAGTGCACAAAAATGGCATGTTTATCTGTAAAATTGGACCGAGTTGATTCATCTTTCGTTTTTACAAGCGTGACTCAAAAACACACAACTGTCCTCTTGTTTTTCTTGGCATTTTGGTTTTGAAAGACCGCCTGTGTTCTGTTTCAGTAGCCATGGCAGAAACAGTCCCCTAGTTACAGCAAAAGAAATCTAAAACTGCAAGCAGAACTGATAAAATCTATAGCAGCTTCATAAGTTTCATTCCATCTAAAGGTTAATGCAGATGTTCATTCTTTCTGGTGATGTTGCCAACTGCTCTAGTTATGTAAAAGTTGTGCTATTCTTTGCCAATTTTTCCTTGTTCTATCCCTTACTTTATTTCATTTTGTTTTTATGTACAAGCTTAACAGCACCCTGTAACTTTGCAAGGATGAGAGAAAAAAAGAACATTGCACAGGTCGCTTAGCATGAAATTAATAAGTTACTGAATATGAGAGGAATAATGTAGCCTCATGATACTAAAGATTTTTACAAAGTGTTCTGAATCTAATTCCCATTTATTTAATACAGGTACACATTGGAATTAAAGGATTTGTGAGAGATTTGGTCACTGGGGCTGCCTTGGAAAATGTAACCATTGCTGTGGCCGGAATTGCTCACAACGTTACAACTGGACAGTTCGGTGACTATTACAGATTGTTGGTGCCTGGAACCTATAATATCACAGCTTCTGTCACGGGGTAAAGTATATGGAGCAGGCATTTGGTTATCCTTGGCATAGCTGCTTCTAGTAGGGAGCTGCTTTATAGCAATAGCGCTTAGACTTATATACCGCTTCGTAGTGCTTTATAGCCCTCTCTTAAGTACTTTACAGAGTCAGCCTATTTGCCCCCAACAATCTGGGTCCTCATTTTACCGACCTCGGAAGGACAGAAGGCTGAGTCGACCTTGAGCCGGTCAGGATCGAACTTCTTGGCTGTGGGCAGAGTCAGCCTGCAATGCTGGATTATAACCACTGTGCCACCATAGCTTCCTTCCTTCTCCTTGTTTCCCTTCCTTCTCATCTTCCTTCCTTCCTTCCTTCCTTCCTTCCTTCCTTCCTTCCTTCCTTCCTTCCTTCCTTCCTTCCTTCCTTCCTTCCTTCCTTCCTTCCTTCCTTCCTTCCTTCCTTCCTTCCTTCCTAAGCAATAGCACTTAGATTTATCTACTGCTTCACGGTGCTTTACAGCAGTTTACAGAGTCAGCCTATTTGCCCCCAACAATCTGGGTCCTCCTTTTACCGACCTCGGAAGGACGGGACGGCTGAGTCAACCTCGAGCCGGTCAGGATCGAACTTCCTGGCTGTGGGCAGACTCAGCCTGCAATGCTGCATTCTAACCACTGCACCACCAGGGCTCTGCTAATATTTGTGGAAATATTAGAAGCCATTCTTGCTGCTTTGTCTCCTTTTGCCATAAACGAGGCAGGTGCTGTCATATAGTCATGCTGCTTGTGCAGACAACAAAAGGGCAGGCACATAGAAAAGCAAGAAAGGAGACCATTTGCCTATTTAGTTCCATGAGCATTAAGCTTAGCTTCAAGGCTTCTTTCTTAAGGGAAACCAAGTGAAACCTGATGCTGCAGCTAAGCAGACATCCATAATGTGGCTTTGACATGGGACCCTTGAGTTCAGTTGAGAAATAATAACGTTGCTATTTGGTCTTATTTTTTCCATTGGTGAAACGGGAACAATAATCAAAATGAATCAATATCGGTTGTCCTCAACTTACGACCACAATTGAGCCCAAAAGTCAGGCAGTTGTTAAGTGGACTTTGTTCCATTTTGCGACCTTTCTTGCCACAGTTGTGAAGTGAACCACTGGCACTGCAGTTATTTAGTAACAGGGTTTGTGAAGTGAATCTTGGCTTCCCCCGTTGACTTTGCTTGCCAGAGGTTTGCAAAAGGTGATCACCTGACCCCGGCAGACCGCAACCGTCATAAATGTGAGTCAGCTGCCAAGCGTCTGAATTTTGATCATGGGACCATGCAAAGGCTACAATGGTTGTAAGTGTGAAAAACGGTCATAAGTTGCTTTATTCAGTGCCTTTGTAACTTTGAACAGTCACTAAATGAACTGTTGTAAGTCGGGGACTACTTTTAAAGGGCTTGGCTTTAAAAATGCTATACAGTAGTGGCCAAAATTGTGGAAACCTTTTGGGAAAAGTGTATTTTTGAGGTTTGATGGCTAATAATACCACTTTTTTTTTGGAGTAGTACCATAAAGTTATATATCCATGGAAAGATAATTTAATCAAGAATGTAATGCAACATAGTTTGTTCAATTATCCGTACTGTATTCTATGAAACGTTATAGTCAAATAACCAGAAAAAGGAAGCACAACTTGCTTAGGTTGATATCAGGTAGCTTTCCTTCATCTGATTGTAGCCAATGAATTGCATGAGTGTTTAGAGAGCCAATCAGGTGTCATCTTGTTTTGGCAATGAGCCAGTCAGATCATAGTAGGATTCAGTTATCGATGTCATATAATGAAGCTGAGAGGAGGACATTTGTCAGTGTGTTATGTGATGGCTATCACGTTGGGTGGGTTTTTTTGTGTTCTTTCATTTAGTGAGCTTGTAAAACATAATAAAATTAAAGTAATGGTGCAAAGAGTTGACTGGTGGCCCAGAAAGCGATGCAAAATAGAATTATTAAGTGAACAAGGCTACAGTTATAAAGAAATGAGAAGAAAAATGGGTGGAAACTTAACCAAAGGTGGCATTTCTACTGTACACTTTTCCCAATTTGGGCCACTACTGTATATACAGTGAGGAAACACAATACTGTTGTGTTTCATACTAATACTAATATATCATAAGCTCCCTTGTATCCTATGAATCTTCTTAGTTTATCTAGTTGTACGAGGCAATCTTCTTCTTGTATTTTTATTTAAAATTTGTTTTGATAGGGACGATCTCTTTATAGTCACATGTGCGTGAAATGAAGCCTTTCTTGGTATCACTTAGTTCCGATGTCTTGAAGCCATCATTCCCCTGGTACATTACCCAGCCATGCCTTTCCCATGAGGGAGCAAGGATGATTGGATGAAGCCAGGTTTTGGGGATATGATACTTGAAGGCCTTGCCAATATGGGGAGGAGACATTTTATCTCTTCGTGCTTGGCCTGCTCTGTGCCTTTCCAAACTGGGAAGAGTAAATTAAAATTAATCTAGTGCTTAGAGATAACATTTCCGTTGGGAGTTCGCAAAATGTTTTTAATTAAAATACATTTAAGTATGAAATGTCTCATCCTGAATAAAAACTGCTTTGAATAATTTTGCGAGCATTTCATATAGGCAGACATCCAAAATGATTAAAGCAGCCTGTTTCAAGCCTGGCAAAAACTGTTTAACCCTCGAAATTTTGAATTTGCCGTGATTCAGCTTAAAGCCTTCCCCCCCCCACTCTCTTGTATTTCAAAATACTCCCAGTTGGGAGCTCTTAACCATTGCCCCCTCTCAGAGAGGACCTGCTTTAAAATATTCCAGGTACCCTAAAGCAGGCCTTCCATAAAAGTCAGGTGCTATCTGTGGGATGGTGAGGCATATTTGCCTCCATCCTGTAACGTCTGATCCTAAAGCTAAATAGTAATCTAGTCCTTGAAACAATTTAATAGAATAACAGAGGGGGAAGGGACCTTGGAGGTCTTCTAGTCCAACTCCCTGCTCAAGCAGGAGACCCTAAACCAGGGGTAGGCAACCTTGGCTCTTTTATGACTCGTGGACTTCAACTCCCAGAATTCCTGAGCCAGCATGGGGAACTATGGCCCCTTCATAACTGGTGGACTTCAACTCCCAGAATTCCCGAGGCAGTATGGGGGAACTATGGCCCCCTTCATGACTGGTGGACTTCAACTCCCAGAATTCCTGAGCCAGCCATGCTGAGGAGAAATGGAGAGGTTTCCATGCTGAGCCATGCTGGCTCAGGAATTCTGGGAGTTGAAGTCCATGAGTCATAAAAGAGCCAAGGTTGCCTACCCCTGCCCTAAACCATTCCAGACAAGTGACCGTCCAGTCTCTTCTTAAAAACCTCCAATTTGGAGCACCCACAACTACTGGAGGCAAGCTATTCCACTGGTTAATTGTTCTGTTAGGAAATTCCTCCTTAGTTCCAGGTTGCTTTTCTCCTTGATTAGTTTCCGTCCATTGCTTCTTGTCCTGCCTTCGGGTGTTCTGAAGAACAGGTTGACCCCAGATGTCTGCATGTAGTAATGGGATTAAAGTAAACTCGACTAGGGTCAGCCTAAAAGCAAATTGTTCCCTCTTTTCCCCCACCAGTTATCTGCCAGTCACCACAGAGAACATTGAGGTGAAGGAAGAAAATGCAACTGTAGTGGACATTTCCTTGCATCCCGCCGTCACAGGGTTGACTTCCAGCCCTACCACCCGGGAAGCTCTGATAACTGCCAACAACTCTCTTACCGACGCAGCAACTACCACTGCCGTAAACAGATCAACCTCTGCTCGCCCGGTGATCCAGCCAGATGATTTCCGCCATCACCACTTCCCTGATATGGGTATCTTTCTGAGGAAATACGCCACTGAGTACCCCAACATCACCCGACTCTACTCGGTAGGCAAGTCCGTGGAACAAAGGGAGTTGTACGCGATGGAGATATCAGATAACCCAGGCATTCACGAAGCAGGTAATCTCCCATTGTATATTTTCGTTGCATGATCTAGATCGGGGGTCCCCAATCTCCTCCCCCCCGGTCCGTGGATCAGTACCGGGCCGCGGCATGCCAGCAACCGGTCCGCGCAAACAAGCAAAGCCCCATCCGTGGGATGCAGGCAGCACGCAAAACCACACATTCTCCAGTCCGCAGAAAAACCTTTCTCCACGGAACCGGTGGTCCCTGGTGCCCAAAAGGTTGGGGACCTCTGATCTAGATTCTAGTATTTTTAAAAAATGGGAAAATATTTCTCCCTAGTTCTATGGATTTTGAATAGGTTCTGTTAACCGAGTTACCATTTTTCAAAGGTCGAAAGACCAATGTCCTGTAATCTTTCCTCATAAGCGAGTTGGTCCAATTTTAATTTTTGTTTTTAAATATATTTGCTCTGAAATAGCCATTTTTAATTGCGGTGATCAGGGCCAACTATATGCAATAATTATTGTACAGTGATACCATTGTAGAGTATTACGATTTTGACGGTTTTAATTCTGCTCCTGTAATTAGCAGGTGGAGAGGAATTTTTCAGAGTTCTTCATTGCATATTTTTGTTTTTTACCACATTACATTTTTAATATGTTTTTCTACCAAGTTAATTTTGTAAGTAGGATAGGAGAGTAACAACATTTGAAATGTTTCTTTTGCAAGCCTGAGGAAGAACTTCCTGAAGTAACAAAACATATAAATGCTGATGGACTTCTAAGTTTAAAATAATCATTTTTAAGGCCAAGTTAATTGAATTTTAGCTTGAATCTTTAGTTTAAATGTTGACATTTTGTCAATGATTTCAAAGGTAGCTTTTACTAAAGAGTCTTGTTTAGGCCAAATGAGTTTTTACTTCCTAAGGTTTATGTCCATTATAAGTTCTGTTAACATTATAGACCATTTGTTTGGCACCTAAATAAAGCAAAAAAGCAATTAGTATTATTTTTGTGAATTGCAAAATGTTACAATTCCAAAGCATTAGATATGTATGTATTTATAAGGTACTTATTTATACATCTGAATGTTGTCTAACTGTCTTGTATAACTTGTGGCATGAGCAGAGCTTGGATTCATTGGTGGATGGCAGATGGTGTTTTTCAGTTCATGTTTAGAAACTAAACAGGAAGAGAGAGAACTGAAATGTCCCTCCCTCCCTCCCTGTATGTTCATGTTTGCATGTGCTTTGATCTACCTCAGCTTCTACATGTGATCATATATAGACAGACTGCTAAATGCATTGGCTAAACTGCGCGCCTCTGTTCCTCATCCAGGTGAACCGGAATTCAAGTATATTGCCAACATGCATGGCAACGAAGTAGTAGGAAGGGAACTGCTCCTCAATCTCATAGAGTATCTCTGCAAGAACTATGGAACGGATCCCGAAGTGACTGACTTGATCCAAAATGTTCGGATACATATCATGCCATCCATGAACCCCGATGGCTATGAAAAGTCTGTAGAAGGTAGCCTTGCATGCCAACTTTTTTCTGACACTTCTAGTAAAGGCCCAACGTTGGGCAAGGGAGGGTGGTGGCTTCATAAGGCAAACCGCTCCAGCTTTTTCTCATATGTGACTCAACTTTAACCATAATGTACATAAAGAGGCCTCTTTCTTTTCTGTGCTTTAGCCCAGAGTTTCTTCTTTTCCTTGACTCATCTCTGTTCCTGTTTCCTAACTTTTCTCCATTGTACTTCATTTATCTCATATTACAGAAGTAAGGACTTTCTCGAGCTTAGCTTGACGCTGTGTGGTCATTTTCACGTATTGTTTGCCGGCAACAGTGCCGTTGATCTTTTCTGAGACTTTCTCTTTTTTACTTCCTGGCTCCTTGTGTTCAGACTCTGATCCTGGTGATACTAGGCCTCATGGTCGTCTTATACGTCAAAACCTGCACTTTAAATTACATGTGAAGGTCTGTCAGGAGTCAGTGCAGGGCCAATAAGACAAATGTGATCGCCTGCCAGTGATGGATGCCGGTTAACTTACGGGTTTTTGAATTCTGGATCAAATGCAATTTTTAAGTGCATTTAGTGCTGTGCCATGTAAAGCACACTGCAGTAGTCTAAAGCAGGGCTTTTCAACCTTTTCACCGATTGTACCACTTTTAGGATATGGCAATATTCGAGTACCACCTAGCAAGGTGTCAAAAACTTGGTGACAAAAAAAAAACCTGTTCAAAGTTGCAATTGCACTGAAATGACTTATGACCATTTTTCACACTTATGACCATTGCAGCAACAGGGTCATGTGATTTATATTGGATGCTTGGCAACTGATTCATATTTTATGATGGTCACAGTGTCCCAGGGTCATGTGATCCCCTTCTGCAACCTTTGACAAGCAAAGTCAATGGCAGAGCTGCTGGTGGCCAAGTGCTAAGGTGGGATTTCCTTCCCTCCCTCCCTTCCCTGCTTCCTTTTTCTCATTTCCATCTCCTTCTGAAGGAAGAATTTGAAACCCCCCCCCCCCCATATTTTCCCTCTTCCATATATTGATCAAACAAAGAAAGGCCTCCAGAGACCGAAAAGACAAGCTGCTGAGTGAACTAGCTTAAAAAGGCACTTCCTCTTTAAGAATTAGCTACTGGCTAGAAAGGAAAGTAAGGAGCCCAGCCGGCACTTAAGGAAGAAAAAAAATGTAAGTACTGGCTGCCGGCTAAGGCAGCCTCCCCAAATGGCTCCATTCATAAATAAAATCTGCAGCTCCAGAGGACTCTCTCACTGTAAGTCTTTGCCTGCGCTGGCTCTTTCCCTTCCCCACTACGCTTGGCTAGGCAGGGCTGCGTACCACCTGCCACTCATTAATGTACCACAAGTGGTACGCGTACCACAGGTTGAAAAGCCCTGGTCTAAAGAAGTGGTGATTATAGAGAGTCTGTGAGTACCAGGCATTTTACATTAAGCAATATACTATCCTGTTTTCATGGTTTAACTTAGCAAAGCACTAGAGAAAGGAAATGAAAGTTTACATCAGCCCAGCCCACCCAGGTGGGCATGGAAGGTATATTGTGGACCCCGTCAGCTAAAGAATTCCAATTGGCAGGGTCCAGAAAGAAGACCTTCTCTGCTGTGGCCCCCACCCTGTGGAACGGCCTCTTCCCAAGGGAGAGGCAGGCCCCCACTTTCCTGGCCTTCCAAAAAGGCATAAAAGCATGGCTTTATGGCCTTGCTTGGGGCTCACAGGGAAGCATGGAGATGTGGGACTGATTAGGGCCCTCCCTCTGCCTTTTAATTAACTTTTAATGTTGAATGTTAACTACTTTTGCCTCTTTTAATTTTTATATACATTTTGTTTTATGTTTTCACACTTTAGAATAGAATAACAGAGTTGGAAGGGACCTTATAGATCATTTAGTCCAACCCCCTGCCCAAGCAGGAGTCCCTACATCAGGGGTAGGCAACTTTGGCTCTTTTATGACTTGTGGACTTCAACTCCCAGAATTCCTGAGCCAGCCATGCTGAGGGGAAAGGGAGAGGTTTCCAAGCTGAGCCATGCTGGCTGAGGAATTCTGGGAGTTGAAGTCCACCAGTCATAAAAGAGCCAAGGTTGCCTACCCCTGCCCTACACCATTTGACAGATGGCAGTCTTTATTTGTACACTGCCCGGAGTCCCTGTGTGAAGGAGATGGGCAGTTTCAAAATTCGATTTTAAGATTTTATCAGCAATTTAAACAGCTGAATGGAAGTCTTTAAATTTTAGTTCGCTGATTGGCTTCAAAGGAGTAACCTTGAACGCAGCCCTAAAACAATGGAGGATTGGTGATAAGCAATAAATTTAAAAAAAGAGTTGGCAGGTATAATCTTACTTATTAAATCTACAATAGCTGCCCATCTCACGAATTTGATTCTGCGGCGTAAAATAACATCTTAAAATAGCCATAAAAACAGGAAACGTGTATATAACTTGGGACGATGTTGAAAAGCTCAGACACAATAGACCAGGGGTCTTCCAACTTGGCCCTTTTATGACTTGTGGACTTCAACTCCCAGAATTCCTCAGCCAGGCACGTGTGCCTGGCTGAGGAATTCTGGGAGTTGAAGTCCACAAGTCATAAAAGGGCCAAGTTGGAAGACCCCTATAATAGACCTATCTCTGAGGGGTCCTTGGTGCTCCCTGAGCTTGCTGATCTGACAGTAGACAGACATTAGCAACATTTATAGATTATACAAGAGACAATCCATCAGCCCAAAAGAGAAAAAAAAACTCCAGCACCTCTCCACCAGTAATCAGCACTCAGATCAGCATAGATTAACTCCAAGGTCACCTTCAGACCTTCAATCCAGAAACTGCCAAACAGTAAACAGCCCAACTAGAGAATCCCTAAGCCCGCCCCCACCACCCAGACAGGCAAGACACCAGAATATAAACTGACAGCGAACAGCACTGATGATGTTACCTAGTTAGGGTCATGAAACGTCTGCAAGAAAACTAGCAAGCTCAGAGAGCACCAAGGACCCCACAGTCCACTTCATTCTGTTCCTCCTCCTCTCCTCGTCCTAGCACTGATAATGTTACCTAGCTGGGTCGTGAAATGTCTGCAAGAAAATAAGCAAGCTCAGAGAGCACCAAGGACCCCATATAAACATACACACACACACACACACACACATATATATATATGTGTGTGTGTAAATTTAGATTTTGCTGACAAAGAATTAAAGGGAGACTAGTATAGCTATTTCGAGCTATTTAGCTCTCATCAGCTAGCCATACAAGGACCCCTCATTTCAACCCTGAGCTACAGATATTCTCCTTCATTGAGACCCATCTCTGTTCTCGAGGGATCCAAGGCCAGTTGGGAAAACCATGTCTTAAGATGTCTCTGGACGGCCAGTTGGATCAGGCCCAAGTTTTGCCTCAGGGCTCCTGATGTGCCACAGCAGAAAAGGCTCCCTCCCCGGGTCCCATCGCGCGGCACTCCTGAGCAGACGAGACCCCCACAATGCCCTTCCTGCCTGACCTGACGGGAATCGTGCATGATTTGCACAGTTTACACAGGAGCAAATAAATAGCAGGGTTAGAAAGAAGGGTTAGTGTCCCAAAGGTGTTTTTCCAAAAGGCAACTGGATTTTCTTGGTTCTTTTCCTTGAAAATGTTTCGCTTCTCATCCAAGAAGCTTCTGCTTCTTCTCTGAAGAAGAAGAAGAAGAAGAGGAGGAGAAGGAGAAGAAGAAGGAAGAAGAAGAAGGAGAAGAAGAAGGAAGAAGAAGAAGAAGAAGAAGAAGAAGCAGCAGCTTTTTGGATGAGAAGCGAAAACTTTTTCAAGGGGGAAAAAAACCTCAAGAAAATCCAGTTGCCTTTTGGAAAAGCAACTGAAGAAGCTTCTTGGGTGAGAAGCGAAACATGTTCAAGGAAAAAAACCCCAAGAAAGTCTAATTTCCTTTTGAACAGAACCTTTGGGACAACCATGACTTGGATGATTAAGAATCTCCACAGAAAAGAAGGCTTAGTATTTATTAGTGTAAGAGCCGTGAAATAGGGGCTGTGAAAAAAATGAAAACAATGAAAGTCGGGTTCATTCATGAAAGAAAGACCGAATTTGACAAGTCTAAAGCTCGTGCCTTATTTAGCAAGCCACAACTTGGTGTGTGAACGGTAGCTTGTTTGGCTACACCTTGAATTCTTTCTAAAGAAGGATTTTTTTTCCAAACTGAATGTTGGATTAGTATGAATGTTTATAATGGCTTGGGGCCAAGGTATATGGCAGTAACAGCTGCCTCATGAGCAACAATTTGTGGTTTTTCATACAGTTCGGTAGATCTCTACAAGCAGAACTTTTAAAAGTTTTTGAGGTGAATAAAGTGTTGGGCGCAGTTTTCATTTCTATCTTGATGATTATAAAATCTCTTTAAGACTTGGTAAAGGAGAATTACAGGGGGGAAAAAGTGTCTCTTGCTTTGCCCTCTTTGGAGTGCAAATTCTGTGTGCAGAAAGGACAGATATTGATAATGGCTAAAAAGCACAGATGGTTCAACCAGGCTCTGTTCTGCTTCTCAGGAGACGTATCAGGGATTTTTGGAAGGAACAACAGCAACAACTATGATTTGAATCGGAACTTTCCAGATCAGTTTGTCCAAATTGCCGATCCCCTGCAGCCAGAGACCATCGCTGTTATGAACTGGCTGAAGACCTACCCCTTTGTGCTATCTGCCAATTTGCATGGAGGTAAGAGGAATGCAGGCCAACTGGTCTGGAAATGTACAGCACTTTTATTCTAGACACAGTTGAGCCCAAGGCCGCACTGCAGGAAAACGTAACAATGCATGGAAAGGATTTTCATTATATACTTTTATCTGATAATAGTTTACAGGTTGGGATTTCTGGCCA
This sequence comes from Azemiops feae, assembly GCA_023970755.1. NCBI lineage: Eukaryota > Metazoa > Chordata > Lepidosauria > Squamata > Viperidae > Azemiops > Azemiops feae. The sequence goes on along the minus strand of JALGBA010001509.1, from coordinate 118,229 downwards.
AGATCCTCCAAAAGAGAGCCTATAAATTAAAACAAAAACAAAAACGTGTTCGTATTCAGAACATTTGCTCTTATTAGGGGTCACTTTGAAAATGATTAAAGTTGCATTGAAAAGAATGCTGCGTGAATTACTCGCTTGATTGGTTTATCCAGTTTATTCTTAAAATTAATATACCACCCACCTCGCTGTCCAAAGTGACTTTGGGCGGCTTAAAAATGTAATCAAATTAAATTCTCTTAAATTTGTTAAAACAGTTTTGTTTTTTCCCCCCAGATTTCTGGAAGCTTGGGGAAAAAAAAAAAAAGACATGCCTGTTTTAATAAGTAGCCCGTAGGTGTTGTTCTTGCATGAGGTCCAAAGAACTTCAGGATCATTTTTTAAAGTATGCACAACCCTGAACGGGTTCTGAAAGGTCTAGTTTCCCCTTTTGTTGGAGGGGGGCTTAACGAGTACATTTCCTCTGCCCTGGCTCTTGATTTTTAAGTACAAGTAGCAAGCAGGTGTTCCCTTGCCGCATCTTGTTCCATTCCCCCTGGAGGATTCTACTCATTGTTATCTTTATTTACCTGGATTAGTTTTGTGGCTAGTTGCGAAATCTAGGCAAATAGTAGTATTCTGGACTGTGAAGGTGAAACAACAGCCTTTTATGTTACGATTAATTTACTCAAGAGTGATAAAATCCTGAAAGCTATTTTTTTTTGCCCTTTGCAGGATCTCTGGTGGTTAACTACCCCTTTGATGACGATCAGCTAGGAATTGCCACCTATAGTAAATCCCCTGATGATGCTGTTTTTCAGCAGCTAGCTCTTACCTATGCTAAGGTAACAATTATTGGAAGGTGTCTCCAGTGGATCCTGGAACCTCTGAGATCCACTAGCTTACATATCATACACGCTTATATATTGTGATGTGTGGATTGTGATTCCTGGGCGGGGGAGTGTGTGTTACAAGGAACTGAAGAGAAGTTACATTTTGTTTAAGCTGTCAGGCTTGCGCAGACAAAGAGCAATTATATAGCTCATGGTATGTATAAAGCATCCACAGTAAGATACACACAAGAATTAAAAGACAATTCAACTAAAATTTAACAGTACACGATGGCACAATAGTCCAATGGCATTACCATTGGACTATTGTTAGTTGTAAGCTGTTAGAAAGGCCTTCTGGAAGATGTCTTTGTTTTTAATTTCTACTCGTTTTGAGATTATTATTTATTATTAAATTTATTTGCCGCCCTTCTCACCCACAAGGTGACTCTGGGAAAGATTCTGTTGGATAACAGAATAGCAAAAGCGACCAATTTTAGCCATCTAAATTGGGCATATATGATATTTACCATGGTGGGGATTATAGTAATGTTGTGTATTTATTATGCCCTTTGCTTCTTTTTTGTTTTTTGTTTATATTAATTACTAGGAGCCCTTGCTAATTATTGCAATATGTAAAATAATATTAATAGACTCGAGAATGTGATGAAAAGTGTAGCTTTTCTAAATGATCTGTTTGTTTTTGCCCAGCCCTAATTGCAAAGAAATCATTTGTTTTATTCAGTGTGGGGTTGGAGAGTTTCACACAAATTCATTAAATCTTTTTACGGAGTTCACAGTATCACAAAGTTTAAGGACTCCTGCACTAATTCATAATGAAATATGTTTGTGTGACACGATATGTCAACTTAGCCATTGCGCTTTACAACCAAGATTCACAGCAGTGAACAACTTTTTTTCAGTTTGACTTTTGTGGAGGCCATATGCCAAAAAAAAAGAGAGAGAGAGAGAGCAAAGAGGTAGGTATGGCTAGCGCCTTAAATAGATTTAAATTAATTCAATTCAAATTACATTGGATCAGTTAAATACAGTTTCTCTTGTCACTTCAAAAAAAAATAATAGAATTTTCTGGCAATTCCTGAGAGGATTGTGCCGATAAAACATTTTGTGAACCTGCATGTGGCCTTGTGGAATAAATTTTACTCCTCTGGTTTATGACTTAAGGTCGTTCTGAAACCAGCCGCTTTAATTATTTTATAAATCCAGAAATGATAGCGTACTGTAAAGGGAAGTGACCAGGGGACCCTAGAAGATTTAATGCAAAATGTTTGGAAGGCACTAAAGTTCCAAAAAAACCCAGAATTGTTAATTGCACACATAAGAGTGTAACAAGAGGACCTGCTCAAAGTATCTGGAGAGAAACAGTAGAACAATGTGATCCGAATAAACTCAAGTCAGCACTTTCAATAGTTGTGGGTGACATTATTTTTAGTTTTACTTATTTCTGCAAAAAAATGCAGGTCCTTGTGATCTTGATTGTAGTTCCTACTAGGTTTTCTTCTATTACATTTGCATCAACAGGTTGCTTGGATTTTAGGGAAGTAGAGGGATTTTAATTTAATTTTAAATAGGGACTCTGATAATTATGAAACTTGGTGGATAATCCTCACGTAGCCTAACCTGTCTCACAGTGTTATTTAATTAAAATTGCAAGAGACTGGTACACTGGATTAATGTTGGGATAAATAGGTAGTGATTTTTTTACATATTTTGATTTTTCAGTACCATCCACAGGAATAAAAATGTAGTTTAGAGTTGATTGTATACAAACTACTTACTTGTACCCTGTTTAGAGTGGAAGTTGAAAAGTGATATAAAAAAATCCATAGTGGTGTAAGACTTGGGGTTTTTCCAATCTGAATTTAAGAATGTATAAACCCGTGTCTCTTTGGGGTCAAGGTGAACTGCTGGTGACATCATGTCCCATGATTGTTTTCCATGAGTGCCTGACCTTTTCCATCTGGCATGTTTCAACAACTAGCTGAAAGGCCTAGGATTTCCTGGTTGTCTCCCTTCCAAGCGCTAAACAGGTTCAGCCTGCTTAGCTTTATAAAGAAAGTCACATGAGATCACGAGGAACTTCACCTCGCTGTGATCTGTTAACATCACGCTACCGCTCAGGCATGGATTAAACGGAAACTCTTTTCACGAAAAGATTCTCTGTGATTTCAAGCGTAACATAGGAATCAACGGCCTGAACCCGAATTCATATTCTGCTCTTTCAGGAGAACGTGCAAATGTTCCGGGGCCACCCATGCCACAACTTATATCCTGATGAATATTTTCCTCACGGCATCACTAACGGAGCGAATTGGTATAATGTTCCAGGTAAAGCATTAAATGCTGGAGGTGTTTGTTGTGGGGGTGGGTGGGGGCGACAACATCTGTGGGCCTTTTGTGTGCAAATAAGATCCTTAAATCCCCTTCAGGTTGTTCTGAGTTTCTCAAGATGAGAACTTTTCCTTGTAAGCCAGCCACGATGTTTTTCTAGGGCTGTGAAAAACATTTTTTTAAAAAAAACAAAAAACAAAACACCTTATTTTAAGATCAAAACAGTTTCGACTTTGAGAGTTTTGAATTTGGAACACTTTATTTGAACTGTTTTGCCCACCACAGATGTTGTTTGCTTGTTATACATGAATGAAATCCTGGTTTACACGATGTAACAATTACAAGTCAGTGTTTAATGAGGAAGCTGCGTAATGTTCCAACCGCATTTCCCTGAGTTCCATTTTTAAAAAAATAAATACTGCCTCCTACTGCTAAGCACAGGTGTTTAAGAAAACAGTATGTATTGATACTAGGTTATAGTTTGAGGGAAATAGAGAAGAACCTTTAAGGAATTATTGAATTATTTATGTTTGATTATATTGTTTTCTTTGGATCATTGACCACCCTATCTCCATGTGGATTCTCAAAGCACTCTGTTGTAAAACCAAAAAATACTAAAAACTTGTTACAAAAAAAAGAAAAAAAAGAAAACAGTTCTGTACTCCAGTTGGCATTTTAGGTTTTTTTTTTTTTTTAGTCCTTTTTCTATTTAAAGTTTGCTCTTATTTCACATGACTTTTATTCGTTTCTATTGATATAAAAGAAGCACTGCTATTTTTTTTTAAGCACTATGTAGAGTTGAAAATGATTCTGCTTTCAAACTCCTTTTCCTAAAATGGCATCTTGATTTACAGGTAGTCCTCGACTTTCAGCCATTTATTTTAGTGACCCTTCGAAGATACAACGGCACTGGAAAAAAGTGACCTATGACCTTTTTTCAGAATTACGACCGTTGCACGGTCGCGTGGTCAAAATTCAGACGCTTGGCAACTGACTTGTATTTATGACAGTTGCAGTGTCCTGGGGTCACATGATCCCCTTTTATGACCTTCTGACAAGCAAAGTCAATGGAGAAGCCAGATTCACTTAACAGCCATGTTGCTAATTTAACAACTGCAGTGATTTCCCTTAACGACCGTAACGAGAAAGGTTGTCACGTGGGGCAAAATCCACTTGACAAATGTCTCACTTAACAACAGAAACTGTGGCAAGAAAGGTCATAAAATGGGCTAGAACTTTTACTTAACAACCGTCTTGCTTAGCAACAGAAACTTTGAGCTCCATTGCGATTGTAAGTCGAGGGCTTCCTGTCTTTTGTTCCACAACGTCAAAATATTGTGGTTAGACTTTCACCTCTGTGGGATTAATTTTATTCTCATGATGCAAAGACCTTTTTGCCACTAAGCAGACGCGGTTAACGCCCCTTCTGATCCTACTCATTCCAGGTGGCATGCAAGATTGGAATTACCTGAACACCAATTGCTTTGAGGTGACTATCGAGTTGGGCTGTGTCAAATATCCCAGGGCAGAAGAATTGCCTAAATACTGGGAGAAGAACCGCCGGTCCCTGCTGCAGTTTATCAAGCAGGTAAGATGATCCGCAGCCCTGCAGGATTAAGAAGTGGGTCACCTATGCTGCTGCATACTGCCCAAGGAGAAAACACAATCAGAATAACAGAGTTGGAAGGGATCTTGGAGGTCTTCTAGTCCAACCTCCTGCTCAGGCAGGAAGCCCTATTCCATTCTAGACAAGAGGCTGTCCAGTCTCTTCTTAAAAACTTCCAGTGTTGGAGCATTCACAACTTCTGGAGGCAGGTTGTTCACTGATTAATTGCTCTCACTGTTAGGAAGTTTCTCCTTAATTCCAGGTTGCTTCTTTCCTTGATTCCTCCCTCCCTCCCTCCCTCCCTCCCTCCCTCGGAATAATAGAATAATAGAGTGGGGAGGGACCTTGACGGTCTTCTAGTCCACCCCCCTGCTCAAGCAGGAGACCCTATATCATTTCAGACAAGTGACTGTCCAGTCTCTTAAAGACCTCTAGTGATGGAGCACCCACAACTTCTGGTGGCAAGCTATTCCACTGCTTGATTGTTCTCACTGTCAGGAAGTTTCTCCTTAATTCCAGCTTGCTTCTCTCCTTGATTAGTTTCCATCCATTGTTTGTTGTTCTGCCTTGCAGAGTAGGAGACCCCCTCTTCTCTGGGGTAGCCCCTCAAATACTGGAATACTGCTATTATGTCCCCCCCTAGTCCTTCTTTGCTCTAGACCAGTGGTGGCGAACCTATGGCACGGGTGCCAGAGGCGGCACTCAGAGCCCTCTCTGTGGGCACGCCGCCGTCGCCCCAGTCCTAGGCCTTCAGCTGGGTTTTATAAAACCTTTTTGCTTTAGGCCTCCGCCGCCATGTGCAAAAAAAAAAGGTTCAATCAGTCAATTTCAACTTCTCGTGGGGAAAAAAAAGATCTTGCAAAGTTGGAATTGATTGATTGAACTTTTCCCACCCAGTCTGCCGTTACTACCGCAGCCATGCCCACCCAATGGGCCACACCCACCCGGCACTCGACGATGCATAAGTGGGTTTTGGGTTGCAGTTTGGGCACTCAGTCTCTAAAAGGTTCGCCATCACTGCTCTAGACCCAGTTCCTGCAACCGTTCTTCGTATGTTTTAGCCTCCAGGCTTTTAATCATCTTAGTTGCTCTTCTCTGCACTTTTTCCCCTGGCCCTTGTTTCCTCATCGGTTTGGGAAGGCACATCAAAGACTAATAAAATCTTTTTTGCCAGATGCACAATTCATCCATCTCTCCTCACTTAGGTTCACCAAGGGGTCAGAGGGTTTGTTTTGGATGCCACTGATGGACGAGGCATCTTGAACGCGACCATCAGCGTGGCCAGCGTTGACCACCTAGTCTCTACCTCTAAAGCCGGGGATTATTGGCGCCTGCTGACTCCAGGAACGTACAAGATCACGGCATCTGCCCGAGGGTAAGCCACGCGGCTTTGTATTTCTAATATCCGTTGCTTTCACCTGAAAGCCGTGAAAGCCAGCTGGACAACTTTGAGCTGATCACCAAGAGACGGTGAGTTGTAGTCCCTCCTTAGCCAATAAAGCCAGCGGGACAACTTTGAGCCAATCACCAGGAGACAGTGAGTTCTAGTTCCACCTTAGCCATGCAAGTCAGCTGGGTGACTTCGAGCCAATCCCCAGGAGACAGTGAGTTCTAGTCTCTCCTTAGCCAAAAAGCCAACTGGACGACTTTGAGCCAATTACCAGGAGACAGTGAGTTCTCGTCTCTCCTTAGCAAATAAAGCCAACTGGACAACTTCGAGCCAATCCCCAGGAGACAGTGAGTTCTAGTCTCTCCTTAGCCAATAAAGCTAGCTGGACAACTTCGAGCCAATCCCCAGGAGACAGTGAGTTCTAGTCCCTCCTTAGCCAATAAAGCCAGCTGGACGACTTTGAGCCAATCACCAGGAGACAGTGAGTTCTAGTTCCACCTTAGCCATGCAAGTCAGCTGGGTGACTTCGAGCCAATCCCCAGGAGACAGTGAGTTCTAGTCTCTCCTTAGCCAATAAAGCCAACTGGACAACTTCGAGCCAATCCCCAGGAGACAGTGAGTTCTAGTCTCTCCTTAGCCAATAAAGCCAACTGGACAACTTCGAGCCAATCCCCAGGAGACAGTGAGTTCTCGTCTCTCCTTAGCCAATAAAGCCAGCTGGACGACTTTGAGCCAATTACCAGGAGACTTGGAGTTCTAGTCCTATCTTAGCTATGAAAGTCAGCTGGACAACTTTGAGCCAATCCCCAGGAGACTGGGAGTTCTAGTCTCTCCTTAGCCAATAAAGTCAGCTGGACAACTTTGAGCCAATCACCAGGAGACAGGGAGTTCTAGTCCTATCTTAGCTATGAAAGTCAGCTGGACAACTTTGAGCCAATCCCCAGGAGACTGAGGGCTCTTCTTAAATGCGCTGGAATTAAATCACCTGTTCCCTACGGAGAGAAACCATTGCTGGTATTTTCCGGCTTATTTTTGTAGGAATTGTAGTATTTGCTCTCTTCTGCTGTTAAATGAAGGCTGACTTCATTTAAACTGAAGTTTAATCGAATTCCATTGCTGCACCTCGATTAAACTTCAGTTGCTATTAGTGGAAAGAAGGTCGTGTCTTTTTATTCTGATGCTGGAAAAGTACTCGAATATCTTGGGACTATAAGAAGTTGATACTAAATGAACTACAGGGAGTCCTCAACTTACAGCAGTTCAATTGTAACGACTGAAGTTGCAACAGCACTGACCAAAGTGACTTACGACCGTTTTTCACGCTTACGATCATTGCGGCATCCCCGTGGTCACGTGATCAAAATTCGGACGCTTGGCAACCGACTCATGTTTATGACGCCTGCAGTGTCCCTGGGGTCACGTGACCCCCCTTTGGCGACCTCCTGTCAAGCAAAGTCAATGGGGGGAAAGCCGGATTCACTTCACAGCCATGTTGCTAACTGAACGACTGCAGTGCTTCACGTCACAAATACAGCGAGGAAGGTCGTAAAATGCAGCAAAGCCCGTTTAACAAATTACTTAACCCCACAGAAACGTTTGTGCTCATTTGTGGTTCGCAAGTCGAAGACTATCTGTAAAGGCAGGCAGCTCATTGGAAGCGCTCACAATAAAGCTACAGCTTAAATCAGTGGTGGCGAACCTATGGCACGGGTGCCAGAGGCGGCACTCAGAGCCCTCTCTGTGGGCACGCGCGCCGTCGCCCCAGTCCTAGGCCTTCAGCTGGGTTTTATAAAACCTTTTCGCTTTAGGCCTCCGCTGCCGTGTGCAAAAAAAAAAAAAGTTCAATCAGTCAATTTCAACTTCTCACGGGAAAAAAAAAGATCTTGCAAAGTTGGAATTGATTGATTGAACTTTTTAGTCCCACCCTGTCTGCCGTTACCACCACAGCCATGCCCACCCAATGGGCCACACCCAGCCAATGGGCCACACCCACTCGGCACTCGACAATGCATAAGTGGGTTTCGGGTTGCAGTTTGGGCACTCGGTCTCTAAAAGGTTCACTGGCTTAAATCATTTGGACACAATGCAAAGGCTACAGTCGTTGGAGAAGATTCCCCACACTTGGAAAAAAAATTAAAAGACACAAAAGAGGCCTATGACAAAGTGGCTAGATATACAGGTAGTCCTCGACCTACGACTACAATTGACCCCCAAATTTATGTTGCCACTTTTGTTAAGTGAATCACCGCAGTTGTTAAATTAGTAACACGGTTATTAAGTGAAGCCAGTTTCCCTATTGACTTTTTGTGTGTCAGAAGGTCGCAAAAGGGGATCGCATGACCCCGGGACTCTGCAACCGTCATAAATATGAGTCATTTGTCAAGCATCCGAATGTCAATCACGTGACCACGGGGAGGCTGCAACAGCCATAAGTGTGAAAAATGGTCATAAGTCACTTTTTTGAGTGCCGTTGTAACTTTGAACGGTCATTAAGTGAAGTGTCACAAGTTCGAGGACTGCATGTATCGCTGATGACCGAGCAGAAGCTTACAAAAACAGTTATTGGCAAATAGTCTTAGGTAAAAGTATGTCTCTTGGGGTCACAAGGAAGAAGAAGAGACTGGACTGAGTCACATCTCACTCAGATTTAGAAGATGGAAGATGGGGCAGAAGCCTCTTAATCCTGCACAGTTAGGGCTCTTAAAATAACTGTATCTTCTATAAACGAATAAATGTTCTCACCTTCCACGTTCTTTGGTAATCCCTGGGCAATACCTTTTCCTCAAAAGTTTGCCTCCTGCAATTCACATATTTCTTTTTTTTTTTGAGATGCAATCAAATCCACGCAGTAAGACGATAAAAGAAATGGGGAACTTTTTATTTCAAAAATACAAATGCAGCATTCTGATTCCCCAATCAAGCAATTCAGCTATGTGTCTATTATCTTTCTGTAGAAATTTTCCTTTGCATATATCACAGTATGCTGAAGTTTAATACTATAATACTTCTGATTATCTTCTCAGTCTATTAAAACAGCAGCTCTGGTCATAATGCTGCAGCTTTTATCCCCCGTATTGAAAGTCAGAAAGGATGTGGTTTCATGAGCAGTGATAAGATGTAGGTGGAATTGCGGTATGTGCCTGAGCAGATAGGAACACTTACAGTCATTTTTTGAATTACATACAGACCGGGGGGGGGGGAATTAAGAGGCATCTCCTTTCTTTGTGTGGTTCTGTTTTATGAAGTTTGAGTAAGAATGTTTCTACGGCCTCCGTTTGTAAAGAATACTAAATAAAATGAATATGTCTGCGAGGAGTAATTATTATTAAGGTTACCTGCAATTAAGCTAAAGTAAAATTTAAATGAGGCATCTTAATTTTTGTAGCGTTAATGATTTAAGAAGCTGGGAACGTCATAGCCTGCCAAATTCTGAATGGCCACATCAACCTAGCCCTCAGTAACTGCATAGATTTGGTAGCGAGGCTTACTGTGATACAGGCAGTCCTCCATTTACAACCATTTGTTTAGTGACTGTTAGAAGTTAAAAACGATACTGAAAAAAGTAACTTCCAGCCGTTTTTTCAGACTTAGGACTGTTGCTGCCTCCCCACGGTCGGTCATGTGATCAAAATTCAGACGCTTGGCCACTGACTCATGACAGTTGCAGTGTCCTAGGGTCACGTGATCCCCTTTTGTGACCTTCTGACAAACCACATCAATGGGGGAAAGCCAGATTCACTTCACAACTCTGTTACTGACTTAACAACTGCAGTGATTCGTGTCAGAGCATGCACAGCCTTACTGCGCTGAGATAACCCAGGAGTAAATACAGTAAACAGTGGTCTGTATTAAATGGTGGTTTATATCACACTCTCTAACATATACTACGAACAAAATACATACACTTGCCAATACAGCAAACTCCCAACACACAGCAGTTACAGCAGGAAACGGACGAGAGAGAACACAGCAGCAAAAAGCCTTCCCTTTTATACTCAGGCTCTTAAAGGGACGCAGACCCTGCTGAGTCATTCCTATCATTGCATCATCCAGCTTACATTGCCTCCGCTGGTTAGCCTTTAAATCATTATCCTGACAATTCATTTCACAACTGCGGCAAGAAAGGTCCTAAAAGGGGGCAAAATTCACTTAACGACTATCTCGCCCAGCGACAAATTTTTGGGCCCAATCGTGGTCGCAAATCGAGAGCTGCCCGTTAGGTCTTGGTAAAAGCTTGCTTCCGAGGAACGGTATTACCTCAGGCAGAATGAACTGTCTTTCTTTCTTTCCTCCATATTCTTAATTTGTTTTTTCCGCCTGTTTTTTTTGGAAGGTATAATTCAGAGACCAAGATAGTAAAAGTCGAAGAGAGCAGTGCAGCACAAGCCAACTTCACTCTGAGCCGAAAAGGCCCCAGAGTTGAAGAAGGGTCAGCACCCCATGTGAACGTGGCGGACTCCAGCGGGTCAGTCACCAAGGAGTTTGAAACCCTGATCAAAGACCTCTCGGCAGAGAACGGCTTGGACCATCTCCTCTTGGCTTCTTCAGCTGATGTTCAGCCTTCGCGCTATCGCCCCTACAAAGATCTGTCCATGTTCCTTAGAGGCTTGAATTTGAATTACCCAGAAATCACCAATCTTGTTAGGTATGTGACGGGACGAGACATTTACGTTCTGGGAAACCACAGCTGTGTTCCGTCGTTGGGTCACAAGATGGGTTCTTGAAAGAAAGCGAGGGGTCCTTGGTGCTCTCTGAGCTTGCTTGCTTTCTTGCAGACGTTTCATGACCCAGCTAGGTAATGTCATCGGTGCTAGACGGGAGTGGGATTGGGGAGGGAGGAGGAGGAGGACTGTGGGGTCCTTGATGCTCTCTGAGCTGGGTGGTTTTCTTCCAGACGTTTCATTACCCAGCTAGGTAATATCATCAGTGCTAGACGGGAGTGGGATTGGGGGGGGAGGAGGAGGAGGAGGGTGGGGTCCTTGATGCTCTCTGAGCTGGGTGGTTTTCTTGCAGACGTTTCATTACCCAGCTAGGTAATGTCATCAGTGCTAGACGGGAGTGGGATTGGGGGGGGAGGAGGAGGACTGTGGGGTCCTTGGTGCTCTCTGAGCTTGGTGGTTTTCTTCCAGACGTTTCATTACTCAAACTAGGTAACGTCATCAGTGCTAGTAAGGAGTGCAGTTTGCTGTCAGTTTATATTCTGGTGGCTTGCCCTGGCAGTGCTGGTGGGGGTAATAATAATAATAATTAATAATAATAATAATAATAATAATAATAATAATAAAGTTGGAAGGGACCTTGGAGGTCATCGAGTCCAACCCCCTGCTCAGGCAGGAAACCCTACACCATTTCGGACAAATGGCTGTCCAGTCTCTTAAGAGACTGATCTTAAGAGATTCTTTGGTTGGGCTGTTTCATGCTTGCTCTTTAGAAAGAAAGTTCAAAAGAAAATGATTACAGCAGTGCGGTCCGAAGTTGGTGTGCCCATCATTCTAAAAAACACTCTGCACCTGATCTAGAAAAGCTGAGCTGTATGGTGATCACTGCTAAATGCTGTGTTCTGCAGATAGATTGAGCTTTAAATCCCTCTATTTCTCAACAGCCTTCTTCCTTTGCTAATAATGGGGAAGGGAGTCAGCCCTGAAATGATTGCTTTGGTATCGGAGACATTGACCGTGCGTTTTTCACTTTAGGTCAACTTGTTTGGGAAATCACTGGGGATAGGCTTCCTACTTAAAAACGACAGCAGAACTTTCCTGAAATTTGCATTCTGCGTCAGGAAAAAAGTGAATCACTCCTCGTGAGATTTATAAAGTCAGCAAAAAAACATTCTGTTGTCGTGCTAAGTAGCCAAATGCTTCTTATATTCAGTCGCTGTGAATCTTAGTAATGTGATGGGCATCACGGGAAGATATGGGAATATTTCCTGGGATAGGGTGGGATGACTTAAAAAGGCAATAAACCTATGAGAAGCTTACACCTTAAATATGATATATATATATAAATAAAATGTCTGTTATCTTGAACTTCCCACCAAAGGAGCTGGAAACTACCTCCATTTGTTTGATTTTTCTCTCTTTTTTCCCCATGGAGCAATCTTGAGGTTCTTTAGTGGGAGGTCGTTTTCCTTGCTGTGCCAGTATCTTGCCATAAATGCCTCAATACGACGGGAAATGTTGCGTTTCATTTCTGCAGAATCAAAAGGCAGCCTAAAATTGCCATCTCTGTTTTTAAAAAGCAGCCAGTAGACTTCTACTCTCTCTTTATTTTGGCAGCTTGGGCCAAAGTCGGGAGATTCGTCACATCTGGTCCCTGGAAATCTCTAACAAACCCAATCAGTCTGAGCCGGAAGAACCGAAGATCCGTTTTGTTGCCGGCATCCATGGTAATGCCCCTGTCGGTACCGAGCTGCTCCTGGCACTGGCAGAGTTCCTCTGCATGAACTACAAAAAAAACACGGCTATCACAAAGGTGGGTCACCTGCAAGCATCTTAAGGTGGGCAACTATGGCCCCCTTTATGACCTATGGCCTTTAACTCCCAGAATTCCTGAGCCAGCCACGCTGGCTCAGGAATTCTGGGAGTCAAAGTCCACAGGTCATAAAGGGGGCCATAGTTGCCCACCCTGATCTACAGGGCTGTAGCAATTAGTTGTAGAGTTGCATATTGATCAGATCAGGTGGAGCATGAAAGGAACAGATTAGGCAGAACATGCATGTGTTAGAGCCCTATGGAAAACCATCTCAGGTAGTTGGAAATCTGAGGAGTGCAAAGGGGCTTTTCTCTTGGTGGTGGTGGTAATAATAATAATAATAAAAATAAAAATAAAAAAAAATAAAATAATAATAATAATAATAATAATAAAGTTGGAAGGGATCTTGGAGGTCATCTAGTCCAACCCCCTGCTCAGGCAGGAAACCCTATACCATTTCAGACAAATGGCTGTCCAGTCTCTTCTTAATAACTTCCAGTGTTGGAGCATTCACCGCTTCTGGAGGCAGGCTGTTCCACTGGTTAATTGTCCTCACTGTCAGGAAGTTTCTCCTTAGTTCCAGGTTGCTTCTCTCCTTGATGAGTTTCCATCCGCTGCTTCTTGTCCTGCCTTCAGGTGCTTTGGAGAACAGCTTGACTCCCTCTTCTTTGGGGCAGCCCCCCCAAATACTGGAAGACTGCTATCATGTCACCCCCTGATCCTTCTCTTCATTAAACTAGACATCCCCAATTCCAGCAACCGTTCCTTGTATGTTTTAGCCTCCAGTCCCCTGATCATCTTTGTTGCTCTTCTCTGTACTCTTTCTAGAGTCTCAACATCTTTTTTACATCGTGGTGATCAAAACTGGTCTTGGAATGTGCCAGATGAGGCCTTTTATGCGCAGTCATCCTGCCTTATATTTTATGAGACAGCTTTGTTCTCTTTTCCTACTGTTCCATCTCTTTATAAGTGTTGAAATATCCCACCCGAGAGTTGTCCCCTCTTCAAGAGTTTTAAAATATCCAAATCTGATAAGGGGGTACCCTTCAAATCACTTACATTGATTAAACAACCCTCTGTACCTTTCAAACTATGGTAAAAAAAATCCTCGGTCACATTACCGTAATTAATAAACGCCCACCTTTGAACGTTTCCCAATTTCATTAAAGTCTGCTGAAGTGGTTTTAGGATGCAAGGGAGGGGCGCCTGGTTCGGCAGAGGAAAGTCACTCTTTGCCCTCGCTTCCAAAAAACTGTGTCAGGGCCCACTTCAAAACCTCATCCCAAGAAAGCAGAACTCGTGGAAGCAGTTTCTTCCAAAAGGAACTTTTATTAGGAGAAGCTGATAGCAGGCATACTAAGACAGGATCTGAGGGTTTCCCGCTCAAATCAATAGGTAAAAGTGTCCCAAGCAAGACCCCACCCCATAGATCATCCGGTCAGTTCAAATGGCCCAATCCCCAGGTGGTTGGTTCCTCTTGGGAACAGGGAGATAACATCGGGCTGTCTCTGGTTGTGGTTGCGATGTTTAGGCGGCTCTTCGCACCTTCTCTGAGAGCGCGGAGATAACAGCAGTCCGCCGCCGGAGGCCGCATTCCATTCTTCCCCTCCCTTTGCTAGCTGACAGTAAGGGATGGGAAAGTTCAGAAGAAATAATGCAGGAAAGCAAAAGTGTTACATTGTAGCAATAGAGGAAGTCAAGGCAATAACCCTCAAGCACTCCCCACTCCCCCCCTAGGAGTATGGCAGAACCCAGGATGAGAAGAGAGAGAGATTCGGGTCAGCATGAAAGAAGAGAAAATAGCAAAAGTGGGAAGCGGGGAGGATAGGATTGGGGAACATATAGATATAGGTTCTGACAAACCGTCCGTGCCCATCAGCCTCCACAGAAGGAGCTAGTTTTGCCTTGCTGCAAAGCTTGGACGAAGCTGTGCCCTGAGTTAAAGGAGGCCACTCTCAGTTTTCCCAGCCTTCCTTGATGAGATAGAGTGGATTAATAATGCTCCATGAAATGGCTTATTTTTTGTTGAGTGTGTGGGAAGAAATTGTCTTCATCCTGGTTCATCCAAGCCGGGGATAAATAAAACCACATGGCGACTGCTTTGGGAAGAAGGTGACAGTTTATTGAAGAGCCAGAAAGATGGTTCTTGCAGGAAGGAGGAGAAATCAAGGAGAAGGACTGAGCACATGTGGAGTAGGTTTTTATGCCCTCTGAAAGCCTTTTGTTTGGAAGTTTCCTGTTCCTGTGGCATGAACCTGGAGGCTATTTCCTGTGTCACGTATTCTGACCTCCTGAGTTTAGCTGTGCCTCTCTGGTATTGTTGATGGTAATGGGTTAGTCCTATTATGTCCCATCTCAGGTGGGGTATGCAGATTTTAGGTCTTTTGTCTTCTTGATTTCCTAGCTGGCTCCAGCTTTCTGATGGTTATATCTGCATTTGTATAGGGCTGGCTCCTGCTTTGGGCAGGGTTGGCTTCTGCTTTTAAAAATCCTTTTGGGGAAATATATTTTTCTGCCCTTTTAATATTTCCTTCTCTGAGGGGCTGACTTCCCACAAGTGTTTGTTTGTTCTCCCCCCCCCAGCTGATTGAGAAGACGAGAATCGTGATTGTGCCGTCCCTAAATCCAGACGGGCGCGAGATTGCCCAGGAAGGCGATTGTACCTCCAAACTGGGACAGACCAACGCCAACGGCAAAGATCTGGACACAGATTTCGCAAGTAAGAGCAGGTTAATATTGACCTTTCTGGGCTGCACTTCGTCTGCACCAGGGAAGACCAGAAAGTTCCATACCTCCGACTCCCCCTGGGTTATTTGATTGTTTTAACATGTAGAGATTAATCGCGTGTCACTTGTTCTTACGTGTGATTCAGATTTTACTCCGGTGTGGCTAGATACCTTACCCGTGGTTTTGTTTGTTCAATTTATATAGTTTTTAATGTGTTGGGGGTAGGTTGTCCCTCACACAATGTGTTCTTAAGAATTTCTATTGTTTTATGGATTTATTTGAACCCTGTTAAGTCACCCAGTGTTGCGTAGCAAGTGAGTTGTCATATAGATTGAAGTAATACCAATAGAAGAGAATATATGTAGGTCAGGATTGAACTTAATGCTTTCTGAGCCTGTTTGTTTTCCTGTAGACCCATTATCTATCTAGGGAACATCTTGAGTGATAGGAAAGAGTGAGGTTGGCTCTTTGATTATGTATCTTAGCTTGTCCTGTCAGCGTTTGTGGGGTTGTTCTTTTCTCCTTGGTAGATCCTTGATTAGGCTCTTGTTTAGTATGTCTGAGATGGTAGTTCCTTGTTTAGAGTATTGGTTGAGTATTGTTTAGAGCAGTGGTGGCGAACCTATGGCATGCGTGCCAGAGGCGGCACTCAGAGCCCTCTCTGTGGGCACGCACGCCATGCCCCAGAAATGGCAACCGTCCCTCTTCAACCAGCTGCCCGCTAACTCGCCGAGGTCCCACGTGGCTGGATGCATTCCAGCACCCATGCGCTCACTGGCCACACCTACCCAGTCTGCCATGACCACCACAGCCACGTCCATCCAGTGGGCCACGCCCGCCTGGCACCCGGTGATAAATAAGTGGGTTTTGGGTTGCAGTTTGGGCACTCGGTCTCTAAAAGGTTCGCCATCACTGGTTTAGAGTATTGCCCTCAGCAGTCACCTGCAATTAACACCCAAAAAAGCAGGGGTTAACACCTGAGAAACAATCGAGTACTAAACAACAGCCTACTCAAGGAACTACCAAAACCCCAAGATTGGCAAGTTAAGCTACTGTATATAAATAGAGAGCAAAACCCAGACCCTCCTAGCACCGATGATGTTACCAAGTTGGATAATGGGGTAATGAAACATCTGCAAGAAAACAACCAAACTCAGAGAGCACCAATGACCCCACGGTTCTTCCCTGGCCTCTCCCCCTCCTCCCCTTTTCCTCCCTCCCACAGACCCCCCTCCCTTCCATCCAAAATATCTGCAAGCAAACAGCCAAGCTCAGAGAGCACTAAGGACCCTACAGGTTGAAATAGCAATTAGATCATCGGCATGCTTCTGCACCCGTGGCATTCTGCGTGGCGTCTTTACCCCAAAGTTGAACGTCTCTTAATTATTCCATTAGGCAATTCTTCTGTGGCCAGGGAGCCCGAAACAAAAGCCATTATGGAGAACCTGATACAGAAGCAAGACTTCAGCCTCTCCGTTGCCTTAGACGGAGGGTCCCTCCTTGCTACTTACCCATATGACAAACCAGTGCAGACCGGTGAGCTGATTCTTTCTTTCTTTCTTTCTTTCTTTCTTTCTTTCTTTCTTTCTTTCTTTCTTTCTTTCTTTCTTTCTTTCTTTCTTTCTTTCTTTCTTTCTTTCTTTCTTTCTTTCTTTCTGTCTCTCTCTCTCTCTCTCTCTCTCTCTCTCTCTCTTTCTTTCTTTCTTTCTTTCTTTCTTTCCCTGATATGAATTTTTATTTATTTCCAAGATTAAAATACAATCTTTCTCTCTTTCTGATATGAATTTGTATTTATTTCCAAATTTAAAATACAACTTTCTTTCTTGCTTGTTTGCTTGCTCTTTCTTGCCTTTCTTTCTTTCTTTCTTTCTTTCTTTCTTTCTTTCTTTCTTTCTTTCTTTCTTTCTTTCTTTCTTTCTTTCTTTCTTCCTTTCTTCCTTTCTTTCTCTCTCCCTCCCTCCCTTCCTTCCTTCCTTCCTTCCTTCCTTCCTTCCTTCCTTTCCCTGATATGAATTTTTATTTATTTCCAAGATTAAAATACAATCTTTCTCTCTCCTCTCTCTTTCTGATATGAATTTGTATTTATTTCCAAATTTAAAATACAACTTTCTTTCTTGCTTGTTTGCTTGCTCTTTCTTGCCTTTCTTTCTTGCCTTTCTCTTTCTTTCCTTTCTTTCTTTCTTTCTTTCTTTCTTTCTTTCTTTCTTTCTTTCTTTCTTTCTTTCTTTCTTTCTTTCTTTCTTTCTTTCTTTCTTTCTTTCTTTCTTTCTTGCCTTTCTTTCTTTCTTTTTTTCTTTCTTTTTTTCTTTCTCTTTGGAAAACATATTTTCAGACCGGCTCTTCGTTCTGCTTTGGTCCTTGAGCCTATTCTATACCAAAAAAACCCCCCCTCAACATTCTGAAAAGAAATTTGAAATTGAGCCATATTCTTCTGTTGATTGTCCTCCTGTTTTTTGTTTTTAATAGTGGAAAATAAGGAAACTCTGAAACATTTGGCTTCTGTCTATGCAAACAACCATCCTACAATGCACTTAGGACAACCTAACTGTCCAAACAAATCAGGTAGGTGCCTGTAATATCTTAAAACTAAAGCATTTGGAGTTGTTTGCTATGAGCCGACTCTGGATTGCAGAATCACGCCAGTGTGATGAGCGATAATGGAAATTTGATAAATAAATACAATTTAAATATTTATTTATTTATTTGTTTGTTTTTTACAGATGAGAACATCCCGGGAGGTGTGTTGCTTGGAGGACAATGGCACAGCCATCTAGGTAGCATGAAGGTATTTCAGATGTCGTTATTTTGGTGCTTATTGTGCAATAGGTGTGATTAATCAAGGTTACCAATACTGGTAGTCCTCGAGTTATTGCCATT